>CM040121.1:530900688-531323498 GCA_022559845.1 Amorphophallus konjac
CAATAAAACTCTGATATTTACCTTTTCCAACCTTTTGTGCAATGGTTTGCAATGGTTCGGAATATTAAATTCTTGCTCGCGTGCCCCTAACTGTACGTCCCGAGATTCCGCATCGGGGCGTGACAGTTTAGTTGGTATCAGAGCCTAGGTCACATTGACCTAGAAATTTAGGTTAAAATTGTCCTAGGTTTCCTTCTCTCCTATAAGTTTAGGAAAAACTAGACCTTGTGAGATTTGGGTAGAAATCGGGTTAAGCTATTAACCATAATCATGTCTCACTCCTCTAGTTCTTTCTCTCTCCTCTCATCAGAGAATTCTTCTCTCATAATAATCGACTCATGAACAATGGATTACCTTATAGGTACTTGAAATGGTAGCCAATCGTGCTGAGATGAGGAATTTGCAACGTACGGTTCAAGGACTTACGCAAGCCTTGAATGCATTGGCTCAGGCAGGAGCTGGAGCCGGAGCGGCACCTCATGGCGCAGCTCATGGTACTGGTGAATTGTATCGGAATTTCCGAGGGATGAACCCGCCTAGGTTTGCTGGTTCAACCGATCCTGATGAAGCCGAGAACTGGCTCGACGAGATGGCAAGGATTTTTGAGGTCATGCAATGCACTGACCAGGAGCGTGTTCTCTTGTCCATTTTCCAACTGGAACGTGATGCACGTACTTGGTGGGAGTCTATTAAACCGACTCTCGGTGACCAACAAGTCTCGTGGGAGGAATTCGAGGAATTCTTCAATGATAAATATTTTTCTGATCGCGTGCAAGAAAAGAAGGCCGCGGAATTCGCAGCTCTGAAGCAGCGAAGCTTATCGGTATCAGAATATGAAGCCCAGTTTGCAAGACTCTCTCGTTATGCGAGACATCTCATTTCAACTGAGAAAATGAAGGCGAAGCGTTTCCTTAATGGTCTTCGACTTCATTATATTAATCAACTGGCACCACTAGAAATTTCTACATATTCTGAGATGGTAAGAAAGGCACAAGTATTAGAAGATACATTGGAAATGACGGAAAGGATTCGTGGTCAAGGTAGTAAGAAGAATCAACCGAAGGCACTCAAGAATGATAAGACTGATTCTGGCACTGGTCCTAACAAGAAAAGACCTTTCACTAGTACTGGTTCTAGTTCTGGTTCTGGTTCGTGGAAGGGCAAGGCGCCAAGACAAGAAGACAAGAAACCTGATTCTGTGGTTCCATTCAAAGGCGTATGCCGATATTGTGATCGTCCCGGTCACAAAATGGAGGATTGTTGGCGCAAGCAAGGTGCATGTCTGCGATGTGGAAGCAAGGAGCACCGCATTCCCAACTGCCCCTTATTATCGGAACAAGCTATCCCGGCAAAACCTCTAAACGTCAAGAAGCCTCAGGGCAGGCTCCAGGCTCTTCATACAAAGGAAAAGGGTATCTCCGAGGATGGTGGACTCGTCGAAGGTTCCGACTTTCCGGCTTTTGTTCTATTTGATACTGGTGCAACACATTCTTTTATATCCCGGAGATTTGCTAAGTTATTAGCTATAGAACATGTTTTGATGGACTCTCCGTTAGAGATATCAACCCCTATTGGGACCAGTTCAGCTATTCAGCATTATTATCCTTCTAGTAAAGTTATGGTGAATGATCGGAATTTTCCAGCCGACTTGATTTGCATAGACATGAAGGATTACGATATAATCCTAGGAGCCGACTGGTTGGCCCAGTATGAGGTCAATGTTCACTGCAATTCTTGTTCGGTGTCTTTTTCTAAGCACCCCGGATTATTCTTCAAAGGAGTGAAACATCCTAGTCCGGTGTCTCTTATCTCGACTCTTCGTGCTGATAAGTTATTGAGGCGTGGATGTGAAGCTTTCCTGGCTTTTATTCATGCGTCCCCTGAACAGCAGACCGAGATTAAGGACATTCCTATTGTCCGAGACTTCCCAGATGTTTTTCCAGAGGAGTTACCAGGACTTCCGCCTCAGCGTGAAGTGACATTTTCTATTGATCTTATTCCTGGATCGTCTCCTGTTTCTAAAGCCCCTTATCGCATGTCTCCTGCGGAATTGCGGGAATTGAAGCAGCAATTGTTGGAGTTGCTCGAGAAGGGTTTTATTCGCCCGAGTGTTTCCCCTTGGGGAGTTCCTGTATTGTTTGTTCGGAAGAAAGATGGTTCGATGAGGTTGTGCATCGACTATCGGCAACTCAACCAGATAACTGTCAAGAATAAATATCCACTGCCGAGGATTGATGAGTTATTTGACCAGATTGCTGGAGCTTCGTATTTTTCTAAGATCGATCTTCGATCTGGGTATCATCAATTGAGAATTAAGGAAGATGATATTTACAAGTCAGCTTTTCGAAGCCGATATGGTCACTTTGAGTTTGTCGTTATGCCCTTTGGGTTAACGAATGCACCGGCAGCTTTCATGCAACTTATGAACAATGTGTTCCGACCTTATCTTGATCAATGGGTCGTGGTATTTATTGATGACATTTTGATCTACTCAAAGAGTGAAGAAGATCATGCCGAGCATCTAAGAACGGCTCTTCAATTATTGAGAGATCACCAATTATATGCCAAATTCAGCAAGTGTGAATTTTGGCTGAGTGAAGTGTCCTTTCTAGGACATATTATTACTAAGGATGGAATTTCTGTGGATCCATCTAAAGTGGAAGCAGTCAAGAATTGGGAACAGCCTACTAATGCTACTGAAGTAAGGAGTTTTCTTGGCCTGGCTGGTTATTATCGAAGGTTCATTCAAGATTTCTCTAAAATTGCGGTACCTTTGACCAAATTAACCCGCAAAGAAATCAAGTTTGAGTGGTCAGCTGAATGCCAACGGAGTTTTCAAACTCTGAAGGATTGTTTGACTACTGCCCCTATTTTGACCTTACCTTCGGGTGAAGGCGGTTTTGTGGTCTACACAGATGCTTCTGGTATTGGCTTAGGCTGTGTGCTTATGCAGCATGGCAAGGTGATTGCCTATT
Organism: Amorphophallus konjac; assembly: GCA_022559845.1. Lineage (NCBI taxonomy): Eukaryota > Viridiplantae > Streptophyta > Magnoliopsida > Alismatales > Araceae > Amorphophallus > Amorphophallus konjac. The sequence continues at coordinate 530,903,664 of CM040121.1, forward strand.
CTTCCAGGCAGTTAAGGAAGCATGAAGTTAATTATCCCGTGCATGATCTGGAATTGGCAGCCGTAGTATTCGCATTAAAGATTTGGAGGCACTATTTATATGGAGAATCATTCACAGTATTTTCGGATCACAAAAGTCTGAAATACTTATTTTCTCAAAAGGAATTAAACATGAGGCAAAGAAGGTGGTTGGAATATATAAAGGATTTCGACTTCTCTATCGAGTATCACCCTGGCAAAGGCAATGTCGTGGCTGATGCGTTAAGTCGGAAGCCTGTGGCTAAGTTATCCAGTCTTATGTTACAAGAATGGAAGTTACTGGAGCAGATGGCTAGTCTGGATCTCAATATTGATAATGATCGGATTTTGATTTCCCAGATGCAACTCAAGCCCGAACTGTTAGTGGAAATCAAGCTATTACAAGATATTGATCCCGAGCTAGTCGAGATTAAGGAAAACTTAAGTGGCAGACCTGACTTCTCGATAGCCAATGATGGAAGACTGGTGTTTCAAGGTCGAACTTGTGTACCAGATGAGGCTAATATAAAGAATCGGATCCTTGAAGAAGCACATAGATCCCGATACACTATCCATCCGGGAGGCACTAAGATGTTCAAAGACTTGAAGAGGACATTTTGGTGGCCAAACATGAAAAGGGAAATTGCAGATTTTGTAAGCAGATGTCTTGTTTGTCAACAAGTAAAGGCCGAGCATTTTAGACCGGCAGGTAAATTGAAACCACTTGATATTCCCCAATGGAAGTGGGAGAGTATTGGTATGGACTTTATTATGGGTCTTCCTAAGACTCGAGGTGGCTATGATGCAATATGGGTCATCGTGGATCGATTGACTAAGTCAGCCCATTTTCTAGCTATTAAGTCCAAGTGGACGGTTGATGTACTAGCAGCATTATATCTGAAGGAAGTGGTTAGACTTCATGGTATTCCAGTCAGCATTGTGTCTGACCGAGACCCGAGATTTACATCTCATTTCTGGAAGGATTTGCAAGAATCTCTTGGTACCCGTCTGAATTTCAGTACTGCATTTCATCCGCAGACAGATGGACAGACCGAGAGAACAAATCAGATTGTGGAAGATATGTTGAGAGCTTGTATGATTGACTTCGATGGCAGCTGGAGTGATCACTTGGCATTGATAGAATTCGCCTATAACAATAGTTATCAATCCAGCATACAAATGGCACCTTTCGAGGCTTTGTATGGAAGGAGTTGTCGTTCTCCATTATGTTGGGATGAGATTGGCGAGAAGCAATGGCTTGGATCGGATCTTGTCTCAGAATCATCACAGAATATTCGAATTATTCGAGACCGGTTACTTGTAGCTCAATCAAGGCAGAAAAGTTATGCTGATAATAGAAGAAGAGATTTGAAATTCCAGATTGGCGAGCATGTATTTTTGAAGGTCTCTCCGTCGAGAGGTATTCGCCGATTCGGTATTCATGGCAAGTTAAGCCCAAGGTATATTGGTCCATTTGAGATCCTTGATCGAGTGGGTGAAGTCGCCTATAGATTGGCCTTACCTCCTCAACTAGCTGGAGTACACAACGTGTTCCATGTTTCTATGCTTCGGAAATACGTGTACGACCCTAGTCACGTCATTCAACATGCGGACCTCGAAGTGAAGAAGGACTTGTCTTATGAAGAACGACCAGTAAAGATTCTGGATCGGAAGGAACAACAACTTCGGAATCGTTCCATACCGATGGTTAAGATTCAATGGAGTCGGCGTGGAGTTGAAGAAGCTACCTAGGAGTCCGAGGACGCTATTCGGAAGCGGTATCCCGACTCGTTCTAGGTAAGCTATTTTCTTCCCTTACTATTTCAGTTCAGTGAATTTGGAGGACCAAATTCTTTAAGTGGGGGAGGATGTAAGACCCCAATTTTTGTGAATAGTAAAAAAAAAAAATTTAAATAATGCTATGGTAAATAGTAAAAGTAAAAAAAAAAAAAAAAACTTTTGACTATTATATGAAATTTCCTAAAAATAGCAGTTAATTAGGAAACATCATGACAATCACTTTAGTCTTCTGTGCCTGACCCTAATTAGCTCGTTTACATGGTTTAATAATCAATTTAAGCCCGACTTAAAACCGGGAAACACTATTCACACGAAAATATAATTACCTTAGAAAAATCCACAAAAAAATCATAAATGATAGAACATATTTTTACTAGTAAGTTTGTCTTCTTGAGCTTAATTGGCAAAAATCTGAAACTCCATCTATCGCCTAAACCATTGGCATTTGATTAAAATATTAATTTAACTTAAAAGATTGGTTTAGTACATGTAAAACACTTGATAAAAATCCATAAAAATGGTATTATGAAAGGGCATGTTTTGATGAACATTTTTGTCTTCTGGGTAAAAATCACCAAAAATCATTAAGCATTGTTTTTGATCTAATGACCCTTAATCACCCAACTAACCCTAAGACTAATAAGGGTTAAGCTTAACTATTTGCCTCAATAAACACGTGAGAACGTGTTTAAGTCGGCAAACACGGAGTCCACACTGTGGTCTTCCCGTTGCAGCGCCGTGTGCGATATTCTCGCCACGAAAAGGGATCACGTGCCCCTTTAAATCTTATATATAGGGAGTAGGCTTAAGCCCCTTCCCTCCCTTAATTAAGCTGCTGTTGGAAGAGTCCGTGGAGGAGCTACACAACCTCTGCAACTTTACTATTCCTACTTTCTCACGGAGCTTCATTCATTCATTCTATTCTATCTTCTGTTCGTCAAATCCGGTAGGTAACCAAAGGCACCAACCTAATGATAGAAGAATAATCTTGTTAGCAATCTTATTAGGATCATTACCATGTTTTATACATGTTTTAGATTACATTCGTATGGTTTTGTGAATAGTAAACATGAACACGGTTACTTGATAGATTGCTAACCCACATGATTAACATGTAGTTGGTGGCTTAAAAATCTAGTAGTTGTAAGTATTCAAGCACGTTTCAGCTTAATATCATAGTAATCCCATTTATAATCACTGAAAACCATGTTAAAAATTGAAGAAAATGGCTGAACAGGCATGAACCCCCAGCAGGTAGGGGTCGACCCCCCCCCCTTAAACCCATTACTTGCTGCCCTGTTCCCTTTTGGTCCCTGTTGTACAGGAACCTTGGTTTGCTTATAAAAATGTGTTACCATGATTAACCATGATTAGCTAAGATTAACTACATCAAATGTATGTTAGTGGTTATTAAGAATTATTTAACCATCATTAGCTAAGTGTAAGCAAACTTTGTTATGTTTAAGCATAATTAGTCATGTTTAGACATAATTAGTTATGTTTAAACATAATTAGTCATGTTTAAAGCATAATTAGTTATGTTTAAGCATGTTTAGTCATGTTTAAGACATAATTAGTCATATTTAAAGCATAATTAGTTATGTTTAAGCATGATTAACCAAGTTTACATAGGATTAGGCAAGATTAAGTATATATTAGCCAAGATTAGTATGACGGTCGACTTATGCAAGTCTTGGCCGATGTAAAATTACGCCGGACACTCTATCCGGTAAATTCTAAATTGTTACCATGAAAGGAAATGATACCAAATGGTAAATTTATCCATGGTCTACAATAGAAAGCATGATTTAGACCGCTGTTTTATTGCTTAAAGTATAAAATGGGCAACTTAGGCCTATACGGTGTATAAGCATATACCGTATATCCTCTAATGTCCCGATCGCCATCGTTTTAACTTGTTAAAATGACCGATTATCCTTGATTAACCTTCGGTCATACTCGAGCCCGGAATCAACCATTATTTTTAATGGGTTAAATGGTCATTGTATTCCGGTAACTATTTTATACACAACTCATCTTATGATTAGAATTATTGATATACTTAAATACGGATTTTCTAGAACCGTATCTCCGTATACGACCCGAGAGGTTCGTATATTAAATCTATACACTTACTTTTCTCGAACGGCTTACTGTCAACCGTTCATACTTGACTCCGTGACTCGTTACTCGTGTGAGTACGGCCCGGTGTTCGCCGTACGACTACCCTTAGTTTGGGTTTTCCGTTGTGTTATACTCTTGAATCAGAGGAGACAAGGGTCGTCCTCTCATCTTACACTTGACAGAAATTCTATTGATTAGATTGGCCATAAATTGACTATGTCTAGACGGGGGATCATGGATCCAATGAAATGCCAACGCATCATAAGGGCCCGGTCTGGTCCTGGGGAGAGCGCCCGAAATGATATTGAGCCCATGGGATGTGTATGACAGGGTGAGGCATTGCACCCGAGTACTTGACTTGACTTGTTACGTCTATGACAATTCGTGATACTTGAATCGTGCGTGATTACCTGGTTACATGTGTAACATACTTGAATGATGGCCAAAGTTCTTTATCTTGTAGTTGCTATACTTGTTCATTACTTGATCATTACTTGTGGTAAAAGTGTTACATTCTCGATATCATATATTGTTCTTTATCGTGTTGACATTTGTTCATTTACTGCATTTCATGTAAAGTGTAATAATTGGTTAAATACCTATACCTGCTTACGGTTATCTACTGAGCGTGTTTAGCTCACTCCTACTTTTCCCCTCTTTCCAGGTGATGACCATGTCGGGGATGGACTAGAGTGATACGAGTGTTAGTTTATAGCTTTTCAGTCAGTTTGTATTCCTTATGTAATAGTGAGAAGTTGTTCTAGTTTGGATTAGTATTCGAATGTAGTTGTCTACCCAAATGTACTCAGCATTTTATTATCAATAAAACTCTGATATTTACCTTTTCCAACCTTTTGTGCAATGGTTTGCAATGGTTCGGAATATTAAATTCTTGCTCGCGTGCCCCTAACTGTACGTCCCGAGATTCCGCATCGGGGCGTGACACTCCTAGTATCCGGATCTTGGGTCACTACAGTTGGTATCAGAGCGTGGTTGTGGACGTACATGGGAAATTCGAGATATTGTAGTGATCACAGTCCATAAGGTCCAGTACAGTCGACAGCTGGCATACGATTTTGTGCATGTTTTCCGCTTGGTTTCTCGTGTAAGATCTTGAGTGCGCGGCGTTGGCACTCTGAAAGTGGTTTTTGTTTTGTGGAATGCCAGTGCGGGGACCGAGGGACTTGATTGAGAGATTTCTTCCCGATGGGTGATGGCCCCGGTTGTGCTACGTTGGGCAGAGGTTACCGACAGGTGCGTTGCTGTGGTGCTGCATTCGAGGAATTTCTAGCGAGGTCAGGTGGCTGGCGAGGATTGTTCATAGTTAAGTGGCCGTGAGCGTGCTCTAAGGGAGCTATTATAGAGTTTGGTCACTTCAGCTTGAGGTTTATCCGGCCCATGAGGTGTTAAGGTCATGATTTAAGGTGTCAGAGCGGGTGCTCTGATCGATAATTATGCTCTGGCAAGTGGAGGATCTTCTGTTCAGCTGCTGATTGTCGAGCCGATGTTCTTGTCATGCTCTGTGACGTCAGAAATGACGTGTCGGTCCCAGTTATCTTTGCGGATTACGAGGCAAGATTGGGTAGAGATGTCTCAGTAAGTTCTTACTCTTGTGCTTTTGCGTGTGAATAGGTTATGTTTGCCATGGAGTTGGCTTGAGATGTGAAGGTTCCGCGGCGAGTTCGGGACTCGTGGATGAGCATTAGTGGTTGCCGATTATGGCTCGTGTTGCGGCTCTTAGCGTGGCATGTTGCAATTCGAGGAATTGCGGCGGTGATGCATCGAGAGATGCTGTGATCGTGGTCCGACGGAACACTTGGCGAGTGTTGTCAGAGGAGCTGACCTCACGAAAGTGATGGCTTTATTGGTGCTGGAAGGTGCGGTTCCCAATGTGCATGAGGTTCGAGGTTAGGTCGAGCGTGGAGTATTCCTTCTGTTGGTCAGAAGTGTATTAAGTTTTTCCCTTGGTTGGAGGAGATCGCGTTTGGCTAAGGTTCGTCATCTTGCATCGTGTGTCCAAATTGGTTGGCCTTCGTGTGCCATGAAGTCCGTGCGAGACCCGTCCCGTGTTTTGGCAAGGTGGTTGCCTGTGAGAAGCGCTGCCCGTTCCCTGATGCGTAAGGGTGCATTGGCACTGTTGCGGAAGGACGAGTGCCAGTTGGGCGATGTTTGTGAGAATTGCGGTTGGTGTTGTGGTTCCCGATGTGTGGAGGATCGGAGCCTGCGGAGTTATAGAGGATTGTTGGGATGAAGGATCCCGAGTTGTCGTTGTGGTGGCTGTGCATGTGGATCAGAGTGCGCGGATTGTAGCGTTGGTTGCTAGGGGCAGGTTCTTGAGAAAGTGTAGAGCAGTGGAGGATTAGTTCCTCGATATTCGTTGTCTCCGGTTGTGTGAGATGTGTTGTTGCCATGCCATTGCTTGAGATATTATGGTCGTGGCACTGGTAGGGTGGAGAGTTGGGGAAATATGCTGGCGAGGTTGCTGCATGAGTACCCTATTCTTGCGTTGGGGGTTGTGTTCGCGGATGAGATCGTGTTCTGGAGAAGTGATCTCTGAGAGATTTTGGGTCCCGATTGGTGGCCGTGAGTGGCCGGTCGGGTTGACCAAGTGGTCAACAAGGGTAAGACGTGTATTGTCTGGGGACCCGTGTGCATTGGTTGTGGCGTTGTCGACCAGGTTGCTGTGATAGCGAGTGGCACTTGGTTGTCTTGGAGTTGTGTGACGTGAATTGCTCAGGTTGTGTGTCCTGTGGCTCTGTGGTAAGAGCGAAAATCAGGATTGGCAAACATGCATTCGGAGTAATTGGGATAAGAGAGGATTTGATGAGACAGGACAATGGTCGATGCCTGTGAGTGGAGGTCCTTGATGGGACGTTGTCATGGCATGGTGGTCCTTGGTATGTGACCAACATGGGATGGTTCTCCTGTAAGTCTGAGTCGAGTGAGGTGAAGACCGAAGACTCCGGACCTTGTCATTTGGTTTTGCCGTGCTCTCCTGAGCTGGTAGAGTTGGCATGACGATAGGTCTGGATGTGGTGTTGGTCTGTGTGTGATTCAGCGGATGGCCTGTCATGAGTGGGATCATGCCTGCTGGGCCGATGGAGGTTCCTCGTTGACTTGTGTCTAGTGACCGGTGTATGGTCTTTCACAGATAGAAGATGCTGGTGGTTGCGCATCTAGAATGGTGAGAGCCGTGTGTAAGCGAGACCTTTTGGTGGCCGTTTCTGTGATGTACTTTTCCAAATCATATTTGGGCTTTGTCGAAGTTTGTCTTCTGGCAGAGTTGGTTCGGTGCTGTTGTGAGCATTTGGCTTGCCTGGTGTGAGCTGGTGGAAGCTCAGTGTTAGTCGTCCCTTGTATAGGGCATGAGATTAGTTAGCTGGTTGTGAAGCTGGTGTTTGGTTGGTCCGCCGAGCATGGGCGTTGACTGGTGGATTAGTTCTTGTGGCGAGGATTGTGTTCCCTCGGTGGGCGAGAGGGTGCCAGCAATGCCGTGGTTGGATTTCGTGTTGTCTGAGGTGGTGCTAGACTTGTGCTTTTGCGTTATGCCTGCTCTGATGACCGATGTGTGTGCGGTATGCAGAGCGTGGCATTGTCCGTGATTAAGGTCTGGTGGTATCTCTCATGATCGGTGCGTTCATGAGAATCGAGGTTTTCTGTGCTAGGGCTCTGACAGCGTTATCAGTTGGTTAAGGCATTCTCCCCATGTGGCTTGGCGCTAGTCCTGAATTTCGAGGATGGAATTTCTTTAAGGGGGGAGGGTTGTAATGTCCCGAATTTTTTAGATTATTTATCGGATCAGGATCCGTGGGTTTCGGATCACTTTTGTGGGTCCCAGATCGAGTTTAGCGGTTTGCGCATGTTTTTGTCTGGCAGACCTTCGGAACCCCGTGTAGGGTAAACCATTGCGTTCTCCGACTTCGAGATGTTACCACTACATTATGCGTTTTTCTAGGATCGTGGGGAGTATTATTTCCTATTTTTTGATTTTTTTTGGAATTTTTAGATTTTCTATATATACAAACCTCTTTTTTCTCTCTCTCCCCATCTCTCATTTCTCTCCCTCACCCTCTCTCTTCTCTCTCACGTTCTCTCCTCTCCCCTTCTCACTCCGGGCGGTCGACGGAGGTGGCAAGGGCGGGGCGGCGATGCTCGTGGGGCGTGGAGCAACTGGCACGGGATGAGGATCGCAATGGTGGAGGCAGTTCGTGGGATCGCGAGCCAGCGAGGGTTTAAACGCCGTTTCTTCACGGATCAGCGTCCTCGGCACCCATAATCTTCAATGGAGGTAGGGGGACAGATCCTTAACCCATGTACTTCATTTCCCGCGAGTTTGATATAGCCCGAGGCGAACCGAGTAGGGTTATTTTCGCATTTTGGGGGAAATGCATGATTTTGAGGTGTGAGCCAGATCTTACATTTTAATTATTATTTTGGGATTTAAATGGGTCCTCTCGGTGCTAGAGAGGTTGGGGACTAGTTTCCCCTTGTTTTCCCCTTTACATGGAGTTTTTCACCGTTTCCGCCATTTTCGCGCTCGGGATGACCTAGCGGTCCTTCCAGGGACCGCTTGATGCGGGACGGACATGCGACCTGGGACTCTAGCTCGCGATCGTCCCTATGCGAGGGAAACATTGGACCAGGCGCGGTTGAGAATCCGGCCGTGAGTCTCGGGTATCGACTTTTCCGTGTTAACTCGGGTCGAGTCACGGGACGGTACACTCACTCACTCTCGCAACGGTGATAACAATATATCTATAGCTAGGAACCTACACTCGCAGCGGCATTCAAAGATATACGAGATAAGTAAAATGCGATAAAGAGTGGGGACGAGTTTACCACCACGCTCCGGGCGTAGGGAAGATGACCCCGGCCAGTTACGGTAACTCTCGGTAACAACAGTAAAAAGTTAATTACAACCGTGAATTTTATTACCCACTCCGCACAGGGAGGTAAAGGGCTACAAGTGGGGCCCGGGAGGACCGACCCTGAGTTGACGGGCAGCAAACTGGAGGTGCGTTCGGGGCGAACTCGGCCTGCTGGTCTGATTCGGCACTATTCCAACTCGGTCCGACTCGGTTCTACTCGTCGGACAGCAAGCAAAGGCCTCCAAAGTAACGTCAACTTTCTGGAATCTTCTAACGGCGGCGCTTGGCTGGGACGATGCGGGACATCCCTGATCGACTCCCTGAAGTGGCGGTCGTCAAAGAGGTGCCGGCGTATTTTCCGAGGAATTAAATCCCGGACTGAGTTGTGCTGGCTGAACTCGGATCTGCTCTACGCACCTTCACGAAAAGAATTCTTACGACCAGATCCGATATCGGATCGAGACATAGGAGGTACCAATGGATAGAGGACTCAGATATCTACAACATATAGTTTTGGTGGCTCCATATAGTGAATGGATTGAAAATAAAAATGACTGTAACACTATTTTTTTTTTCTGACTCGGACTGACAGACACACAGGGCAGCAAGGAATCTGCCTGAAACTAAACTTTGACCGGGATCTAAATGATTTTTATAGACTCCACAAAAATTATGGTGGAAGGGGATATATGTGTGGAACACTGAGTAATTTTTGTGGATTTTCTAAAATTTGATAAGGTGGTGGGAAAAATAAAACAAACAGACTCTGTCTCGTAAATCTGTAAAAGGGCAGATTACTGAGAGGACAAACAAAAATATGAGAAAAATATCAAATGACGTCCAAATGACACGAAATTTGAACTGGAGGTTAGGAGAGATAGACAGAACAAACCCTCAAAATTAGGGCTCGATCAGACAATAATAAGAAAAGATAAAATTTCGGAGGAGAGGTTATGTCCTGATTTGGATAGAACTCCGGCGTAGCGGCGGTGGCGGCGCGTTGGCGGCACGAACGGAAGGCGGTGGCCGGAAGTCGCATCCAGCGGAGGTGGAGATCTTGGAGTCACACCAAGAGGGGGGCTTCACACCCTAAAGAAGAGCTCTCACAGCTCTAGAGGGGGGAGAGGAGAGAGGCAAGGGGTGCCCTTGGGCTTGCTCTTGGCAAAAATACTTAATTCTTCATTAATTCCTTACAAAACACTATACATGGGTTTATATAGAAGGGGAGGAAGGGGGAGGGGGTTGGAATTCATGGGAGAGAGGGGTGGGGTAGCATTTTCTTCCCCCATGTGGTCAATTGGTCTAAAAATATAAAATATTAAATGTCATTTTAATGGTGGGCACCCCCTTGACTTAAGGGGAGGCATCTTGGACATTTTGTAACACTTGTCCCCTTTTAAATGTCAAACCATCTAGAAGCCACCTAGGATAGTTGACCAGCCCCACATGGACCCCTATGCCTTAGGTGGACCAATGGGGAAGAAGTGGGGTCCCCCTTGTTAGATCTACTGACATTTTGCACAAAAACCCAAACAATCATAGGGAATGACACATTGACTTATAAAGCCCTACAATTGCACATATGCTTTCCCAAGGATATAAAAATAAACTAAAGGACACAAATGTAAATAAAATGTTAGTGCCCTTGCTCTGATGTCCCCATCACCGCTAGGCTACCTGGGGGTCACGAGGAGACCGCTAGGGGTCCCCCTATGTCCGTTCGAGCTTTGCGGTCACACGATAGACCGTTGTGGGAGGTGGATTTTTTCATCCTTTTATATCTGAACTAGATCGTTCGTTTGTTATTTGCATGGGCGTGCCAGTCACTAGGTGACAAGTTTATTATGCGGTCACTCTGACCCGATTCAGGCGAGAGTGAAGTCTGTGTCGAGACCGAAAGTCTGTCATACCATAAAGGTTATGACGTTAATTACATCCTCCAATAAGAAGGAAAACCTCTGATTAATTGTCGAGATAACGAGCCGTTCGAGGCTGAAATAGAATGCAATAGGATGCATGTGATGATGAAGCCTTTAAGTCCGCATGGAATGATCCATTGATTGTTTTCTTAGTCATGCAGAGCAGACATAGTTCATTAAGTTCGAGCCTTCGATACGGGGCGGAGGACGTAGGTCCGAAGACCACCATCGCGCATGGTCAAGACTTTCGGTCGGGCGTGACTAGGCCTTCCATCGATGCCATTTGATATACCGAGGTCTCATTCAGGCAAGCATGCACTAAAAAAGCACATAAGAATGCATATCTCTATCTAATGCATGAACTAGCAAATGCATGACGATAGATGATTTCAACTTGAAGAGTTTCTTTTTATTTGATTTATGGTTAATTACGTTGACCGACACCAGCCGTGGAAGGCAAGGGTTGGCTTGAGAATGAGAGAAGAGTTAAAACGGCGCAACAAACGCATTTTTATTCAAAATCAGCACGGGGTAGCGTAGGTATAAGGGTTATATGGCGCGGTCAATTAACCTGTAGGACCAGGCCATTTAAATAGTGGGCTCCCTCCCTCTTTTAACCGACAACCCCTCTCCAATCAATTAATCGACAAGGGGGGGGGGGGACATTTATCTGGCACCTGCCCTCTTAATCGGCAACATGCCGTTTAATTGGCAGGGGAATCATTTAACCGGCAGGGGTTCTTTTAACAGGTGGCTGGCCTTTTAACCGACGGAAAAGAGGTTTACCGCCAACGAGTGCTTTAAATGGCAGCTCCAATCCAAGCTGTAGAAACTGCCTGAAATGGCAATGGCTGACATGCTCAGCAACCACTGGTTCTTGCCAGCAACTAGGGGTCCTTGCCCCACGGCAACCCCTTTGTCTGGCACGCAGTGGTCATTGTAGGCAAGTACGATGGCGATAACTTCCTCATTCGGGCAAGCTTCGAAGAGCATCCACTGCTTCCAACCTCTTGCCCCCTACAAAGAAGGAAAAATGGCAGTCGAGGTATGAAAAGACTCAGCCAAAAGGATATTGGGTAGGCCACTCCTGAAGAGAAATTTCTATCACTCCCCTATATATAGGGAGCATGAGACGAACAAAAGAAGGAAGATACATAAGGATGAAGAGGCATACAGAGGCTAGACTCTGGGTGCATGAGCAAGAGTAAGGCTTAAAAGGAAGAGAGAGCACACTGAGTGAGCAGCGTGCGAAGAAGAAGAGGGGAAAAGAGAGGGGTGAGTGAAAGGAGAGGAAGAAGAAGGGGGGAGCGGAGGAACAAGGAGTTATTACTTCTCTTCTTCCCCAATTGTATTCCTTTCTTTTCTTATTCCCTCTATGAATGTTATGTTTTCTTTTCTTACCCCTCCGTGGGATACATGTGTAACCATGTTGCATGTCTAAGGTGAATGGAAAGAAAAAGAGTATCATTATCGCATTACGTGAGCTTGTTCTGCTTTGTATATGCATAATGTCTTTCTTCGCCATGTGTTTTCTCTTAACAAGATAAGTTTTTCGAAAGTTCTGCCCCCCCCCTTTCTTCTCGCTTGATATCAAAGGCCATAGCGCTCACAGCACGAGCACCGAGATGAGCCCTTTCAAGAAATGGCGCGGAGCTTGCCCAAGATCATGGGTAGGGCCCTGAGGCCAGTCCCTTGGGGGGGTACCTCTTCGTAGTCCCTATACTCCCTGAGGTGTCCAACCCTTTCCTTTTTTTTTTATATTCCCTCTCTGTGTTGCTTAAGTTTTGTAAGGACTTAACCGGTGTGGCCTCTCCGATGAACTTAAACGGTAAGCGTCGTATTTAAGTGACGAGCCCCATTTAACCGGCAAATCTCCTATTAAATGGCGGCATCATGCCCTTGCAATCCGTATCCACATCCTCATGGAACTTTATGCTCTAAGGGATGTCTTGCTATTTTTGAAGTCCCTGAACATGTTATGTTTTTTATTTCATCCATGGTCTAGCCTTGTAAAACCTTAACCGATGGCCGCCTCCCCATGGCTCCAATCGGTGAGTTTCTGCATTAACTTGTGGGTTTTATTTTAACCAGCGGGTCATTGTCCAGCCAGCACCCTTCCACCTATAGAGCTAATGCCCCCATTTAAGAGAATCATTGGGCTTTAAAAATGGGTCATCCTGCCACCGTGAGAGTCCACAAATGAGTGAGACTCTAGTTTCGTTCTTCGCATAAATCCTCTAGGGGTTTCACTAGCATTAAATGGTGGGCCTACCATTCAAGTGGTAGGGTTTACCACAAGTTCACACCCTAATGGGTTTTCATGTCTTAAAGGGCATCCTGTTGCTCTGTATCTTGTGAACAATTTATGTCCTTGTGTTCTCCTTTAATCAACCCTATATAGCTTTAACCGGTGGGCCTTCCCTGTGGCCTTAACCGGCGGGTTCATGGTTTAATCGGTGGGACTCCCCCCTTTTGCCTTAACCGGTGGCTTCATGGTTTAACTAGTGGGACTCTCCCTAGGGCTTTTAACCGGTGGCTTCCCAGTTTAACTGGTGCACCCCCCACTTACAGCTTTAATCGGTGAGGTCTGCCTTAACCGGTGGCCCTTGCTTTAACCGGTGGCCCCCCTTCCTTGGCTTTAACCGGTGGCCTTCGTCTTAATCGGTGGCCCGTGCTTTAACCAGTGGGCATCTTCTCCCCGTTTAACCGGTGAACCCCCCCCCCCCATTTAATCGGTAGGCTTCCGTTTAATCGGCAGCTTCCCACCTGCAAAGCTAAGGGCCTTGTCTTAATAGACCCTAAGCTCAATCCTGCTAGCTTGGGGCCCTCAAAGGGTTTTAAGCTCTACTTCTACTCACCGGTTTTGAGGATTCTCACGATTGTCTTACGAGTGTTGCCGCTTATGTGCACACTCATATTATTTGGGGGTCATCTCGAACTTGTCTGTGGATGCGTACCCATTTTACTCTCTCAAGCATCCTGGTCCGGGGGAGATGCTGCCCAATTTTTATCAGACCAACATACTGTTTAAAAGCAAAACGAAGCAACAAACAAATCAAACAAAATAATGACAAGAGGCCTCTACTGTAATGGACTAATTCTTGAACTATTCACGGTAGCGAAAACAAGGGTAAAAGAACACATGATGAAAGAACAATGTAGAATGGGGTAAAAACAAAACATGCAGTTCTGAACAGCATGGAATCGACTCAGGGAGTCCACTCCTCTTTAGCCTGCCTCTGCCTGGGCTCGTCCATGCAACCATCTGCTCAGGAGTTGACTCGCATAGTCGACTCCCTGTTGGCCCGGTCTGCAGGCCAAAATAGTATGTATACTACATGAACCAAACTGAACATCATGCATGCATCGAGTAGAATTGCATCAAAAAAGGAGCCACATGTATATTTCTTGAACAAAATAAAGCAAATACCATGCATGCATTCAAAGCATCATATGTGCACAAGGCCGACACAAATTCCCTACTATTCCTCCATGAACGACAATAAGAAGGACATAATGCATTCATTGCAAATCTGAGAATATGGTGCTCCTTGCATCATATAGTTCTTGCATCTAGCATGAACACCAATGGAACCTTGCATTCATCAACTTGCATAAATCCCCCGCTGGTCCCTTTGTTGATTAGTTTTGCCTATCTTCTTTTCTTTTTGGGGGGTTTTGTTGTGTGAATGTGATAAGATGACAAGCAAGTAATCAAAGATCTGCTCTTAACCTATGAACATGTGATCATGAACCTAGGCAATCAAAGCTAGCTCTAGCATGGGCATGCTATCTCAATCAAACTAATGCTAAGGAAATAAAGAAAAACACACGCCGGGGCGTGGAGCTAGAAGTAAATGAAAACACACCGCGAGGGTGGAACAAGCAAGGAAATAAAGATATATGTGATGAAGGAGAAAGCTAATGCCCAATACCAAGGAAAGATGTGATCGCCACCAAAGTAAAAACAAGCCAAAGACTTGAATATACCTTGGAAATAGGTGGATGAAACACCCGCCCACGGGAGAGGAAACCAAAGAGAACCTACAGGTCGGCTAGAAGTAACGGTCAGAACCCTGTGCGTCACTTGGGAGTGACGGTCGCTCGATAGACCGCTAGAAGAATATGACGCGCCTGCACAAGACCGTCGTATAACCTGCAGTAACAAAGTATGAGTCCTTTTAACTCCAACTCTTCCAGCCGGCTAGAAGACTTGGGCCTCGTCCTAGTGAACCTATAAACCTGCCAAAGAAGTGGAAGACAAGAACAAAATAACCCAAATTAGCCCTTTCAATAATATAGCATCAATTCTTCAATAAGCAAAATATCATCAAAAGGAAAGGGGAATACCGGGGAGGTTTTGATTTTTTAACCCCTCTGGGCGTTTTAAAAGATTAGGAGGATGTTTAGATGATGAAAACCAGTGAAAAACGTGGAGGAAAGAGAGAAATAATGCTTATGATGAAAGAGAGATTGAATGGAAACTCAATATGCAATTGTGAACTTGGGAACCAATGGAACAAATACTCCCTTCACCAGGCAGCAAACGAACGTGAGAAGCACTTCTCCTTGATCAGACGTGGCTCTAGAATGCGGCAGCACTTCGACGTAAACTCCAGATTTTCCTCCTTCTTGGCCATGAAGTCAAGGGTTCTATTTATAGACCCTCAAACTCTTAGGTCGAGCAGAGGATAATCCGACAAGATAAAGGGATAACTCTCAGCAAATCCTTGAAGATAATATCACCAAGAGTCCATAGGATCAAACAGAAGGTCCTGAGGATCAGATTTGAAAGAGATATCGCCAATCCAAGTTCTTATCTCGACCACGGAGTAGCAGAGAAAATGCCTGAACTGTCAGGACTCTCTGAAGGAAGTAACGGCTACACGACAGACCGCCACTTGGAAATAACGCCCCAAGGAACGTCTGTTACTTTCAACCTTATCCCAAAAAGATAAGATCAACGGGAAGAAGATCGAAGCAATAAGACTCTGCAAGGAAATAACGGCCAAGGCATAGGGCGTCATACTAAAACAACGGCTGCACGACAGACTGTTATTATCAACGTATAAACTAAAAAGATAAGGATTGAAACAAGCCCTTAAGCCCTAAGACTTTTCAAAGAGTAACGGCCCATGACCCATCCGTCAGAATGAAACAACGCGCCTGGGACAGACCGTTATTATCAATGGAGTTCAAATTAATGAATGAGGGTTTTGCTAAGCCCTAGTCAAAGGAAATGCCACAAAGAGCCATACCCGATCAAGGAGAAAGACCCAAGAAATAGGCTCCAAATCAATCAAGTGACTCAACGAAGAGTGAACAACTCGGAGCATCATATAGAATGAATAAGGAGATGACCCGACTTATTGGTCATAAACGGGTGTCAACAGATGCCCCTCCTTAACGTCCTCTTTGCGGGGGAGCGAGCGGAGGTGAAGCGAAGGTGAAATGGAACATGAAGATGAAGCGGAAATGAAGCGGAGTGGATCAAAAAGAGGGCGTTAAGATAAACGACACCCGATCTTACCAACAAGCAACAGGAATTTTTTGGAAAACTTCAAACTGGTCACAAGGAAATAGTCAACCAAAGAATGCAAGTCTGGAGAAACTAACAACTAAGGAATGGAAACACGGCTAGCCGTCGGAGGCAACGGAAAGGAAAAGAGTACTGACTAAACTCCAGACAGGAATCTTCAGCCAACTAGATCAAGCGAGCAGATCGAAGGAAACCTTCTAATTCAGAGTAGAATGATTCTCCTCATTCGAGATTAAGAACACAGCTATTCACCATCACGGAGATACCTTGAACAGATGAAGCTTCATGAATGCTCAAAGAATGTGTATGATGCATGCTGGGCTAAAGGAAAAGAAATCATCAAAACGAATGCAAAAGAAAAATAAAATAGAAAATACTCGAGAATAATATTGCTAGACCGGAGAAATCAGGGTCAGGATACCATCTGCAACCACGGCGTGCAAGACAGAACCATCATCCCCAAAAATTTTCCAACCTAACGGCTTATCCAACGATTAAACATGCGAACTTAGATCATCATCATTTTTGTTTAAGGGGAACATCAGATCCCAGAACACATGAATGACCAGCCGGTTCTCGAGATAATATCATAAGTAACATATAGTAATGCATTAGGGGATAAGGGAAAGAGATACACTACCTGACTTACCTGCCTGACGGACGGCAAAGCGTGATTTCGTTCATAAATTCCTTCATGAAAGATAGGTTAGCCAAAAATAATCATGAACATGAATCAAGGCATAACCATTTGTGCGTGCGAGAGACATCATCCATAAACATCTTGACAGCATATGGAACCATTTTGACATCAATTAGGCCATTTAATTCATCAAGGAACTTGCAAGTTTTTAACGGTCTGAGATGAGGGCGTCACATAAAGTAACGGACCAGCCCTGGGCCGTCATAAACCAGGCGGTTCACATTCTTCAATAAAACAGTCTCATCACATGTAACGGTCAAATCCAGACGCGCTATAAGGATGTAACGGCCGAACTATAGACCGTCACATTTCCTTAGCGTTCAAAAAAATAAAACCGAACGGTCACGGCCTTCATTCAACACTCAAGCAATCAAACGCCCCAAACCAAAAAAAAACCCACCGGCGACCACCGTCCCCACCACTACCATGGCCGGCGACGAGGGTTCCCAGCCATCACCACAGAAGAGGGAGAGGGGAAAGAAGAAAGCAATCCGGCGGTTTCACCGCCGGCTCGAACGGGAGGCAATCCCGCCGGTCACGGAAGAAGAACCGAGGAGAAGAGAGCCAAGGGAGGAAGATGAAGCTCCCACGGCCGTGGGAGACCAGGAAGACATCCCCTGGGTGAAGGGGAGCCCAAGGAACCAGCCAAGAAGAGGAGAAGGGGCATGGACCATGAGGTAGGTCCTCCCGCCCTAACTTCAATTTTTAATTTTTTTGGGTTTTATTTGTGATGCATGCGGGTTTTGAGGGTAGAAAATGGGTCTACGAACCCATTAGGAATGATTGTAGGCCATTTGGCCAAAGTGGGAGACCACAGGAATGCAAAGAAAAAACGCCCAAACGCAGATAATGTGACGGTCCTGCCAGCGACCGTCACATTCCTGACGCGCCACCCTTGGTGCGTCAGAAGTAAGCGACCCCCTACCCCAGGGCCGTTACATCTGCCAGGGACCTAGACTATTTTTTAGGGTTTTCAATTTCTGATTTTTGTTTTGTTTTTATTTCACAATGCTTATGCAATGTTTTATGATACAATTAACTAACTTATGATCTAAATAACATGCAGGGAAAGCGAAGATCAAGGATCTCCTGGCTGCAGGTCCGGGCGGTGTACCAGGCACTGCCCGACTACCAGAGGGAGCGACTAGCCAGCATGGGATTCGCCGAGGTGCTCAGCATCGAGGTGATTCGGATGGACACACCCTTGCTGTACGCGTTGCACGAGAGGTGGGATCCGATCAGCAGAGCTTTCATCTTCCCGTGGGGCCACATGATCCCCACACTAGAAGATATAGCGAGGATTACCGGGTTGAGAGTCCACGGAGCCGCAGTGACCGGATGGACTTACGGTGATTACCGGGAGATGACGCAGCAGCTGCTCGGGCTAGATTTGATCAGGCCGGGACAGTCCTCATCTCAGCTCTCGAGATTAGTACTGCAGAAGAGCCTGGGGCTGAGAGGAGCAGTGATTGCCGTGGGAGAGCTATCCGAGGAGCATCTGGGCAGAGTGATAGACCAGGTGCGCCCTCGCGTGGCGGCGGAGGTGGGACCAGAGGGAGACAGCGTGCTCAGACGCTTCCTGATGCTGCTATTCGGGAAGCTCCTCTTCGCGACTCGAGCGGACGTCATTAGCTGCCGACTGCTTCCGCTGATAGAGCATTTGCACAGAGTCGGGAGATACGCATGGGGAGCGGCAGTGCTAGCGTTCCTGTTCGAGTCTCTCAGCACGACGGACCGGCAGACGATGTTGGGCGGCTTCTCGCCTTTCCTACAGGTAAATGCAATTTAAATGCTTTCTACAATATGATTATGCAAGAATGTTATGCAAATGACTATGCAATTTGACTGACTTGATTTCTAAAATGCAGATCTGGAGCTATATGTACCTCCCGGGCATCGGGAGAGGCACACTACTCCACCCCGGCCGTATCCCGATTGCGAGACGGTGGACGGTAGCGAGGGACACAGGGTCGATCATCAGATTGACCCGGACGATCCAGGACGACCTGGACTCCTACCCACACACGTCGGTAAGTCCAGAACTCAAAGTGATTTCTACATGCTCTTAAATGCTTCTAAATGCTTCTAAATGCTCTTTAATGCTCCTAAATGTTTCTAAATGCTTCTAAATGCTTCTGAATGCTTCTAAATGCTTTTGCATGATGAACTTATATGCTGGTGAATGGACTTAATGTTTTTAGGTGAGATGGACCCCGTACCGCAGCGAGGTTTACACGAGACAGCCGTGGGTGGAGGCGGCCTTGTCGTACAGGGGGCGAGACATATGGCTGCATTGCATCCACATCATCGAGCCTCTATACTACAGGCTGATCCTACGGACTCGGGGACTACACCAGCCCGAGGTGACCTTTCCACGCCACAGTGATGACCACCCAGGCAAGTCAGCAAGGGGCATTAGTGGCAACGTGGATTGGTGCGTTCGGAAGGTGAACTACGTCCATGACTGGAACAGGCGGGGCCGAGCGGTGAAGGAGCGAGATGAGAGCGACGAGGCATATCTGAAGGCCTTCGCTCGACTCTACGGTGACCGGGTGTACTGAGGTACCCGACGACCGGTATGCAAATGTAAACTCAAAACACTCTTTCTATATGCAAGATGCATCGTGCTAGATGTACTGACTTACATGCTTTAAATGCAGCTAGACCCCGAGGGACGGATAGCCGATCTGGAGGGACTACTCCACTTCACCATCTAGCAGCGGGATGAGTACCGGACCGCCCTGGAGCTCCTGGTAAGATTTAGACTTAAATGATGCTTAATGTTGATGATGCAAAAAAAATAAAAAAAAATGCTGACTAACCACGACTTCTAATCATGATTTCTAAATGCAGCAGGCCGAGGGAGCCCAACGAGCAGGACCGGACGCCCCATCATCCTCCTCTCATCCTGCGGGAGGCAGAACAGAGTAGGATGCTGAGTTTGCTCGGGCGGTTGCCCGGGCCGAGGAGGTGGAGGCCACCCTCGCGGAGCGGGTAAGATGCTAAAAAAAAATGCTTATGCTTTATGATTATGCCAATTAAATGCTTTATGATTATCTATGTGAAATGCAACCTACAGGCGAGAGAACTAACCGCAGCAACGATCGAGACACAGCGACTCCGGGAGGAGCTGACTCGGTCACAGGCCGAGATCGAGCGACTCCGAGTTGGGACGGTAGATTTAGACCGCTACCGGACCGAGGCACGCGAGGCTCGACGCCAGGCTTATGATATGAAGATCGCGCTGCGGACCCTCGAGAGGACTGTTCGGATGATAGGCCGAGGACCTGAGCGGAGTGTTTCGCAGAGCGGAGCACAGAGGAGCGTCGCTCGGAGTGGGACGGTGGCTGATTTCCTTGTGAGTTCCTCCGGCTAGCGGAGGAATGAGAGGGTGGAGAGAGGTCAGCAGGAGGAGAATGCCTCCATAGCACCGCCAGCAAGGAAACCGGAGGGTGGAGATGAGGAGGGCGGCCCGGCGAACGAGCCGGCCGAATGATGCATTTCTTTTTTATTTTTGTACATGACTATACATATAGAAAAATGAAATTCTTTTTTGGCATTTTTGTTTTGTTTCATGAGTGTGAATGAATAAATATGCAGGAATGAATGAGTGAACGAATGGTTTAGCAGGTTTGAATGTGAATGCAGAAATGAATGATCGATTCAGATGATTTGAGTGCGAGAGATGTGTGTGAATGTACGAATGCATGTATGCGGAAAAAAGGAGTATGTATGAGAATGCGTGGATGATGAATGATTTGTAGAATGTGAAAGACCGCCAGGTCTAACACAAGGGCAGGAAGAAATTACCTGAATTCAGCAGCAGAGAAAGTAACGGTCCAGGGTCAGACCGTCATAATCAAATAACGCACTGGCTGAAGGGCGTTAGACATGATAGAGTCCAAATTTGTAATCTGAGCTGCAGGAAAGTGACGGCCCACCTCTGGTGCGTCAGAGGGAAATAACGGCCAATGCTAGACCATTGATCATGGCAGAATGATGGGTTGTCAGGGCAACTAGCAGGAAATGCGACGGCCCACGGGAGACACGTCGGGGTGAAATAACGGCCATGTCCAAGACCGTCGAGAAAATGTTGAACCCAAAAGCCAACATCTGAACGACCGAGAGTGTAACGGATCATGGTTCATGCGTTACAAGATAAAGACGGCCAAAGACTAGACCGTTAAGCTTCACAGAACAGGGTCTGGCCAAATCAGACCCACAGGAAATGCGACGGCCTAAGGATGGCGCGTTAGAGACAAATAACGGCCCCACGATAGACCGTTAGAGACTGAGTTGTGTTCCGAGACGGATTGAGCCGTGAGAGCCTAAACCCGAGATTTACCCACTTAAACTCTACTAGAACTTATCTAGACTGAAGATAAAGCCTTCCAACTCAAGTCTTATCCTTTCCAAAGCCAAAATTAAACCTTTAAAACTTGGAAACTCAACCAAAATCGTAGCTTTGCTGAAAACCTCTGCTTTAGGGTTGAAGAACCTCTTCCTAAGGGCAGAAACCAAGATGAAGAGAAGCTCTGAGATGATGGCTACGGAGGAGAGGGTTTACACCGGACCTAAAGCTGCAAGAAAGGAACATGGAGAGCTCCAACGGCTGACGTCAATTCCCAAGCACTTAAGCTCCAATGTTCAAAGGGTGGTAGGCTTCTAACACTCACCCAAATTCAGAAAATTCTACACTTTAATTCTTCATGACTTCTTCTTCTCTTTCTTCCTTCAAGCCTCTTCCTGGCCCAAGATGCTATTCTAGTCTGAAGTGGGTGGCTCCCATGGTAAAGGCACTCCCTATAGAAGTCACATCCATCCTTAAAGCATGGCACCTTCAACCACTCTTGGTTTTAGGTAAAAATTGCCAGAAATTATCTCTAGATTGGCCAAGTATTTCAGCTCTTGTAGAACTATGGCATCCACAAACTCATACTTTCATCTTCCCTTCCTTCGAGGCAACCGTCCTGTTGGAAGAGGTAGAGACCTACCTAGCCCTTCCTAAGACTAAGGCGGGGGATGAAGACCGGGTTTGCTACACAATAGAGCCTATTGACCCATCCTTGATTTTGAGTGATTTCATCCATAATCCAAAGGATGTGAGGACCATGATCAGCCCTCACCACATTCATTTGATACCCTTGGCCCAGTGGATAGTGTCTCATTGTAAAAACAAGTGGGAGAGATATGAGGCAATAGCCAAGGCGGTGGCGGTTTGCTTATGCGGAGTCTTCCTTTTCACTACAACCAACCACCTTCTAGATACCCAAAATCTCAGCATTATTAGCGGGTTGTGGCGGGGAATGTCCATCTCTCAAGCGATCCTTTCATACCTTTATGAAGGACTCAGCTCGGCTTGCCTAGGAGGACTTCTGTTCGGCTCCATGATACTCCTTGAGTGCTGGATGGGAGTAAGAGTCAAATTCCAACCGAAGGAAGACTTAACTTCAACTAGCCGAATCTTCGGGAGCCACCCTCTCTTCTTCATTGGAGGGGCATTTGGATACTCTTCACAGGTTGAATGCAAGACGGCGGATAAGAAAATGCGGGATGAATGGCGCCTCTTCTTCAACACTTTGCCAATAGACAAGTTCAATATGCGACCAAGGATCCTTAGGAGCACTCTTCTCAAAATATCGCGGCGTCAAGGCCTGGACCTCCAACTAGTGGGAAACACCACCATGGCGATCTACAACCCGTACCGGTGCCATCTTCAGATCGGACTTCCAAGAACCCAAGCTCCCGCACTATCACACTACCCTCCCCTTCTACCTAGGAAGATGGGGACTGAGGAAAATGAAAGAGCAGTACGGAACGCGCTGACCATGTGGGAGATCAGCAAGGTGCGCCCGTGGCAAGCAGAAGTAGAAGAGAACGACGAAGCACGCCGTAATTACGTGAAAGAGCTAAGAAGAATCCGTCCTCTTGCGGATAGAAAACTGAATGTACCTTGATTTTCTTTTGTTCATGAGAGATATTGCTTGTAATTAACAATCCAAGCTGGAATTTTTATGAATTCATGTTTTATTAAGCTTGCTTGAATGAGATGAGACTGGCTTAGTTGAATGAGCATAAGTTTTGTGGGTTGATTGGCTAGAATGATGTGAAGAGGCAGAGCCTCTGGAGGATGTAACGGATGGGCAGTGGACCGCCATAAAGAAACGATGGTCTGATGAGGAGCCGTCAGAATGAAAGCCTTATTAATCCTGTTCTCTGAAGCAAGTAACGGATGGGAGATGGGCCGTTATATAGAAATGACGGTATGGACCAGGCCGTCAGAGGGACTAAAGAAAAAAGCCCACGCCTGAAGGGAATTAACGGTCAAGGAGGGGACCGTTAAATGACTGTGACGGTCGAACACTGATGCGTCACATCCTGCGTAGTTGCAATCCTACATTTGAACCTGTTGTCTGCACATGCTAAGACATGAAACAAGTTAGATCTGTTCTTAGACTCAACCCCTTGCCTTGAAGCAAGTTAGATAATGACCGTTTCTTGATATTTGGTCAAGGGGTGGAGCCTTATTAAATAGGCAGAAAATATAATAAAAATGCAATGTATGCTATGCACATGATGGAGTTTTGGAAAAAACATCTGATTTTTGTGGGATTTTCGCAGATATTTGGTTTTTTTGGATATTGGAAATATTTGGTGTTTTTGGATTTTAAAAATATTTGATGTTTTTTTTTGGATTTTTGAAAATATTTGGTGTTTTTTGGATTTTGAAAATATTTGATGTTTTTGGATTTTGAAAAATATTTGGTGTTTTTGGATTTTGAAAACCAGTGTCTCCCCTAGCAACGCGAACCCTTCCTTGTTCAGAATCAGGAGTCCCGAGGTTGGCGTGTATCATGGGTGACAATCCTTGGCCAAGGCCCAATTCACATGACGGTGTTTCTACCAAGGCCATACCCAGGGTACTAATCTTGGTCCTAAAAAGAAAAAAAGGAACACGGGGGTAAGCTTAGGCCAGATATGGAAGTTTTTAGGACTTGATTTCCTCATCGTACAATCCCATTAGAGATTTGGTCTGTTGCACCGGGGCTCTGTGTCCGTCATCGAACCTTCGTCCACTCTAGGCATGCATGCGACCGGGCTCATGACGTCCCACGGGGAACTATACTGCCACTCTTGTCATGCCTAGCTTTTCTGTTTTTGCATTCCTGGAGCTTTGGAGTTCAGAATCGGTAGACTTTTGAGATGATGCTTTTGATTTTATCACAGAGATTGCCCCTTTGCTGTCTTTTTTCTGTTGTTGTGTTACTTGTGGCGCCAGGTCATAACGGACTTACCCCTATTTGAGACCTCCTCTCGTTAGGGTGTTTAGATTAGTTGTCGCCTCCTTATTCACTTCTTGCCCCTGGATTCAGCCGAAGAATGAAGCGGACAGGGACTTCGATTTTCCCCTAAAGCATGGCCTAGGAGAAACGGTGTCTTTTAAAACGGGAAACCTGACCAGAGATGTCGTGTAGTGTGTGATTGCCTTACTCGGGATCCTTCTTAAAACAGGAAGGAGCATCTTACTGCCGGGGAAGCACGTGGTTTAGACTCTAAGGAAAGGAACGCTTAAGATACAACCCATTCCACGGGTGAGAGAGCTCCTCACCTTCCGCGTTTACTTGGCGATAAGCATTCCCTGGATAAGCTTCTTTTACGACAAACGGCCCTTCCCAGTTAGGTTGCAATTTAGACCTAGGACCTGCATACCGAATGAATTTGCGTTTCAAAACCATATCACCTTTTAGAAATTTACGTTCGATTACCTTCCTTTGAAAATAACGCGAAACCCTCTTTTGATAGACGGATACGTGATCGGCCGCGTTCATCCTCTTCTCATCTAAGAGTTCCAACTAGACCAGTAACGCCTCTCGATGTTCATTGAGATTAAGTTCCTTATCGAGCTGCACTCTGAGGGAAGGGATCAGGATCTCATATGGGAGCACCGCCTCCATCCCGTAGGTAAGAGAATAGGGAGTTTGTCCCGTAGGAGTACGGACGGAGGTGCGGTAAGCCCACAGAGCTTCTATTAATTTCTCCGGCCAATCAGAAAACTTATGAGCTTCGCATGTTTTCTTGATGATCTTAAGAAGGGTTTTATTAGTGGCCTCGGCTTGACCGTTGCCTTGAGGATAATATGGAGATGAATGATGCAATGCAATATTGAACTTCTTACAGAGGTCCTTAAGTTCTTGGGAGACGAACTGGGGTCTGTTGTCGGTGATGATACTGCTTGGCACTCCGAACCGTGAGATGATATTCTTCATGATGAAGCGGCACACCGTTGAAGCTTTAATCTCTGCGTACGCCTCGGCTTCGGCCCACTTGGTGAAGTACTCAGTGGCGGTAAGGATAAAAGATTTCTGCTTGATCTGGGAATTAGGATCACCGAGCGGGCCGACAACGTCGAAAGCCCACATAGAGAATGGCCAAGGAGCGGTCATAGGATGGAGAGATGAAGCTGGAGAATGAATCTTATCAGCGTGGAGTTGGCACTTAAGACACCTCCGGACATAGAGGGAGCAATCTTCCTCTAGAGTGGGCCAATAGTAGCCCTGTCTAAGGATCTTCTTCGCTAGAGCCTGGCCATTAACATGACCCCCACACTCACTAGAATGGGCTGCTTCAGCCACCTTCCAAGCTTCAACATCATCTAAGCATCTCATGAGCATCCCATTAGTAGCGCGCCTGTACAGTTCTCCTGCAACAATGGTGTACCTTGCGGCGGCTCTTCTTATTGACTTACGCTGCTCGGCTTTTGCCCCTTCTGGGAACGACCCTTCCTTGCAAAACATCTCGATTTCATGGTACCAAGGCAATTCCTCTTCGTCCAGAATCTCTTCTAGCTCTGCTAATGAAACTTCCATGAGATCTTCCTTCTCAGCTCTTGCCTCTACAGATTTTCTAAGATTGATGTACCAAGGATCCTGCAAAGAGGGTGCGTCCAATCTTTGGACGATAATAGTCTCAGTGCTCCGACTGAGAGGAAAAGATAGAGAAGAAGCAAGAGATGCCAGAGCATCAGCTAGAATGTTCTGAGAACGGGGAGTATGGATATAGATCAACTTACGGAATTGCCTGGCAAGGAGCGTGACCAAATCTTGATAAGGCTTGAGCTTGGGGTCACGGGTACGGTAAGTGGACAGAACTTGCCGTAGGACGAGCTGAGAATCTCCTATGATGTTCAAATGACGCGCACCTAAGAGGTAGGCGTGCTTCAATCCGTCCAGGAGAGCCTCATACTCAGCGATGTTGTTGGTAGCAGGAAACCGAAGTTGATAAGTGAAGGGAATGGTCACTCCTTCCGGAGTAAGCAGAGCAGCACTGATCCCTCGGCCTTGAGAGTTGAGTGCACCATCGAAGTGCAGAGACCAGAAGGGGTGAGGAGAGACAACAGAAAGATGCTCATCAGGGAAATCGTCCTGAATGGAATCGGTGTGAGGAATGGGGAAATGGGCAAGATGTTCAGCAATGGCATATCATTTGACTGCCTTCTGAACAACAAAGGTGATATCGAACTGAGAGAGGAAGCTCTGCCAGCGAGCCAATCTACTAGAAAGGACTGGCTTTTCTAAGAGATAACGGATCGGGTCCATTCTAGAGATCAACCTAACTGGGTGGGCAAGGAAGTAGTGTTTCAGCTTCTGAGCTACCCACACTAAGGCGGCACAAGTCTTCTCCATAGTGGTGTATCTGGATTCAGCTGGGTTAAACAACCGAGAGAGATAGTATGCAGCCCGCTCTTTCCCTTCATCGTCCACTTGTGCTAAAACCGCCCCTAGGGAGTCCTCAATAACCGAGATGTATAGGATTAGGGGTTTCCCAGGGACAGGAGGTTGCAAAACCGGGGGATTGGATAGATATTCCTTGAGGTCCTCATAGGCCTTCTGTCAATCTTGATTCCATTCGAACTTGACCCCCCGCTTTAAGCAATTCATAAAACGGACGGCACCTTTGAGAATGCTGGGATATGAATCTTCTGATGAATTAAAATCTACCAATCAATCCTCGAAGTTCCGTAAGGTTCTTCGGCGGAGGCATGTCCATGACGGCCTGTGCTTTGTTAGGATCGATCTGGATCCCCCATTTGCTTACTATGAAACCTAGCAGCTTCCCTGAGGAGACACCGAATACACACTTCTTCGGATTCATCTTGAGCTTATACTCCCTGGCTCTTTGCAGCACCTTAGCCAGGATAGAGGGGTGTTCTTCCTTGGTTTTTGACTTCACCAGGATATCATCCACGTAAGCTTCCATATAGATGTGCATCATGTCGTGGAAGATAGCTATCATCGCCCTTTGATAGGTGGCACCTACGTTCTTCAGACCAAATGGCATAACCACATAACAATACGTGCCCTAGGGTATGGTGAAGGAGGTTTTCTCTTGATCTTCCGGAGCGAGACGGATTTGATTATAGCCTGAGTACCCATCCATGAATGACAGAGCTTCATACCCGGCGGTGTTGTCTACCAGGACGTCTATATGAGGCAGCGGGAAATCATCATTAGGACATGCTTTGTTAAGATCCCTGAAATCAATGCAAATACGCATTTTTCCATCCTTCTTGATAACAGGGACTATGTTTGCCACCCACTGAGGATATAGAACAACTCTGATGAATCTGGCCTTGTATAAATTGTCGACCTCTTCCTTGATCCTCAAGGCCATGTGGGGGTGAAATCTTCTTGACCTTTGTTTTACAGGCGTTGCCCCTGGTTTAAGCACGAGTCGGTGTTCCACTAAGGAGGGGTCAAGACCTGGCATGTCCTCGTAAGACCAGGTAAAGGAATCGCTATACTCCCTTAGTACCTTGATTAATTCCTCTTCTACTTGTGGAGGGAGGTTAGCAGCAATAATGATGGGCCTTGGGTCTTCTTACGTTCCCAAGTTGATTTTCTTTGTAGGTTCATCCACTGCCGTCGACGGCTCGTCGAATCTTTTTAGTCCTTGTGCATATAGATCGGCAGTGTCATCTACATCGTTGTCTTCATTAATTGGGTCCTTCTCATCCAAAATCTCATAGACGCCTAATCCGTCGTCGCTCCACACCCCTTCCATTTCCTCGTCATCTTCAATCACAATTGCTGTAGCAACAAATTCTGGGCACTTCAAAAGAGCACGGCAACGCTGAGCTAAATCTTGCAAGAACCTATCAGGAACAGATCGGAATGGATGAGCAAGCGAGCACGGCTCAGAAGAGGAAGGGTTGGATGACCTAGAACAAGACCCTACTTCTCTAGACCTAACTGACTCTACTTCCCTAGACTCGACGGACCCTAATCGTAACCTAGGAGAGAGGAGGCCTAGTGGAAGGGAAGGAGCAGGGGACTCGTGCCCCTGGGAGGAGGATGGCGACAGGATAGCGTAATCTTCCACTGAAATCGCCGTTTCAAATTTGATGTTTTTTTTTTGGAGATCAGCGGAGACTATACAGCAAGAGGGAGGAGGTGGGAGCTGCATAGGGAACAGCTCGGGGAAGATGCAGTCGAAGAAAGGATCAGAAGAGGAGAACCACATCTCGTGGAGTTGAGCATTGGGAGGAGGAGGAGTGAAGAGAGTGGATAGATCAATGCGCGGGCACCTCCCGCAAGCACAAGGAACAAAGAGGATCTCAGGTGGATCAATAAAAGATGGATTTATCATGATGGGAGGAAGACGAGGTATGTGATCCCCTTGCTGAAAAATAGATTGAAAGTGTGAGGGAGACCAAGAAAAGATAACGGGAGAGCTCCCCCTTTCCTGTAGATCAACAATAGGCTGCTTCTTCGGCCTCCACTGCATAAGCCGAACTTCTTGTTGTTTCTGGCAGTCTTCTTCGTGAAACAGCCCCTGAAGGGCTTGACCATAATCAATCATATCATCCTCTGCTCCCTTTAGCACTGGAGGTGGACTCGCAATTGGACAGATTGTATTTCTTATAGGCAGAGCTGGCTGGGGAGCTAATGTGCCAGGCTAGAGAGGCCCTCGAACAAAGTGTTGACGGTAGTCCCAGGTGAGTGGCCCAGAATCACCTATCATAGATAATGCAGTTTCCCTGTAGCCGAGGCCTCTCCTGCCCATTTTTCTTCCCTTTGGTATGGGCTTGGTCATTCCTTGCAATTGTGCACCGAGGCCTCTCCCCGGTTGATAGCCCAGTTTCAGTATGATGTTCCAGCCCTTGGAATCGCGAATCTGAGGCTTCACTTTGACGTTGACTGGAGTAGTGACGGGCCTAGGAGACGTGTAAGCCCAAGGAAAGTTTAAGTCGAGCACTGATATGACGGGCCGACTGCTGGGCCAAAGCGGGGGAAGAATCTGTTCTGAAATAGCCTTAACTGACTGCACTGTGGATAGGCTTTTGACCTTGACGACCCTCCCTTGAAAAGGGAATTTGACGCACTGATGTGCGGTGGAGGGTACAGCACCGAGTGTATCAATCCATGGATGACCCAAGATAGCCTTAAACATAGGGTCAATGTCCAGCACATAGAATTCCACGGCCATTGTAAGAGGTCCGAGCTCGGCTTGGATAGTGACCACCCCGTGACATGCTCGCCTTGAGTTGTCGTATGCTGCTATAGTGGTGGGGGTAGGCCGTAGTAACTCTTCTGATATGTTATAAGTTCGTAGAGTACTCAGTGGGCAAACATTAATCGAAGCCCCTGTATCAACCAGTGCTGCTTCAATGCTGACCTTGTTCAGAGTGATCGTAATGCAGAGCGGCATCTGGCGTGCTTCCGGAGGTGCTAGTTCGGTCTCTGAAAATGTAATTGCCGGTCCTTTGGAGATAGTTGCTAGTGCCGTTGGTAGGCTATCAACTGCCATATCTTCGCTGACCATCAACTTTTGTAAAAAGTCTCTCAGTGCATTCTGATGAAGGGTAGACCTTTTGATCAGCTCCAGCACAGATATTTTAGCGGGCACTCGATCCAGATGATGCAACAAGTCATATTGAGTACCTGGCAGAGGTTCAGTTTCTTCCTGCTCGGCCGTCGGTTGAGAGGACTGGGGATTAGAAGTAGTAGGGTAATTCCAATGGAACATCTTCCCGCTCCTTAAAGCACAATTCGCCGCGGTATCTGAAGATAGTATGATGGGCCCTGCAGGGTGGATGAATGGAACAGGTGGTGTGGGGGAGACGGTTTGGTGGAGCGTAAGGTTGATGGGGGTAGTAGGTGATGAGCGGATGATGGGTGAAGGATTGGTGGAAGGCAGTGTGGTGATGAGTGTTGATGCGGGTGGAGGGAAGGCTAGCGGAGGGGTAAGGATGGGTGAAGGGTTGGATGGTGGTGCGATGACGGCGACGGGAGTAAGTGGTGGAGGGTATGACGGAACGGTGGGTGGTAAGGGGTTTGCTGAAGCGGGTGTAATTGGGAGGATGAATGGAGGGGACACTGGGTGTGCGGGAAGGACGAAGAAGGGGGTAAGAGGATTGCTGTGGTTATGGTGGAGGGCCATGACTTGTGGTGTGGCACCATCATCATCAAAAGACACCCGGCATTGGGGGCCGGTGGTTGGACCACGTTTACTTGTGCCGGTGCTGGCGGCTGCTGTTGAGGAGTGGGTGGGTGGTTCGGCATCGGATTATGATGGATGCCCAGGTCCTGTACTTGCTGTGGTTGTTGTGGTTGCTGTGGTGGTAGCTGCAGCTGCAGCGGCTGCGGTGCTTGTTGCTGCTACACTTGCTGCCTCGGCTGCTGCCCTCTTTTCTCTTTGATCTCAATAATGGCCCGATGCATCGCGGCCCAATCTATCCTTTGTCCTTTATGAAGATCATATACCAGATCCCGGAACTGAAAACATACTTCTATGGTATGGCCCGGCTGCCTATGGAACATACAATATTTAGTCTGATCAACGGTCGGGTTCCAATTAGGCCGTTCCGGAGGAAGTTGGATTGCATTCACTGACATGAGGGCGGAGAAGATATCTGTAAGTGTCTCTGGCAATGGAGGGTATTGAGCTCTCCTGGGAGTCGGGCGCTTGCTGTTAGGGTTGTTGTTATAGCCGTTAGGTGGAGGGACATTGTGGTATTGTGGAGGTGGTGGTGGTTGTTGTGGAGCGACGAAGGCATTTTGTGGAGTGGCAAAGGTAGGCGGAGGGCTTTGCGGAGTGACCTGGAAGTTTTATGGAGCAGAGTTTTGTGGATTGCGGGGGTTTTGAGGGAAGTGGAACGGTGTGGCCTGGAATGGAAAGGCAACGGCTTGTACTTGTTCATTTGTCTGGACCCCCTCGGTAACCGGCCCTTGTGGTTTCTTGTGGTATTTGGGCTTTTGGTTTTCAAACAGTGAGTGGATGGGGGAATCCTTAAATTGGGTTTGTATGAAGCGCGCCCGACTGTAGAGCTGGTGCATGTTGGCTATGTCATTCATCGCCAGGATGTTCCGGAAGGTCGGAGTGGCATTCGAAATTAACAACTTGACCTTCTCTTCCTCTGGAATGTGGCCAGGCACCCTAGCGGCCATCTGTCTCCATCTGTCTGCATAAGTGGCGAACTCTTCATCTGGCTTCATCTTCTCGGCCACCAAATCTGTGAACGAGTATTCCGGGCCGACCCTATCTTGGAACCGTTGGATGAATTTGTCTTTCACTACCTTGAAACTTTTAGCTTCTTCTAGCGGTAAAGAGTAGAACCACTCCAGAGCAACACCATCCAGAGATCAGCGGAATAAATACGCCATAAGGCGATCATCATACTGGAATTGCGCCGATTCATATAGAAAATCCCTCACATGAATGAAGGGATTGCTGTTCCCATCATACTTGCGATAGCTGGGGAGCTCTGATTGTGGAGGGAACCGAATGTTCTGGAAGCTCGGGATAGGAACATCTGCCAAAGATTGCGGGCCAACCCCCTTCTGAAGGAAATCGAGTTGTTGCTGCATAGCGGCCCATTTATCAAGCAAGTCCTGCTCTCGGGAGGGAGCAGGGGTAGTGAAGGATGCTGATTGAATTTCAGGAGCAGATGGAATGATTGTGACAGAAGGTGGAAGCCCATAGGCAGGAGTGAAGGGATAAATAGTAGAGATGGGGGGCCCATAAGAAGGATATTGGACCTGAGATTGGCCCAGATTAGAAGGAGCTTGGGCCACCCCTGGCCGAGGGTGCAAGAAATCGGAAGGGCCCATGAGAACTTGCGGAGCTACCGGAGTAGATACGTGATGATCCAGTTGAACAAAAGAGGGGATGGGCGACTTTCCCTTATCGAAAGATTGTTGGGCCGAATTGGAAGACTGGCCCGTTTCCATGCCCGTGAAAGTGATGGTCCGTGGTTGGACCGGGGTAAGATCAATTGGAGTGGGCTGAATGGGGAGCCCAACAACGGAAGGATTGGATTGATTTTGGATGATGGTGGGAGGAGATGCGTTGGACCCTTGCATGGCCTGATAAAGAACTTGGAGTTGGGCCGGATCCAATTGGGCCATCATCTGAAGGATAGAGCCCGCGGAAGGAGTGGAGAGAGAAGGGGTAGCTTGACCACCTTCCATAGAAGTGGAGGATGGGAGAGGGGTAGTCCCTTCTCCGAAGAAAAGGTGATAACCCTAGGAGGGTTTTCAAGAAGCCCTTGAGGAAGAGAGTCCTCTTGGGAACGGGGAGGATTAAAGGATGCCATGGTGGACTCGAAAAGAGGATTGGAATAGAATGTGAAGAAGGGATTGATTTGAGGAGATGATTCGGACGAACGAAAACAACCCCACATGCAACGGACAACCTTGACAAATGCAAACAAACCACAAACAATCACAATGAGTAACCAAACTCGAATGTTTAAACACAGATGTAAGTGATAAAAGATGAAGACACTCAAAGTCAACCAAGTTGTTTTAAGATGATGCAACACAATTCTTTGTGATTTCTCCTTTGGAACTTTAGTGGATTGATTGAAATGTGCTCTCAACAATGGGTTCCTAACAGGAGATGGTTATGGGACTTGGTTTGACTCTAAGTGTAATCACTCCTTCACTTATGCAACCCTAGACACGGGGTGGGAAAGGTACAACCAGCCCGGCGTCCGTGTGGGAATCCACGGCTCGCGGGGACTTATGGAGGTCCCTGGTGTGATTTCCTAGTCGGCCCCAAGGAATATGGAGACGAGAGGTCCGCACACCAAGGTAGGAGAATGCAATCTAGGATATGAAAAGATGAATGGTCCTATGTGCACCGGAGTGCATGCAAAGTCTAGCCTAAAATCTAGCAATCAATGATGCACACAACGATATGGAGATATAAAACAAAGCAAGGAGGAAGTCAAGTATCACCCAAGCAAAGAGTCACAGCAGAAACTGCGGAAGTAACTGCACCTCGGATGCGTACCTGTCTGGAGTATAACGGTCTAGGAGCCCTGCGTCAGGGGAAAATAACGGTCTAAGGCCCGACCGTCAGACATAATATAACGCAGGGGGCTAGGACCGTCAAGTGAGCCAGAGAACCAAAATCAACCAGAAATAACAGGAAAAACCGTGAAAGCTCTCGCAGCAGAACAAATGTGGCGGTCTAATGCCCCTGCGTCAGAGGACTGTAACGCGGGGACACAGGGCCGTCAGAGCACTCAGAGAATCAGGACCAACAGGAAATAAGGGGAAAACGGGAGGGGAACAACACAAGAGATGATGGCAGGTTTAACAGGAATGAAAAGCACGATTGGCACAAGTTGTCCCACCGTGATCGCCAAAAAATTATCTGTTGATTAGTTTTGCCTATCTTCTTTTCTTTTGGGGGGGTTTTTGTTGTGTGAATGTGATAAGATGACAAGCAAGTAATCAAAGATCTGCTCTTAACCTATGAACATGTGATCATGAACCTAGGCAATCAAAGCTAGCTCTAGCATGGGCATGCTATCTCAATCAGACTAATGCTAAGGAAATAAAGAAAAATACACGCCGGGGCGTGGAGCAAGAAGTAAATGAAAACACACCGCGAGGGTGGAATAAGCAAGGAAATAAAGATATATGTGATGAAGGAGAAAGCTAATGCCTAATACCAAGGAAAGATGTGATCTCCACCAAAGTAAAAACAAGCCAAAGACTTGAATATACCTTGGAAATAGGTGGATGAAACACCAGCCCACGGGAGAGGAAACCAAAGAGAATCTGCAGGTCGGCTAGAAGTAACGGTCAGAACCCTGTGCGTCACTTGGGAGTGACGGTCGCTCGATAGACCGCTAGAAGAATATGACGCGCCTACACAAGACCGTCGTATAACCTGCAGTAACAAAGTATGAGTCCTTTTAACTCCAACTCTTCCAGCCGGCTAGAAGACTTGGGCCTCGTCCTAGTGAACCTGTAAACCTGCCAAAGAAGTGGAAGACAAGAACAAAATAACCCAAATTAGCCCTTTCAATAATATAGCATCAATTCTTCAATAAGTAAAATATCATCAAAAGGAAAGGGGAATACCGGGGAGGTTTTGGTTTTTTAACCCCTCTGGGCGTTTTAAAAGATTAGGAGGATGTTTAGATGATGAAAACCAGTGAAAAACGTGGAGGAAGAGAGAAATAATGCTTATGATGAAAGAGAGATTGAATGGAAACTCAATATGCAATTGTGAACTTTGGAACCAATGGAACAAATACTCCCTTCACCAGGCAGCAAACGAACGTGAGAAGCACTTCTCCTTGATCAGACGTGGCTCTAGAATGCGGCAGCACTTCGACGCAAACTCCAGATTTTCCTCCTTCTTGGCCATGAAGTCAAGGGTTCTATTTATAGACCCTCAAACTCTTAGGTCGAGCAGAGGATAAGCCAGCAAGATAAAGGGATAATTCTAGCAAATCCTTGAAGATAATATCACCAAGAGTCCATAGAAACAAACAGAAGGTTCTGAGGATCAGATTTGAAAGAGATATCGTCAATCCAAGTTCTTATCTCGACCACGGAGTAGCAGAGAAAAGGCCTGAACTGTCAGGACTCTCTGAAGGAAGTAACGGCTGCACGATAGACCGTCACTTGGAAATAACACCCCAAGGAACGTCCGTTACTTTCAACCTTATCCCAAAAAGATAAGATCAACGGGAAGAAGATCGAAGCAATATGACTCTGCAAGGAAATAACGGCCAAGGCATAGGGCGTCATACTGAAACAACGGCTGCACGACAGACCATTATTATCAACGTATAAACTAAAAAGATAAGGATTGAAACAAGCCCTTAAGCCCTAGGACTCTTCAAAGAGTAACGGCCCATGACCCATCCGTCAGAATGAAACAACGTGCCTGGGACAGACCGTTATTATCAATGGAGTTCAAATTAATGAATGAGGGTTTTGCTAAGCCCTAGTCAAAGGAAATGCCACAAAGAGCCATATCCGATCAAGGAGAAAGACCCAAGAAATAGGCTCCAAATCAATCAAGAGACTCAACGAAGAGTGAACAACTCGGAGCATCATATAGAATGAATAAGGAGATGACCCGACTTATTGGTCATAAAACGGGTGTCAACACCCTTATGAACACAAGAAGAAGAAATAAACAGAAAAGTCCATGCATTCTCTGCAAATATGAGCATATGATGCACACCCCCTTTGCATACATATTGAGCTTGGATCCACTATGAACGCGAATTAAAATTCATGAACATCGCATTTCATGTGTGCTCGCATGCCATGGTTGCTGGGTATATATAATGGTGATGTGTGAAAAATAGGATTATGTCTGATTGGAGACCGCCACTATGTGTAATGCCCCAGATTTTTTGAATTATTTATTGGATCAGGATCCGTAGGTTTCGGATCGCTTTTCTGGTTCCCGGATTGAGTTTAGCGATTTTCGCATATTTTTGTCTGGCGGACCTTCGGAATCCCGTGTAGGGTGGACCGTTGCGTTCTCTGACTTCGGGACGTTATCACTGTGTTGTGCATTTTTTGAGGATCTTGGAGAGTATTTTTTTATTTTTCAAAATTTTTGGATTCTCTATATATGCAAACATCCTTTCTCTCTCTCTCCCCATCTCTCATTTCTCTCCCTCACCCTCTCTCTTCTCTCTCACGTTCTCTCCTCTCCCCCTCTCACTCCGGGAGGCCGACGGAGGAGGCGAGGGC
Organism: Amorphophallus konjac; assembly: GCA_022559845.1. NCBI lineage: Eukaryota > Viridiplantae > Streptophyta > Magnoliopsida > Alismatales > Araceae > Amorphophallus > Amorphophallus konjac. The sequence continues at coordinate 530,939,647 of CM040121.1, forward strand.
GCGACGGCAATGCTCGTGGGGCGTGGAGCGACGGGCAAGGGACGAGGATCGCGATGGTGGAGGCAGTTCATGGGATCACGAGCCGGGGAGGGTTTAAACGGCGTTTCTTCGTGGATCGGCGTCCTTGGCCCGTGGAATCTTTGGTGGAGGTAGGGGGACGGATCCTTAACCCTTGTACTTCATTTTCCACGAGTTTATTAGCCCAAGACGAGCCGAGTTGGGTTATTTTTACATTTTGGGGGAATGTATGATTTTAGGGTGTGAGCCAGATCTTGCGTTTTAATTGCATTTTTGGGATTTAAATGGGTCCTCTCGGTGCTAGAGAGGTTGGGGACTAGTTTCCCCTTATTTTTCCCTTCACATGGGTGTGAACGGGGCGTGGAATGGAGTTTTCCATTATTTTCATCATTTTCGCGCTCGGGACGACCTAGCGGTCGTTCCAGGGACTGCTAGGCTACCTGGCGATCATGAGGAGACCGCTAGGGGTCCCCCTATGTCGGTCAGAGCTTTACGGTCACGCGATAGACCGCCACTATGCTTAGCAATCTCGAGGAGACTGCCAGGCAGGGCTTAGCGGTCAAGGTATGACCATTTTCATGCCCTAGGCGTTCGAGTATTTCTGGGGCTTAGCGGTCCTGGCTGGACCGCTAGGCAGGACTTAGCGGTCTAGAGGTAGACCGCTAGGCTGTGGCTTGCGGTCCAGGGTAGACCGCCAGGTGTGTGACGGTCCAGGGATGACTGCCACCCTGTTTTCCCTGCTAGTTTTGTTCCATTTGCACCGTGTTGACCCCCGGTTGACCCGGTTGTCACCTAGTGGTCGACCTTCGGTCTTTTGGATGTCCCAAACACCCTGTGGGTTTTGTCTCCATATTTTTGGGGGTGTCTGGAGGTACCGAGCTACCTCGATTAGCATGCCCGTGGGTTTGGTGGGACCAGGTGACCCCATGTGTTCTGGGCTTTCGTGTTCTCGCTAGAACGAGACGCCGTGTATCGGCATGCATGTGTACGGTGGGTTATTCCCGCACGTCATTGGCTTTTTGGGAACTATTTTCCGTGTGGGCCATGTGTGTGGCCTTGGATGAGGGATCAACTCGGTAGTTTGAGAGCTATCTCGGTATTCATGTAATCATGATTTCAGACCTAGGGATAGGCCAGATTGACAGCCTAGAGCCATCCCGGTTCAATGGTCTTGACCCTAGTTGTGTGACTCAAGGACCGTTGGGTTTATTAGGACTAGTGGGTCATCTAGAGTACGGTGGCCCCGAGCCACCTGTTACTCCGCGTTACTCATACTGGGTGCGTGTGTGGCTTTCCGTGTTCACGTTTAGTGACTGCCACTAGTTGTAGATTTCCTGCGCACGCGTGTGCGAACCCACTTGGGAGTGGTGGAGAGCATTACCCAAGAGAGACGGTACCGTATGGCCCCTCGTCTTTACAGCCTACGACTGGGCTGGGGGAAGAACCAGCTAGAGGGCCTGAACTAGAGCGCATGGTCTGTGTGTGCACGCGTGGCTGGGGACGTTGGACCCGTGCTGACAAGCGCAACCCCATCTAGTCCTTGTTTTGTGTTCCTGGTTATTGTACGGTGTCTCGGTCTTCGCTTGGGGCATCGTAGAGAGACACCTGAGGCTGTGGACTAAGTCGTCAGTGGACGCATCTGACCTTGCTTCTGGTGGGCAGTGCTCCTGTCACATGACGTGAGTTTCTAGCGACTCGAGTTCCGTTTCACATTTGCGAGACATGGTTTTGCGTGTAGTTTTTGGGTGTGTTCCCGAGGTAGAGGTCTAGGGTTCTTGTGAGCCTCACCGAGGGTTTTTCCCTAGGCAGTGTTCGGTTCACGACAGGGTTGTCGTGATGTTTCGCCTGGCAGCGTGACCAGGGTGGTTTGTAGTCTAGTGATCCCCCGATGGTGAGATTGAGACGTGTTTTTAGGTACAGTAGGAGTAGCTATAGTGCCAAGTTTTTACCGGCCACCGGTTTGCTGTTCCTGCTATTGTGGTTTCTTTCCGTTACCGCCATTGTTTACGGTTGGGGTTCCGCGGGATCCCTACTGAGCCAGTGATAGGAGGCTCACCCCTGCTTTTCAAGTGCGGCGATTCTTCCTCGAGGTTCGAGGGTGCTGTGCAGAGGTTCTTAGTCGTCAATTCACCGGGCCGAGTGTTTACTCGGTGTTGGGTACGTTTCCCTACCTTAGCCTATACTTTTGTTAGATTGGACTCTATTATAGTTAGTTTATTTATTTCTGCTAATTGTTGAATTGTCCTGCTTTATTTCCTATTTCCGTGTACCTCCTCACTCCTTTTAGCCCTTCCGAGCCCTCCAGCTCGTGGGCGGCGGGCCATGATTCGAATGGTATCGGGTCCCTCCCAGTATCCGGATCTTGGGTCACTACAGTTGGTATTAGAGCGTGGTTGTGGACATACATGGGAAATTCGAGATATTGTAGTGATCAGAGTGCATAAGGTCCAGTACAGTCGACAGCTGGCATACGATTTTGTGCATGTTTTCCGCTTGGTTTCTCGTGTAAGATCTTGAGTGCGCGGCGTTGGCACTCTGAAAGTGGTTTTTGTTTCGTGGAATGCCAGTGCGGGGACCGAGGGACTTGATTGAGAGATTTCTTCCCGATGGGTGATGGCCCCGGTTGTGCTGCGTTGGGCAGAGGTTGCCGACAGGTGCGTTGCTGTGGTGCTGCGTTCGAGGAATTTCTAGCGAGGTCAGGTGGCTGGCGAGGATTGTTCATAGTTAAGTGGCCGTGAGCATGCTCTAAGGGAGCTATTATAGAGTTTGGTCACTCCAGCTTGAGGTTTATCCGGCCCATGAGGTGTTAAGGTCATGATTTAAGGTGTCAAAGCGGGTGCTATGATCGAGAATTATGCTCTGGCGAGCGGAGGATCTTCTGTTGAGCTGCTGATTGTCGAGCCGATGTTCTTGTCATGCTCTGTGACGTCAGAAATGACGTGTCGGTCCCAGTTATCTTTGCGGATTACGAGGCCAGATTGGGTAGAGATGTCTCAGTAAGTTCTTACTCCTGTGCTTTTGCGTGTGAATAGGTTATGTTTGCCATGGAGTTGGCTTGAGATGTGAAGGTTCCGCGGCGAGTTCGGGACTCGTGGATGAGCATTAGTGGTTGCCGATTATGGCTCGTGTTGCGGCTCTTGGCGTGGCATGTTGCAATTCGAGGAATTGCGACGGTGATGCATCGAGAGATGCTGTGATCGTGGTCCGACGGAACACTTGGCGAGTGTTGTCAGAGGAGCTGACCTGACGAAAGTGATGGCTTTATTGGTGCTGGAAGGTGCGGTTCCCAATGTGCATGAGGTTCGAGGTCAGGTCGAACGTGGAGTATTCCTTCTGTTGGTCAGAAGTGTATTAAGTTTTTCCCTTGGTTGGAGGAGATCGCGTTTGGCTAAGGTTTGTCATCTTGCATCGTGTGTCCAGATTGGTTGGCCTTCGTGTGCCATGAAGTCTGTGCGAGACCCGTCCCGTGTTTTGGCAAGGTGGTTGCCTGTGAGAAGCGCTGCCCGTTCCCTGATGCGTAAGGGTGCATTGGCACTGTTCCGGAAGGACGAGTGCCAGTTGGGCGGTGTTTGTGAGAATTGCGGTTGGTGTTGTGGTTCCCGATGTGTAGAGGATCGGAGCCTGCGGAGTTATAGAGGATTGTCGGGATGAAGGATCCCGAGTTGTCGTTGTGGTGGCTGTGCATGTGGATCAGAGTGGGCGGATTGTAGCGTTGGTTGCTAGGGGCAGGTTCTTGAGAAAGTGTAGAGCAGCGGAGGATTAGTTCCTCGATATTCGTTGTCTCCGGTTGTGTGAGATGTGTTGTTGCCATGCCATTGCTTGAGATATTATGGTCGTGGCACTGGTAGGGTGGAGAGTTGGGGAAATATGCTGGCGAGGTTGCCGCATGAGTACCCTATTCTTGCGTTGGGGGTTGTGTTCGCGGATGAGATCGTGTTCTGGAGAAGTGATCTCTGAGAGATTTTGGGTCCCGATTGGTGGCCGTGAGTGGCCGGTCGGGTTGACCGAGTGGTCAACAAGGGTAAGACGTGTATTGTCTGGGGACCCGTGTGCATTGGTCGTGGCGTTGTCGACCAGGTTGCTGTGATAGCGAGTGGCACTTGGTTGTCTTGGAGTTGTGTGACGTGAATTGCTCAGGTTGTGTGTCCCGTGTCTCTGTGGTAAGAGCGAAAATCAGGATTGGCAAACATGCATTCGGAGTAATTAGGATAAGATAGGATTTGATGAGACAGGACAATGGTCGATGCCTGTGAGTGGAGGTCCTTGATGGGACGTTGTCGTGGCATGGTGGTCCTTGGTATGTGACCAACATGGGATGGTTCTCCTGTAAGTCTGAGTCGAGTGAGGTGAAGACCGAAGACTCCGGACCTTGTCATTTGGTTTTGCCGTGCTCCCCTGAGCGGGTAGAGTTGGCATGACGATAGGTCTGGATGTGGTTTTGGTCTGTGTGTGAGTCAGCGGATGGCCTGTCATGAGTGGGATCATGCCTGCTGGGCCGATGGAGGTTCCCCGTTGACTTGTATCTAGTGACCGGTGTATGGTCTTTCACAGATAGAAGATGCTGGTGGTTGCGCATCGAGAATGGTGAGAGCCATGTGTAAGCGAGACCTTTTGGTGGCCGTTTCTGTAATGTACTTTTCCAAATCGGATTTGGTCTTTGTCGAAGTTTGTCTTCTGGCAGAGTTGGTTCGGTGTTGTCGTGAGCATTTGGCTTGCCTGGTGTGAGCTGGTGGAAGCTCAGTGTTAGTCGTCCCTTGTATAGGGCATGAGATTAGTCAGCTGGTTGTGAAGCTGGTGTTTGATTGGTCCGCCGAGCATGGGCGTTGACTGGTGGATTAGTTCTTGTGGCGAGGATTGCGTTCCCTCGGTGGGCGAGAGGGTGCCAGCAATGTCGTGGTTGGATTTCGTGTTGTCTGAGGTGGTGCTAGACTTGTGCTTTTGCGTTATGCCTGCTCTGATGACCGATGTGTGTGCGGTGTGCAGAGCGTGGCATTGTCTGTGATTAAGGTCTGGTGGTATCTCTCATGATCGGTGCGTTCATGAGAATCGAGGTTTTCTGTGCTGGGGCTCTGACAGCGTTGTCAGTTGGTTAAGGCATTCTCCCCATGTGGCTTGGCGCTAGTCCTGAATTTCGAGGATGGAATTTCTTTAAGGGGGGAGGGTTGTAATGTCCTGAATTTTTTGGATTATTTATCGGATCAGGATCTGTGGGTTTCGGATCGCTTTTGTGGGTCCCAGATCGAGTTTAGCAGTTTGCGCATGTTTTTGTCTGGCAGACCTTCGGAACCCCGTGTAGGGTGAACCATTGCATTCTCCGACTTCGGGACGTTACCACTACATTATGCATTTTTCTAGGATCGTGGGGAGTATTTTTTCCTATTTTTTGATTTTTTTAGAATTTTTGGATTTTCTATATATACAAACCTTTTTTTCTCTCTCTCCCCATCTCTCATTTCTCTCCCTCACCCTCTCTCTTCTCTCTCACGTTCTCTCCTCTCCCCTTCTCACTCCGGGCGGTCGACGGAGGGGCCAAGGGCGGGGCGGCGATGCTCGTGGGGCATGGAGCAACTGGCACGGGACGAGGATCGCAATGGTGGAGGCAGTTCGTGGGATCACGAGCCGGCGAGGGTTTAAACGGTGTTTCTTCACGGATCAGCGTCCTCGGCACCCAGAATCTTCAATGGAGGTAGGGGGATGGATCCTTAACCCCTGTACTTCATTTCCCGCGAGTTTGATATAGCCCGAGGCGAACCGAGTAGGGTTATTTTCGCATTTTGGGAGAAATGCATGATTTTGAGGTGTGAGCCAGATCTTACATTTTAATTGTATTTTTGGGATTTAAATGGGTCCTCTCGGTGCTAGAGAGGTTGGGGACTAGTTTCCCCTTGTTTTCCCCTTCACATGGAGTTTTTCACCGTTTCCGCCATTTTCGCGCTCGGGACGACCTAGCGGTCCTTCCAGGGACCGCTTGATGCGGGACGGACACGCGACCTGGGACTCTAGCTCGCGATCGTCCCTATGCGAGGGAAACGTTGGACCAGGCGCGGTTGAGAAACCGACCGTGAGTCTCGGGTATCGACTTTTCCGCGTTAACTCGGGTCGAGTCACAGGACGGTACACTCACTCACTCTCGCAACGGTGATAACAATATATATATAGCAAGGAACCTACACTCGCAGCGGCATTCAAAGATATACGAGATAAGTAAAATGCGATAAAGAGTGGGGACGAGTTTACCACCACGCTCCGGGCGTGGGGAAGATGACCCCGGCCAGTTACGGTAACTCTCGGTAACAACAGTAAAAAGTTAATTACAACCGTGAATTTTATTACCCACTCCACGCAGGGAGGTAAAGGGCTACAAGTGGGGCCCGGGAGGACCGACCCTGAGTTGACGAGCAGCAAACTGGAGGTGCGTTCGGGGCGAACTCGGCCTGCTAGTCTGACTCGGCACTATTCCAACTCGGTCTGACTCGGTTCTACTCGTCGGACAGCAAGCAAAGGCCTCCAAAGTAACGTCATCTTTGTGGAATCTTCTTAAGGTGGCACTTGGCTGGGACGATGCGGGACGTCCCTGATCGACTCCCTGAAGTGGCGGTCGTCAAAGAGGTGCCGGCGTATTTTCCGAGGAATTAAATCCGGGACTGAGTTGTGCTGGCTGAACTCGGATCTGCTCTACGCACCTACACGAAAAGAATTCTTACGACCAGATCCGATATCGGATCGAGGCATAGGAGGTACCAATGGATAGAGGACTCAGATATATACAATATATACTTTTGGTGGCTCCATCCAGTGAATGGATTGAAAATAAAAATGATTGTAACACTGTTTTTTTTTCTGACTCGGACTGACAGACACACAGGGCAGCAAGGAATCTGCCTGAAACTGAACTTTGACCGGGGTCTAAATGATTTTTATAGACTCCACCAAAATTATGGTGGAAGGGGATATATGTGTGGAACACTGAGTAATTTTTGTGGATTTTTTAAAATTTGATAAGGTGGTGGGAAAAATACAACAAATAGACTCTATCTCGTAAATCTGTAAAAGGGCAGATTACTGAGAGGACAAACAAAAATATGAGAAAAATATCAAATGACGTCCAAATGGCACGAAATTTGAACTGGAGGTTAGGAGAGATGGACAGAACAAACCCTCAACATTAGGGCTCGATCAGACAACAATAAGAAAATATAAAATTTTGGAGGAGAGGTTCTGTCCTGATTTGGATAGAACTCCGACGTAGCGGCGGTGGCGGCGCGTTGGCGGCACTAACGGAAGGCGGTGGCCGGAAGTCGCATCCAGCGGAGGTGGAGATCTTGGAGTCACACCAAGAGGGGGGGCTTCACACCCTAAAGAAGAGCTCTCACAGCTCTAGAGGGGGGAGAGGAGAGAGGCAAGGGGTGTCCTTGGGCTTGCTCTTGGCAAAAATACTTAATTCTTCATTAATTCCTTACAAAACACTATACATGGGTTTATATAGAAGGGGAGGAAGGGGTAGGGGGTTGGAATTCGTGGGAGAGAGGGGTGGGGTAGCATTTTCTTCCCCCATGTGGTCAATTGGCCTAAAAATATAAAATATTAAATGTCATTTTAATGGGGGGCACCCCCTTGACTTAAGGGGAGGCATCTTGGACATTTTGTAACACTTGTCCCCTTTTAAATGTCAAACCATCTAGAAGCCACCTAGGATAGTTGACCAGCCCCACATGGACCCCTATGGCTTAGGTGGACCAATGGGGAAGAAGTGGGGTCCCCCTTGTTAGATCTACTGACATTTTGCACAAAAACTCAAACAATCATAGGGAATGACACATTGACTTATAAAGCCCTACAATTGCACATATGCTTTCCCAAGGATATAAAAATAAACTAAAGGACACAAATGTAAATAAAATGTTAGTGCCCTTGCTCTGATGTCCCCATCACCGCTAGGCTACCTGGGGGTCACGAGGAGACCGCTAGGGGTCCCCCTATGTCGGTTCGAGCTTTGCGGTCACACGATAGACCGCTGTGGGAGGTGGATTTTTTCTTCCTTTTATATCTGAACTAGATTGTTCGTTTGTTATTTGCATGGGCATGCCAGTCACTAGGTGACAAGTTTATTATGGGCTCACTCTGACCTGATTCAGGCGAGAGTGAAGTCCGTGTCGAGACCGAAAGTCTGTCATACCATAAAGGTTATGACGTTAATTACATCCTCCAATAAGAAGTAAAATCTCTGATTAATTGTCGAGATAACGAGCCGTTCGAGGCTGAAATAGAATGCAATAGGATGCATGTGATGATGAAGCCTTTAAGTCCGCATGGAATGATCCATTGATTGTTTTCTTAGTCATGCAGAGCAGACATAGTTCATTAAGTTCGAGCCTTCGATACGGGGCGGAGGACGTAGGTCCGAAGACCACCATCGCGCATGGTCAAGACTTTCGGTCGGGCGTGACTAGGCCTTCCATCGATGCCATTTGATATACCGAGGTCTCATTCAGGCAAGCATGCACTAAAAAAGCACATAAGAATGCATATCTCTATCTAATGCATGAACTAGCAAATGCATGACGATAGATGATTTCAACTTGAAGAGTTTCTTTTTATTTGATTTATGGTTAATTACGTTGACCGACACCAGCCGTGGAAGGCAAGGGTTGGCTCGAGAATGAGAGAAGAGTTAAAACGGCGCAACAGACGCATTTTTATTCAAAATCGGCACGGGTAGCGTAGGTATAAGGGTTATATGGCGCGGGGTAGCGTAGGGATAGGGGTTAAAACGGCGTGGTGGAGGGAATGGTTTTAACCGGCATGCCCCGCCCAGAGCGCGTCAGATTAGGGCGCGCCGGGTGGTGGCCAAATAAAAATCGGTGAGTTTGAGTGTGAGGCTATTCCGACGCGGGGGGTACCGCACCGTATTAGGGCGCGTCGGATTAGGACCGCACCGTATTAGTTGATGTTTTTTGATATTTTTGAGTTTATTTAGTTTGTCAAGGTACATTGGGTTGATTGACGAGTGAATTGAAGTCTAGGGTGCCCTTGCGACAGGGTTGAGACTCGTGCGAGGTTCATACTCGAGAACGGAAGTCAATTGTTTTGAAAACATATCTTATTAAGCCCGAATTATGAGGGAAAACAGTCAAACATGTCTGACCAAATTTTGGCAGCATCTCCCCATCTCCGGAGGGTTGCGGGGGGAAAGCGAAGGCATACCCACATAATGGAGTAAGCTCCTTAATACCGGGTGGCACAGCAGCGGCCGGTGGACCCAAATGGATAGAAAATCCCGGGGGCTAGCCTACGAGGGACACCAATGTTCCATGGGCCAGAAAATGATTAAAGGGACGACCATTGAGGGAGGAAACCCCGAGGGCCAGCCTACGAGGGACACACAACCCATGGTCACCACAGTATCCTTGGGGATAGTGGATTTGATGTTAGGGTGAAGCCCTGTTGATATTTGCCTGACGGCTCAAGAAGATGCATGCCATGAAGAGACATGATCTTATGATCCACTGGCGATTCAGAGGTATCAATGGGGGATGTCCCCTCTCCCCGGCCACCAGACTCCTCGAGAGGAACGGTCACACACAATGCATATGCAGAACGCACTCAACTAGTAAACCGACTATGATCAGTTATGTCTATAGATATATATATAGGGGTTAGTTGGTTAGCAGATTAGCAAAGGTATTAGTGAGTTAGCATTCGGAAGGTGATGGTGCCAGAAAACCATGCGTTCAACCTATAGGGGCGGCCGCATCCCCCTCAGTTCATTATTAAGAACGGAGGTGTGACAAGAGACCGGCCCCAGGGTCAACCAGGAAGGCACACAGATATACACCTCTGGCGATGAAAACCCACGATATAGTGATGGAAACATAATACAAGCATTACATTGGAACGAAACCCCGGGGAGAGGGGGTGATTGTTGTAGCCTCTTTTGGGATAACCCAGGGCGTATTCAACACCGGTGAAGAAGAAGTCTGTACGATGATGGCATATTCAACACCAGTGAAGAATAAATCCGCACGATGATATACGGGATGTTAGAAATTGAATACAACCTAAGGAAGAGAAAGGGGGCGACAGAGGGCGCAGGGAGATGTTATTTCATTCAACATCGAACATTGCTATTAAGAAGGGGCCATTACAGCATACATTCACCACGGCATGGCGCGGTCGGCCGGAGGCCGGTCAAGATTGCACAAACGAGTATAATCCCAACTCCAGAGGAAAAAAGAAAAAAAAGACATAGGGACGAAGAAAAAGATGGGCTCATATCATCTCCCCTTCGACCATATTCATTCACAGAGACAATGCTAGGGGAAAATAGGAAAAAGGGGGGGACATGGAAATCAACGGAACCCACTTAAGCTTTTCACCACAGAAAATAGGGTATCGGAAAAGGGCCTTCCTCTCCGACCTCGAGCGTCTTCAGGCAGATGGACGGAGCAAGGGTGGCTCTCTGGCTCACTCTCAGAAGACTTTCTTCTTTTCCAAGCCCCTTCCTCTCTCCTAATTTTCTTCTATCTATTCGATTCCACTCCCCCCCTTTTCGACTCTGCCTCTTTCTTTTTTTGCTCCACGTTGGTTTATATAGCCAGGTCAGGGCGTGATCCTTCTCCTACGTGAGAAGAGCGCGCCGGCTAGGCATGCAAGTTGAGTTTGGGCGCCGGGAAGAGGGCGCGCTAGGAAAGAGGGCGCGCTGGGAAAGGGGTGTGCCGGGTTAACTCCGTTCATCACGCTTGCTTGGCACGAGCCCGACAGTGGGCCCCGGACTGGCCCTGGGCATCACTGTGATCCTTCATCTCATCCTGGTCTCGCAAAACCACGGCGGGAAGTATTGAAAAAGCTTTCAGGCCACTGAACGGCTGCTTTCGGAACCTCGTGCATCTTCGGCTCGGACACGCGGGTTTTCTACTGATGCGGCCTTCGGCACAGTGGTTTGTTCTACTGGTTCAACTTAACCTGTCTCAGTGGCTTTATCAGGGAGCGGTATACTACCCGGGGTGCTTTCGCTTCGACTGGGTGGTCATTCGGTCACTAACTGACCTACTTTGCTGAGAAGTCGTACCCGTGTCGGGTTGTCCGGAACTTCTATGGACGGAGCCTCCGGTTCCTTGTACTGAAGGGCCAGAGACATTCGATCACCTCAGGAGGGTCTCTTGTCAGGTGGCGAACCATCGGGTGCATTCTCGTCCTTGGTCGGATGACGAATATTATTTATGCGGCACGACTGAGTCGAAACCAATTCATTGGACAGGCCTGACGACACTGTCGGTTTGTTGTGAATTCTTCCGCTCCTTCTGAGGTGACGTCCCCGGTGACCATGTCGGGTGACCTGAGGTTCCAGTAGCTTGGGAAGACCCTTGTGTACTGGCTTTCTTCGGCTTTTGCGTTCCAGTGGGCCGTGTCATTCTTGTCATTCAGGCTTGATCGCCATCGAGCATATTTTCAGTGCCAACAAATGCCCCCCAGCCGCGGGTGCTGCGAGTAAGGCACGAGCGATGTGGGACCAGTGGATGAGCTCCGTATGTGCAGATTTCCCGTCTGGATGTCAAAAGCTTGGAATAGCTCTTAAACCGGCGCGGTGGCTAAACTGGTGCAGTCAGGGGGGTTGTGAATACGGCGCGATCGAATCTGGCGCTTCCTTTTATCATAGGTTAATACGGTGCGGCCCCCATCGACGCGCCCTTTGATGAAGAGGGGGTTAAAAAGGCGTGCTATTTAGCACGCCGGATTAACCCAAAGGGGGGTGCCCTATATATAACCCTTCCTTTGGTTTTGTCCTTCTCATCCTTCTCATTTTCACCCGAGCTTTCTCTCTCCTCTCTTTCTTCTTCATGCGGCGCTGAGTGAGCTTGAGGGTGACGTCCTTTGAGCTGGTGAGGGAGAGTCTTTATTGTTCTGTATTTGGGATTTAAATCACTCTTCCTGGGCCCCAGGAGGGTCCTAGTAGGGCTTTCCCTCGGAGCTATTCCCCTGAGTGTTCCGTTTCGGTCTCGGTGCGACACCCACGGCCTGTTTTAGGGACCGTCTCTTGATGGACGTGTTCCGCTTCTTTCTGGCAATCTCCCAGACTGGGGAGACTCTGCCAAAATTTTGTCAGAAATCTTGTTTCTCATCAACTGTTTCAGACTTTATTTATTCTTCTTGTCATGCTTTTTGCAGATAAGATGGCATCTGCTTCTTCTTCTTCTACTTCCCGTGCAGTGGTGACATGGGAAAATGTGAACTCCCTGGACCGAGGGCATGAACATCTTGTTGTGGTCGTAGAATCCTCGGACTCAGAGACCGATACAATAGACACTAGCCGCCTTCTCATCATCGGGGGCGATTCCTTCAATTATGACCGTGGTGATGCCGTCAGGAGGGATCACCCCAAGGATAAGCACTTAATGTCCTTCCTCAGATGGTTTAACCTTCAAGGGAAAAGGGATTTGTTCCTTGTTCGAAAAGTTGAGCAGGCGCTGCTTGTTGAGAGAGATAGTCTGACTGACTTTGTAGTGCGGGGAAGGCTTATTTATCTGCCTGGTGAGCCCTGGAAATGGAGTGCTGTGCTTGGACTGCAGGACTTGGTTCCAGTGGACGGACTGCTGACCAGGGCACCCGAGTTTGTACCTGCTCGCTGGAATGAGACTGCGGGTCATGTCGACCGAGAGAAGCCCGTATTCGGTCTATTTCTTGCCCCACTGAAATGGGGGTATAGAGAAGAATCCTTCTTGCTGGACTGTCTGGCGGTCCGTTTCAAGCACCAGATTTCTATGGGATGGCTCGCTGAGTTGAAGGTCACCGATGCCCATGCATTCAGACCCGGAGCAGTGGAGTTCACAGACTATGTCCTTCAACATTATGCTACCATCTTGGCCAAGGCCGGCATATACCATAGCGTGTACGCCTCAAGGTATCGCTACCCTATCTCCAGGGGTTTATGTTGTGGTATGATCGAGGTATTCTGTCTGGAGTATAACACCTTCGACACTTCGGAGGGAGAGACCTCTTTGGACCTTTGGAGTCTTTCACAGCTCAGCGGCTTGCCGATTGACGGTGAGCCATATGAAGAAGTCTGCTGGCCAGATTGGCTAAAGGATCAGACTGACGGTGAGGTCCGATATCTAGCGGGCTTCGCTTATCGATACCTGATGAAGGCGTACCGCATGCTTTGTTGTTCATCATATGATGCCAGGGAGGCACGCAAGTCTGGGGAGAAAAGGCGTGTGCAGATGGGCGCTTGGCTTCAATATTTCTTCAGTGGGGAGCACAAATATGAAGACTTCCCCACAGTGACACCGACTGCTTTGAAGCAGAAGAAGAGAGTCCGATGACAAGCCGCTTTCCCGCCTGTCTTGAGGGAAGGGCAGCAAGGAGGCCCAAACCCTGCCGGTGTTGATGCAGTCACGCACTATGCTACATACCTGACTTACTGGATTTGTTCATTCGCTCTCCCGCAAGGTGACGAGAGCGTAATCAGGGTAGAAGCCATCTATCCCACTTGCCTGATGGCTTGGGGCACGAAGCTGTCCCTCTGCCTAGTGGCTTTATGCCTCATTTACAAGATGATGGGGGACTTGCACCGGAACCGTCTCCCCAGGAATTTTTGGACGGTTGGTCCGATACACTTCTTCAATGCATGGGCCTGCACCCTATTTCCAGAAGCTGCTCCCCGAGGGCTACAATTTGCACGCCTTGTTTCGAGGATGATCGAGTTTGCTAGTGCCTAACCGTCATCGACAGCGGAACAACTCTTTGCCATTTGGGGGAATTTGACTAAGGTCCCCACAGATGCACCTGGGGTCCTGCACTTTTGGAGCCTGGTTGCCCATTCTAGTCCGCTGGTAAACACGATGTGAAAGTGCAGTCTCTTCGAGGTGGAGGAGTTCATCCATCCAATCTCTGGCGCCAAGTGTACACGGCCAATCCTGGAGCCAGAATTGGTTGACTGGGCATTGGCTATTAGGCCAAGCATCCTTGTTTTTCGGAAGAGCGACATTCAGTGGCTGGAGCCATATTACCCATTCCAGTTCAGTCAAAATTTTGGCTACGATCAGCACATCCCTCCTTCTTTTTCGCAGTTTGCATTGCCGAATAGGCATAGAGCCGGCTAGGTATCCAATGACGATGCCCAAATATGGTGGGATTACTTCCACCGCCGAGAGGAGGTTTCATTCAGAGTCCTGGCTCCTTCTCATTTTCCCCGTATTACCCCTGAATATATCAAGTGCCGGAACGCGCGGATGGGATTTTACAAGAACTCCCGTAGAGACTGTTGGGCTATTGCTGAGCACAGTTTTCTGGACTCTCAGCCAGAGTCGGTTCTGGACATTGATCCTTCTTACTTGAAGAAGTTGCGATCTTGGACCAACACGGAGGTGATGGCTTATCTGGAAGCCCAGAAGGCTATAAAACACCGCTCGCCTAGGGTTGAGCCGAAGTTGCCCGAGATCCGCAGGGATGACTTTGTAAAGACACTTCGGGGGCTATGCCAGGTGAGCAGTGAGCAGGTGGTTCTCCAGTAGATCCCTTTACCAGTGGAGGAGCCTATTTCGTTCGTGGCTGACTGGCGGCCTGAGCGTGACAGCTTGCACCCTTACCGGACTTTCATTAGAGGGGAAGACAGGCGGGATGCACTGTACAGCAACACCCCCCGGCTGTTTTCATGGCTCCGCTCCCATAAGCTCTCGGTGGGTAGCCCAAGCGAGGCTATTATGGACCAGCCCCTTTTCATTTCTTTCAAGTATGCTGACGGATGGGGGTTGGACCACCTGGGCATGTATTATCACTTGTCTTCTCGTGGCCATGTGGACTTGGCGTCGCTGGTCGAGCAAAGCGAGAAGATAGGAGATGTATGTTGGCTTGTTTGCGAGGCGGCCTAAAGAGACAAAGTGCCCTCGATGTTCTATTGGCCCCTTTCTCCTTTCTATATGGGACTGGCATGTATCTTTCATTTCTTCATTTCAGCCTTTCGGACTGTTTCCTTTCTTCGTTGTAACATATGTCATTCTCACCCTTGTACTTGTGTGATTCGACTCACTTCAGAGGAGACCCGACACTTTAGGGAGTTGATGATAAAAGCTCAGAAGCCGACATACTTCGAAACTCCCGAAGCAGCCCCGACCACGACGCCACTGCCCTCTGGTGATTCGCGGAAGCGAAGAAGGTCCCAGGTGAGGGAGGCTATCGGTAAGGCCAAGGTGGCACGCGGGCTCGCCGGAGGTAGGCTGCGGGGCAAGAACCAGTAGTTGTCCCTCCATTGGCAGTATCATTTGAAGAATTCAAGGCCTCTCATGTGCAGAGGCCTAGAACTGAAGGTATACCCCCCCATCCTTTGTATTCTATTCTCTGTTCCGGCCGCATTGGCTGATTTCTTCTTTGCAGTTGCTGCTACTCCCACTACCACGGTTGTGCAAGAAGCCATGATTGCTGCCTCAATTGGAGAGATGGAAGGGGGCGTGCCCATGGCTCCTGTAGAGGGGGACCTGCCTTTTCCAACACCCAGCCATGAGACGGAAGGTAATTTGTGATTTATTCATAGGACCTTACGATCCATTATGTCTTCAGTCTGCTTGACTATTCCTCATTTGAATTTTAGTTGAGATACAACTGCCCTCGCTTCCTGCTGCCGGGATTACCAAAGAGGCTTTTGCTGGGGAGAAAGCTATTCCGGGGAGCGAGCCTATGTAGACACGCCAAAATCGATGCTATAATGAGTAAATCTCATGTCACCATGTGATGCCCCAAAGTGGACTTCAATACTGGTTTAATATGAAGTTTTTCTAATATTTTTATTGTTTTTTCCATGATAATTATAATTGACGCTTGGAGGCATGGCGTCATTTAATTGACAACTTGTGGGTTGTCGTGATTTCAATATTCAATGACTGTTCACGCAGGCATTATTTCTTGGTTTTTAAGAATCCCACTCAAAATAAAATTCAAAGAATTGACGTCAGTTTCTAAGGCATTTATTAAATAACGACCTTCTATGAGGCATCATTTCTTATTTTTAAATATAGAAAGTCATTTATTTCTATAAATAAACTTAGGAATCAATGACTGCATGTGTTGTCGTCATTTAAAATAGCGACCCCCACCATGTCGTCATTTCAGCTTCCATCTCCGTTTCGCCTGCTACCTTCCCGTGAAGCATCCTTCTTCATTTTAACACCTTATTCGATTGGGGAAGGGAGATCCTTGCTGGAGGATTGATATATTTGTTTTAATCCTATTAGAATAAGGATTTTTGGCTTTATAAATACCCCTCGGCTTCCCTCGTGCGCGAGAGGTTACGAATAGATACATATAGAGAACAGAGAGAGAAGGGAGCCTCTTTTGCTAACAGTCTTTTGCAGGTTCTTCTCCAGGCGTTTTCTTCCACGGGCGTTCTTCCTCCGGCGGCGGTCTTCCTCCAGCGCTGCCTTTCTCCCTTACTGCTACTAGCAACAGCAGAGGGCCACCTTATTCCTCTTTTAGTTTTCTTATTATACGCATCCTTCTTTCTAGCTCCTTTGCTAGAGATATTCTCTGCATATCGCATATTTGCTTGCATCATAGCATACTCTTTTTCATCCCTTTACTCCTCTTAGGGGTTTTAAACCAAACACACAAGGTGTGTTCATGCCCACTTTGCATAGTTTTATTTTATTAGAGCATTGATACTACACTTTGGCTAACCCATATTTGCTTATTTTTGTTTGTCTTGCAAGGGTAATCAAAATAAGAACCCCCTTCATCGGCCGGCCGGTAGAAGGAGGAAGGAAGGATTCACAATCTCACCTACTTTTTCACAATGTACACGCGATCATCCTTTTAATTTTTGAGGTAACCCCTCTGGCGATCACCCTCCTTAGAGCATCACATGCTCCCTTTTCTTATTTCAATATATCATGCTTGCTTAGCATATTCATCCTTCCTTTCCTTAATATTCCACTCTTTAAAGAAATTTTAAATTTCCTTTCTTTTTAAGATGTCTATGTGACACAGTTCATAAATTGGCGATCATGGTGGGACTCTTGATATTTTTATTTTGATTACCTCTCCATCGGCACCCACGTGTGCCCCTCCCTTTGGCACCCTCGTGTGCCCCTCCTTTGGCACTCACGTGTGCCCCTCCTTAGTGCTCCACGTAGCATACTCCCCTTGTGCACCACATGCACATCTCCCACTGGATTAGCTAATTTTGAATTTTCCATAACATTTTTAAGAAAAGAAATTTGATTTCAATTAGTTTTCATCATTTTTTGTTCTCTGGAACTGATTAGCGACTGCCCTGCAGCCGCTAATTTAGCATTCAGCGACCGCTCACAGAGGCGCTGTTTCCATTTAGTTTCCAGTACTTTCATCACTTTTATAATCAACGCCCCTCCACACAGGCGTCATTCTTGCATTCAACGCCTCACACCAAGGTGTTATTTCTCAGTTATTGTTTTTTCTCCCCACACCCCGGTCACTATTCACTGATATCCAACGCCCCTTCATAGAGGCGTTATTTGCATATTTAGCGCCTCACACCAAGGAGCTATTTTACTTTCTTATTCACTGTTTGCCACTGTTTACAGTGATTAGCGACTGACACCTAGTCGTTGTTTATTGAGACCGCGACTTCTGTCAGGTCGTCATTTTTGTTCTGTTATCACAGAACCTTGCATATTACTGTTATCTTCACCCGTTGGTAGCACTCCTTGATTATCTGATTATTACTGCTTGAGCTGGCTGCATTAGTGTGCATTTTAGGGCATTTGGTTGAGAGACCTCCTCTCTCTACACTTCTAGGATTCCACACCATTTTCTTGGAATTGGAACGACCCTCCATTGAGCATTCTGTCTCTTTGGACTGGAAATTCCTCTTCCAAGGCCTCCATAAGTCCCCGCACCCGTGGATTCCCTCACGGACGCCGGGCCGGTTGTACCACTTGAAGTACCCATAGTTTAGTTAACCCATACGTTGGTAAGGAGAGAGAAAGAACTTATTTTGACCCAGAGATTACACCCAAACTTGAAACTATGACCCATTTTGAAGAGAGACAATTGGTCACACATTTTAAAAAAAAGAATCCACTTTAATCTCAAAAGAGAAACTTAAAACTTTGGGTTCATTACAACTTGAGTGAAAATTTGTTTGATTGGGTGATTATCTCGTACTTATACTTGTTGGTTTGCAATATTTTCCTCTCCTTAAAACATGCAACTTCGTTCAGGTAAAATCATTAACATGGCCAGTT
The DNA here is from genome assembly GCA_022559845.1 of Amorphophallus konjac. Taxonomy (NCBI): domain Eukaryota; kingdom Viridiplantae; phylum Streptophyta; class Magnoliopsida; order Alismatales; family Araceae; genus Amorphophallus; species Amorphophallus konjac. The sequence goes on from CM040121.1 coordinate 530,957,877, forward strand.
ATGGGTATTCCTATGATGGTTATGAGGAGGGTCAATTTGACCAATCCTACGAGGTTCCCCCTCAAGATTCCACCCATTATGAGGGAAATTATGCTCTTATTATTCACAAGTTCATGTGGTTGATACCACTTCTCAAGAGGTTGAGCCTTCCTCCCAAGCTCAACCTACCACACAAAACATATCCGGGGACATTACCCCATCTTTTAATCTTAATGATTTGATCCATGCTTTATCTCAATTGGATGATTCCCAACGTCAGGCGGTCCAGGCCGCCCTAAAAGGGAACATTGTCCCTTCATCTTCAAACCTCCCTCAGGCCATGGGTGGCCATCCATCCCTTAATGACCAGGCGGTCTCACATAAAATTCCTTCACGTCCACGAACTCCTATCATGGCTACACCGGCTCAACCGGCAAGCCATTTAGTGGTTAGGCTTCAAAATGCTCCACCTCCTCAAATTTTAAGGAGGCATATGCCCAATTCATTCCCTTCTAACCCGGCCCCAGTCAAGTCCGACACCAACACCATACTCCTCCAGAAGATAGCTAGTATAGAGGAGCAGCTTAAGAAAGTCATAGCACCGAAGAATGCTCCGGAGATTGCTCTCCCCACATTGCCAGTTTTTCACTTGCCTCCTTCCGAGATGCCGAATTTTCGGCGCTACAATGGAACGAGTAACCCATTCATTCATTTGAAAGATTTTATGTACGAGACGTCATTCTGGCAGGACAACAAGATCTCTTTGGCCTATTTATTTAGAAGGTCTCTAGATGGCCCGGCACTTGAATGGTTTTATTCCTTGGAGCCGGCTGAAGCCAGCAACTTTGATATTGTTCAGCGGAAATTCTTACAGAAGTATAAGGACCGTGTGGGTCCATCTTTGTCAGTCACAGATCTGGTTGCTGAGAAGATGAAGCCCGAAGAGGACTTCATTCTGTTTGCTGATAGATGGAGGGCTATGGCCGAGAAATTAAAAGATACCCTTTCAGAGACGGAACATGTTAAAATGATTATATCAAATTCTACTCCACAATTCTGTCATATTCTGGCCATGAATAGGCTAAGCACTATGGAAGAGCTCTATGAAAGAGCTAGGTATATACAGACTCAGATGAAAGATTCGCCCATCATGGGCATGTTTGAACAGAAATCGAGGTTGGTCAGGAAGAATACTAATGTTAATAATAGTGGTGGCACAATCGAGGGCACCGTGACAAACGAGCAAGTGGGCGTGGTTGGCAACCCCGCACCTTTTCGCCACCCTAACCCAAGGCCTCCTCAACCCCCACAACAACTCCCCTTCTTTAATTCCACTCCCCAAACGAATATGCCTCCTTGACCTTTCCATCCGCCTCCACAGAATCAAGCCACCCATCCGAACCCACCCGTTCCTCAACAATACCACCAGGTTCCGCCACCCACCAACTATGGCCCCTAGTAGCCAAGAAGACCACTAGGCCCCAAAAGGGCCCAATACCCTCCATTACCCGAGAGTCTTCCCGATATCTTTAATGCCCTCATGGCCGCCAACCTGCTCACCCTGCCAAAAGAAAGAACGGCTTGGCCCGCTAATGTGGACACCTCTCGGTATTGTGTTTTTCATCGACAGCCTGGTAACAATATAGATCACTGCTTTCACTTCAAGGATTATATCTATGATTTGAATGACCAGAGGGTATTAATTGGGATGAAATGAGGCAGTTCATTGCTACTTTGAAAGCTAGAAGACCTCCTCGGCAGCAGCAGGCTCACCAGCCGCCTCAGCAGCAAGTTCAACCTCCTCCTCAGCAGCAGCAAGCTCCCGCACCTCAACCGGACATGGGGATTGTCCATGATCCACTACCAAAGCACCCTACGAATCAACAAGTAAACCATGTTACCTCCTTCTATGAAGTGGAAAGAGGACAAGGGCGGCACGAAGAGAACGCCTCTATCGGGGCTATAAATCAAACTCCAACCCAACCACCCCGTCTCTTAAGAACACCTCTCCCTCCAACGCTTTCTCTTCAACCCTCACGTCCCCTCTCTCGCACCACTAACCAAATTCCTTCCACTAATAATTCCTTGCCCTTGCCAGCTATGCCGCTCCTCATTCGCCCTCCACCGTCTTCCATACCCCAGCAAACTCCCCCTCCCGTCACCAACTCCTCTCTCTTGCCATCGAGGCCACTCCTTATTCGCCCCTCGCCGACACCTAATCCCTCCGCTACCACCAATCCTCCGCCACCCACAAATCCTTCATTTTTATCTAGACCTCTCCTCATTCGGCCCATGCCTCCTCCAGCCATTCAGGCGCCATCTGCCCCTCCTATTGTTACCTCTCCTACTACCACTACCTCTCAGCCAACAAGGTCCCTTATAAGGGTTCCTCCTTTGATCACCCTTCCAACATCTGTTAATCCTAATATCCCATCTTCTTCCATCAACCCTCCACCTACTCACAACCCGACAGAGGCGCGATCATTGCAAATCATGGTGCTCTATAGTGGACGGATGTTCCATCGTGTATTTCCCCAAAGGGAGCCAGAGCCCGCGCAGGGGCAAGAGGAGCAAGAGCCAGAACAAGAATCCATACCGGGTACATAATATGACTTGCTAAAGCACCTAGACAAGACCCCGGCAAGGATTTCCATTCTAGAGCTAATAAAGAGATCTACAGTTCACCAGCAAGCTTTAAAAGAGTATTTACAGAAGGTGATGGTTAATGAGGACATTCCAGCTGAACAAATCACAACAGTTTTGACACCGGCTTGTGGTCAGCCAGCTATTATTTTCCATGAGCATGAGTTAGCTCCGAAGCCAGCCAGAAAATATGCTCTATGTATCACAGTCGATATTAATAAAGTGGCAGTTAAACAGTGCTTAGTTGATACTGGAGCATCTATTAATGTGTTGCCGCCGAACACTTTGAAGATGTGTGACATCCCGGACAGTCAGATTCGGTCGTCCACCATTACAGTGACTGCCTATGATAACACTAAGAAGACGCCTTTGGGCATGGTTACTTTGAAAGTTGGGTTGGGTCCAATCTCGATCACAGTGGACTTCCACATTCTGAACATGGATCCAACCTTTAATGGCATTTTGGGCCGCCCTTATATCCAATAGCTTGATGTTGTGCCCTCCACGAATCACCAATGCATAAAGTTTCCCCATAAAGGGCGCATCATCAAAGTTACAAGCATGCCTATTCTGCCATCAGAAGATATACACTCAGCAACATCAGTGCCTTCTATATGGCCTTCCAATAGGCCTCTGCTCTCAGTGTTAGATGTTATCGACCCGCGGCGGGATTTGTTAAAGCCCCCAGTCACAACACTTGCATCAGCTTTAATGACACCCCTGCCCTCCAAGGGGAAGAAGAAAAAGAATATGATGAATACCCCGGGGTGGAGTATTTTAATGAAAATGGGATACAAAATCGGCAAAGGCCTGGGTGCTAACCTCTAGGGCAGAGTCAAGCCCGTTAAGCATCAGAAACTGATTCCCCGAGGTGGCCTAGGATACAAAGGGCCGAGCAAAGATGAAGGAGAGCCATGGGCTGTTATGACCTCCACTCTCAAGATAGATCGGCAGCCTCTCACATGGACTCTGCAAACACACTGTGTAAAAGGGGGTACTCAATATGATGAGTAGACCACATTGGTTACTTCCATGTTAGATCATCAGGATGTGCATGCACGTCAGTTTGCTCGCCACATAGCCCCGCTGGTTACATATAAAGCCCTAGAGTCCTTGAGGCCGGAGAAAAGAAGAAAAATGGATGACCTGGAATGTGATTGGTACAGATGGTTCGACATGAATGACATTACCATTGCTTTAAGCCATCTATTCATGCCGGCAGTGATTACGGACAAGAGATAAGCAACTATACAGATACTGGGGAGCCGGACGTGCCGTATGAAGAATGTTTCACTGTGGATAGGTTGTGGGCCGGCCTTTTCTCTCTAAATTCCATACACCCATCACTTATTACAAACTGGTGCTCCAAACTATTTTCCCCCGATATTCTCAGACCACCCGCGGTCTTGATTACCCTTTCTCCAGATTTCTTTCAAGTTTTTTCAATTCATCCTTTGCTCCTCGAGCAGTTTTCCCAACTCTCCATTGTGCCCCCGCATGGGCAATCTCTCATTCAATCTTTCTCTAATCTTTCAATCTCAACACCACCTCTTATTCCCTCCTCTCATTGCTTTATTCTTGAAAATGAAAAAAAATGTCAAAATTCAAACTTTCCAATCTTCCATCTCTGTTGAAGAGACCTCCTATCTTGCTCCGGAGTGTGCCCCGATCCAAGGGCCGCTCTTTCAAGGTTTGTTAGTGGACCTTCTTTTCTCCTCTGATGAGGAGGCTTCTTCTGTATCTCCTTCTGTATCCACTGCGTCTTCCTCTTCTTCTCCTCCTCCTCTAGGTCAGGATAGTTCGTCTAGCTTGTCATCTTGTTCCTCTCCCTCTTCCTCTTCTTCCAAGAGTCATGGGGTAGATGCTCATAAGAAGGCCAAAGGTAGGCAAATTCCTCGTAGGTTCTTGCTAGATCTAGCTAGAAGATGCCGGACATGTTTAGCTCTTCCCAAGTTTCTAGAGGATTCGATACTCCTGCCGGATTTAGAATGTGAGGATATAGGTTCTATAGATGAAGGGTTTGGTGTTTATGAGATTATGAATCATGAAAACCCTATTGAAGAGGGGGATGAAGAATACGAAGAATATGAGGACGAGGCTGATACTTTTGCTAGTGGCATGAGGAGATTTGATGAACCATCAGCCTCAGTAGAAGAACCCACCAAAGAGATTGATCTGGGTACCGAGGAAAACCCTAGGATTATCCTCATCAGTAAAAATTTGCCGCCTCCCGAAGAAGAGGCGCTTATTCAAGTTCTTCAAGATTACAAGAACGTGTTTGCATGGAGTTATGAAGACATGCCGGGTCTGGACCCTGTGCTTATTGAACACCGTCTCACACTTAAGCCAGGATCTGTCCCGGTCAAAAAATGGTTAAGACGTTTCCACCCTCACATGGCATTAAAAATGAAAGAAGAGGTCGACAAACTCTATAAGGCCAGATTTAGTAGAGTCGTCCTCTACCCCAATTAGGTGGCTAACATCGTCCCGGTTATGAAAAAGGACGGAAGAGTCAGAATTTGCATAGACTTCCGGGACCTTAACCGTGGGTGTCCAAAGGATGATTTCCCCCTCCCTCACATAGACGTGATGATTGACAATACTGCAGGGTATGAGACTCTCTCTTTTATGGATGGCTTCTCTAATTACAATCAGATTCACTTGACTGAAGAAGACCAGGATAAAACCTCGTTCACTACACCTTGGGGAACTTACTGTTATATGGTCATGCCGTTTGGACTCAAGAATGCCGGAGCCACCTAACAAAGGGCCATGATGGCTATCTTTCATGACATGATTCATATTTTCATAGAGGTGTATGTGGATGATTTGGTAGTGAAATCGAGAATAAGGATTGAGCATCCTAGGGTTCTGGCCAAGGTCTTGCAAAGAGCATGGGAGTATCAGTTAAAGATGAAACCCAAGAAGTGCGTGTTTGGTGTTTCATCAGGAAAATTGCTTGGATTCATAGTCAGCAAGAGGGGTATTGAGATTGATCCCAATAAGGCAAGGGCAATAAGAGATATGCCCCCTCCCAAGAATTTGAAGGAAGTTCGAGGATTGATCGGGAGGTTGCAATTTATTCGCCGATTTGTCTCCCTGCATTCACAAAGGTGTAGGCCGTTTTACGAGCTTACTAAACAGGGAGCCAAATTTAATTGGGACGACAAGTGTCAGGCAGCCTTTGACGAACTAAAGAATTATTTGGCCAATCCTCGTGTCCTGAGGCCGTCAGTTCCAGGTAAACCGCTTGTTCTTTATGTTTCTGTCCTGGATAACTCTGTAGGTGCTGTCCTGACGCAAGTTGATGAAGAAGGAAAGGAGAGGGCAGTCTACTACTTGTCTAAACTTCTCAACCCATGTGAGCAGAAGTACTCAGCCATGGAGAAGACTTGTGCTGCTTTAGTCTGGGTAGTGCAGAAGTTGAAGCATTATTTCTTAGCTCACGAGGTTCATCTCATTGCTCGCATGAATCCTATCAAATTTCTCCTTGAAAAATCCGTTCTCACTGACTGATTTGCACGATGGCAAAGCTTTCTTTCTCAGTTTGATATCATCTACATTCAGCAAAAAGTGATTAAAGGCTATGCCATAGCAGAACATCTTGCTCATCACCCTCTCCCTAGATTTGACCCTATTTGCTCAGAGTTTTCAGATGAGGAACTAATGTCCGTCAATCAGTCTGATTCGATGTGGACGTTGCATTTTGATTGAGCTCTGAATTCGCAAGGAAAGGGGATCGGCATTGTTCTCCTATCACCTAAGGGTATTACTATTCCGCTTGCCTCTCAGCTCGCATTTCCAGTTACAAATAACATAGCTAAATATGAGGCTCTTCTAGCTGGACTGCAGGCCGCTCATCAATTTGGTGTTACCCAATTGCGGATTGTAGGTGATAGTCAACTTATTCTTCGCCAAGTGCTCACCAAATGTCGCACGCTCAATCCTAAACTTAAGCCCTATCAAGAACTGGCTTCTGCCTATGCCAAGCTTTTCACCAAATTAATCTTCGTCTATGTTCCTCGAGATCAGAACATTCTAGCCGATGCTCTTGCTTCTCTTGCATCCTCTTTGGTTTTCCTTCCCGAAAGAGACTTCCACTTAATCATTGTTCATAAGCATCTCACTTCTGCTATCAAGGATCCAGCATTCCTTACTATTAAGGAGGAGGTGCTCAAGAAGGTTAAGGAAGGAGGAATCGTTGAGAATAAGGAGATCATGTTATTGGATCTGGAGGAAGAGCTGGATGATGAAGAAAAGCCGTGGTATTATGAAATTGCTAAATATTGTCAGGACCAGTCTTATCCTGAGGAGGCCACGGCTGAAGAAAAGAAAGCCATTAGAAGAGTTGCTCAAAGATATACTCTGGTTGGAGGTATGCTCTATAGAAGAGGTCTCACTGGAATTTTGCTTAGGTGCCTCGACGATGATGAGTCTTGGAAGGTCGTGGAAGAGGCACATTCAGGAGTGTGTGGCGGTCATGTCAATAGACAGATGCTAGCTAAGAAAATGCTTAGATTAGACTTCTATTGGCCCACTCTAGAAGATGATTGTTCTATCTATGTTCGAAGGTGTGTCAAGTGCCAACTGCACGCCGATAAAATTCACTCTCCTGCCTCTTCACTCCATCCTATGTCCTCCCCATGGCCTTTCTCCATGTGGGCTTTCGATATCATTGGACCTCTTGGTGATTCAAACATCCTCACAAAACTAAAATCATTTGTACTCACGACCACGGAGTACTTCACCAAATGGGCGGAAGCGGAAGCGTGTGCGGAGATCAAAGCGTCTACCGTCTGCAAGTTCATAATGAAGAATATCATTGCAAGATTCGGTATCCCAAGTACCATCGTCACCGACAATGGACCACAATTCATCTCTCAAGAGCTTCAGGACCTCTACAACAGGTATAACATTACATTACATGATTCATCTCCTTATTATCCACAGGGCAATGGTCAAGCAGAGGCAACAAATAAAACTTTGATCAAAATCATCAAGAAAACGTGTGAGGCTAATAAATTCGCGGATTGGCAAGAAAAACTGGTTGAAGCTCTTTGGGCCTACCCCACTTCCATTCGTACTCCTACTGGGCAAACCCCTTTCGCCCTAACTTACGGAATGGAGATGGTAGTCCCTTATGAGATTCTTATCCCTTCTCTTAGGGTACAATTGGACAAGGAATTCTCTATCGACGAACATCGTGAATCTCTCCTTGTCCAGTTGGAACTCTTAGATGAGAAGCATTTATCCGTCGCCGAGCATGCGCGCGTTTATCAAAATAGGCTTTCACGTTTTTATCCAAAAAAAAGTGATCGAGAGAAAATTTAAAGTTAGTGAAATGGTAATTAAAAGAATCTTTGTAAAACCAGGTGAACCTCGTTCAAAACTTCAACCAAATTGGGAAGGGCCTTACGTAATAAAAGAAGTTTATCCTGACAACGCTTACAAACTGGTTAACGCCAAAGGGGAAGAACTGGCCCACCCTTGGAACGGTCTATATTTGAAGAAGTACTACCCCTAAGTCTTGAAAAAAATGATAAGAAGAAACGAACAAAACAAGAAAAGAAAAAAGAGAGAAAAGAGAAAAATCAAAAATAATTATTAAAGAAAAAATTGCAGGTTGGCATAGTGCATAGGTCACGAAACCCAAAAAATTAAAATCCTTAATTCCTTCTTCAGTCTTGATGGTTTAACTTGGGGTCAATACCTGCACACACTACACGTTTTGCTCTTAAACTCAAGCGGTCCAAAAATTTGAGGAAAGTCAGAAACAGACTAAGAGTGTAAAAACTTTATCTATTCTCTTCTCTTCGGCTTGCGAGAGGGAGTATGAGTCAAGGAATGCTAAAAAAACCTACCCGTCGCCCTAGTAGGTGGAAGTCAGGGCCCAAAAGTGAACAACACATTGCAAAGCCCAAGTACAATTAAGTTTTTTATTTTAAAGAAAAGAAAAAGAAAAAGAAGTGCGAAGTTACCAAAGAAAAGTATGACAAGAGGGCAAAGTCCCCGCAGGGAAAACCCTGGTCGTATGCATGTATGAATAAGGGCAAAAGGTAAGAAAAATTTTCCTAAGCCAAAGACCGAACCCCAACATGCATTAGGGTAGGGGAGGGAGGCTTCTCGGTACTCCGAAATCTCTCGTGAGCTTCCTTAACTTATTCTTCATTTCCCCCTCCATAGTAGGTTATACGCTCGAAGGATGGCGAAGACCGACTAAGAAGGATGGGTCGCAAGAGGATATGAGAAAAGTACAAGTTATTAGCACATTGATCCTTTGTTAAATCATTTAAGAATGATTAATGAATTTAAGATGATGATTGTGTAAGGTTTTAAGATCTTTAATTTGTACCATGCTAGGCCTCATAACAAAACAAAAAAAAATAAAAAAAATAGTTTTTCAATTAACGCCTTCACGTGGGGGCATCATTTATATAATTAGCGTCAGTCAACATGTCGTCATTTTCAAAACGAGTAAAAACAAAAAAAATATTTTTTTCAATTCACGCCCATGTGCAAGGGCGTCATTTATAATTAGCGGCGTTGTGCATGTCGTCATTGTGTAAAATAGGAAATAAAAAGGAAAAATGGTTTTCAAATCAGCACTCGTGCTCGTGGACGTCAATTCCATAATTAACGACTTCGTGCACGGTCGTCATTTAAAAAGAACAAAAGAAAAAAAGAAAAAAATAATAAAAGAAAAAAAATCAAGTCCACTGCTCTTCCTTTTGCCATGTCATTTGCTTGGTTGCATTCTTGTGTAGGCATCTTTTATTTTAAGTTTGCATTTGGTTGTTTGCATGTTGTATTTTCCTATATATATTGTTATTTGCCTTAATTAATTAGAGACTTGGCCCCTTGACACGTCGACAAGGTCAAATAATGACAACCCCTTGCTTATTAAGCAAGGGGCCAAGCCGAACAGATGAATTAATCTGTTTGTTTCAAGTGTAAACAACGGGCGTAGGGCAAGGAAGAAAGAGAAGAGACAAACACAAGTACACAAGTGCTCAAGGCTCAGGTAACATCAAGAATCTCATATATATATATATATATATATATATATATATATATATATATATATATATATATATCTCTCTCTCTCTCTCTCTCTCTCTCTCTCTGAGTACAATATGAAGGTGGAGGGGTACAAGTGTCTCTCTCTAACTCTCTCCTTCACCCTCCTCTCTCCTACTATGTACCTCCCCGTCGTCCCGACGAGGTGCTCGTGGAGGGGGCATGGACCCCCAAGAGGCTGCTGAAGCTCGTGCCTGCTCCTCCGCCTCGTTCCTATGTCAAGTAGAGGAACTAGCCAAGTAAGTCGTGCTGGCAAAGGCGCTCGAGTGTCTCGCAGCACGTGCTCGCTCCCGGCCTCGCTGGAGGCGCTCCTCTGTAACCCGCAGTCGCTCCTGTACGACCGCCAGCTGTGCTCGGGTGTCTGCAAGCTCCCGATCGCACGCATCCCTCTCACGGGTCCACTCCTCCCGCTCTCGGGCACGCTCCCTCCGCTCCACGTCAAGGAGGACTCTCAGCTCGGTCACGTCTCGGGGTAGCTTCTCTCGCCGCCCCAGTGCCTCCTGAAGCTCCGCGACTCGCTGGTCACGAATGGCAAGCTCAGTCCCGGCTAGTGCATCCTGGGTGAGTGCCTCCTGCAGCTCTGCAACTTGCATCAATCAGTCAATCATCAGTTTCATACTCAATTCAATTTCATAAACAATTGAAATAATTTTGTTGACTTACCCGTACGGTGAGGTCGTGCTCCGCCGCCTCAGCCGGAGCAACCGCTCCCGCAAGTTACTCCACTAGTGCAGTCACCTCTGCACTGGGCCCCCTCGAGCTGGAGGCTCCTCCGGTCTCTCTTCATGCTGCTCCCTGCTGGGCATGCTACATTTATTTAAATTGTCAGTGGCTAATCATTAATAATTCATAAAATCATTTGCATATAGATAGTTGCACTCACCAGGGTCTCCAAGTCTTTCCGTGTGGTCGCCAGCTGGGCCTCCAAGCTGTGAAGATGGACCTGCACGTCCATCGCCACTACATCCCGTGCATCCTGCATTTATCACACATTTTAGTTGCATAATAGACATATATCATTTAAAGAAAAAAGAATGCATTTATACGTACCCATGTGACCCTCATCTGGGGTCGGCCGACGTAAACCTCCCAGTAGCGTCGGAGGTACTCTGAACTATCTGCCGCCTGGGAAGTGACCCGTGTCCCGCCGCGTTGCCAGTCGGCGTACTGATCTGCGAACCGAATCCTCCAGTCGGTCGCCTTCGTCCGTCCGCGGGTCTTCCGTCCAATCCCATGGGGCTCTCCAACCTCGACCCACTCCTGGTGTAGGCCTAGGGTCCTCATCACCAGTCTGAGCCGTAGCGGCTCGATCTCATTTAGGCAATGAACCCAAAGCTCACGCCCAAAGCGAGGTCGGCCCGCTACGACCCAAGGCTGACCCTCCTCGATCATACCTTGGTAGGGCCTCCAAACCACCTGCACAACATTCATATCATCATAATCATGCCATTAAACATTCATATCATCATATTTCATAAAGCAGGAAATGAAAGGAAATTGCATCTTATTTAAATACACGTACCAGTGAAGCGGGGTACTCACGGAACTCCCGTCGAAGAACACGCAACTCGTAAGCGTGTGGTGCTCCAGTCACGAGTGGCAACCAACGCCGTGCTAGTGGAAACGCTCTCTCATCTCCAGGTCAGGGATCGGTGCGGCCCATCGGCATGTATAAGTGACTCCATACCTGCATCCATCAATTGCATTAGTGAATATTGATATGCATAATCATATATTCATAAGTATTTAAATAAATAAAAAGGACATGCATACCTGAAGAAAAGGTGAGAAGCCACTGACAGTAGTCTCTCGGCCTGTCCCTGTAGAAAGGTCAGCCATCAGGTGCGCTAGTAGGGCTACTCCCCACGCATACCTGCCAACGCCCTCCAAGTCCTCGAGGATGCCCAAGAATCTGCAGTTGATGATATCTCCCTTCGTGCTCAGCAATAGCCTCCCAAGCATCAAAAATAAAAACCTCCTCAGATCTCGGTCCACCCACTGTCTCTGAGTTGGGTCTTGACAGTAGGCAGCCCGGGCTCTCCCTATCAATCTCTGCGAAAACTGCTCCAAGGACTCCCTCGGTCTCTGCCTAGAGTCCCCTAATCCCATAGCTATGGTCAGGTCAATGCGGTAGATGGTCCTACACTCCCTAGGGGTCTCTGCTATCGTCTCTAGCCCTAACAGTCTTCGGGCTAACTCACTATAATCCGGAAGGGTCACTCCGCTGACTGTCTCTCCATCTACTCTCAACCTGGTGATCCGAGCGATGTCCTCCAGGCTCGGCACCATGTGCCCCCATGACATCAGAAATACCTGGCTAGTCCTATCCCACCTCTCTCTAAGAACCTAGATCAAGGGTAGGTCGGGGCGGATGGGCTCAATGCTAAGGAAGGGTGTCTAAACCCCATTGCCTCTATCCTATCCTTCTGAAAATCTGGTAATCCATAGTAAGCTGCCCGGACTTGGACCCATGAGATCCGAGTCCGCATCAGTCCCTGCCAAACAAGAAGAACATAAATACATTCATATATGCCAGATGGAAATTTATTTGCTGTTAATTTTTGTTCACTATCTGAATTGACGACCACCCTGTGGCCGTCAGTTGTTGAATTGACGCCCCTGAGGGGGGCGTTATTTCTGAGGGTGTTTCATTTTTCCTACTTTTCTCAATGATAAAAATAAAATTGACGACCACCCCTGTGGCCGTTGTTTTTTTAATTAACGCCCCTATGGGGGGCACTATTTATTGGAATATTTTTGAACCGACAGTAAAACAATGGATATATTAAAATAAAAAAATGGCATGAAAAATGGCAGCAAATGATAAGTAAACATGATGATTTTTAAATGATGACATGTTTCAGTGCGTTATTTTATGAATTATCTATTTTCAGAAAAGAAAAATGATTTGACGACCTGCTGTAGGTCGTCATTTGAATTGACGACACCTCCGGGGACGTCATTTATCTGGTTTTCCTGGTTCTTCTTTCCCCTTCACCGAGGGCTATGGAAATTAAAAAAATGAAAACAAAAGAAATGAAAGGCTATGGTTGGGGGCACCAACCTTGCTCCGTTCAGGTGCCATCATGTCTCCTCGCAGTGGCTGGCGAGGACGGGGGACTACCGCCGGTGCTTCATCTTCCTCTTCATCTTCTTCCTCGTCATCATCATCTTCATCATTGTCTTCTTCATCTTCACCGTCTTCTTCTTCTCCATCGTCGTCTTCTCCGTTGTCCTCTTCTTCTCCTTCTCCTCCTTCTTCTTCGGCTATTTCTTCTCCTTCTCCATCGTGCTCCGCCGGTGGAGCTTCTCCGGCCGCCGCGGGAGGAACTTCCTCCCCGACGGGTTGATCATCACCGAGGTAGACGACATCGGGGGCCATGACCCGTTGTCGTTTGCCGGGGCCAGCCATAAGGTTAGGGTTTGGAAATGGAGATGGAAGATGAGATGGAAGCAAGGGTTAGGGTTCGGAGAGTAGCAGAAGAGATAGAACGAAGGAAGAAGAAGGAAAGATGTAAACGAAGGAAGGAGAAGAAAAGAGGAAAGTAGGGCGATTATATTCGAAAAGAATTGACGCCATAAGCAGTGTCGTTGTTTCAATAATTGATGGCCAGGTTCAAGGCGCTATTCCAGGATCTGACGATAATGCGCTCAGTCGTCATTTAGCATTGCATGGGGAATTGTATCTGTCGTCAGAGCATTAATGGGAGAATTGGATTGATGCGATGTAAGTAATCATTACTGTTCTGAATTGATGACAATGCGCGGAGGCGTGACTTGATTAAGGCGCGGCTGCTATCAAGGCGTCATTTCATGCCATTAACGAAATTTCTGAAGAGAATTCAAAGGGAAATAACGCCCAACGGCAGGGCGTCAATTAATCAACGCCTGCGCAAGAAGGCGCCAATCATGGTTTTTTATTATTTTCGAGAAAATTGATTAAGATGATTGACGATGAGGTTTAGGGCGTTGTTTTATGAATTGACGGCTGAAGGTTTGTCACGGCTCAGTACAGAGAGATATAATTGCTTTAATTTGGAAGAATTGATCATGTAAAATGCTTTTTTTGGCTCAATTAAGGAAAAATCTTTTATTTCATTAAAAGAAAAGCATCATTACATTAATGAGCCACTTTGGGTCTCAATCCCCTAAGAGTTATTACATAAGCTTGCCATTGCTCTTTATCTTCTTCAACCCTCTCCATGGGTTGATGTTGCTTGCTGATCTTCCATAGAGCTTGGATAGTCTTGATCTCCTCTTCATCTTCATTGGAGCCAAGGTCCCTCCTCTTGATAGGTGGAATGTGAGATGCCTCTTCAAAGTGGTGGTGTGGGAGTCCGAGTTGTGGTAGACACCGGTGAGCGTTGTAGAGGATGAGCTCGGTGGCGCCCACTAGCCGAAGTTCCACTCCCGATGAGAGCCTTGTGCGGATGTGTTGAGTCTTGAAGAACCTCGGTGCACATGTGAAGAGATTCTTAGGCATCACCTCTAGGTGCTCTCTCCATTCCACTCTCTTCTTCACTTTTGGAACCCGGTTCATCACTCTCTCACACAATCCTAGTGAGCCCGTCATGTAGTGGAGTGGACTTTTCGAGAAAATCCTAGAGGCTTGTTGAGTTTCCTCACATGGGTCAAACTTTAGATAAAGATCTACCCAACTAGAAAATAAGATCATGGATCCGTAAAGGGTCCTCCCCATAGCCGCCGAGGTGAGCCCACTATAGAGATAGGCTAGCACCGCCGGTCCTATTCTCTCTCCCTCCCAAATGCTAGCAATAGCACTCAATTGAGCTTCCTCTAAGAAATCCTCCAATGAAGGGATTAATAGTGCTCCCGCCAAACATATCACGAATGCCTTTGTTACCTTCTCTAATTCATCCTCTTTTACTTGATCCATTCTTTTGTATACCCATGCCGCAAGCTTCATGAGGTTGATTCCTTTGGTGGCTTTGATTTGGTTCACCATGTTGGAGCTTGAGATGAGGCTTGATAGCATCTCATGAGCACTTATGCTCCTTGTCATGTTGGCCATCTTCCCTTCATCTCCTTGCTTCATCCTTTTCAAGCCTAGGAGCATCTCAACTTCTTCTAAGAGTATGGTGGCTTCAAAGGTGGAAAATAAGAAATTATGAGTGGAAGGGTGCCAAATCTCTATGAGGGCTCCCATGGCAGCCCAATCTAGGTGTACATTGTCATAGTGCTTTGCATGGGTCACTAATCCTAGAAGGTGCCATCTAGAGAGATAAGCCCTCATGTCTAAGGAGAGCTTGGAGAGAAGAAGGGGTAGCCATTTATTTTTGGTGTATCTTCTTGTCCCCTGTATGTTTGGATAATCCTGAAAGGAAAAGAAAAAATGAAAGGAAGAAAGAGGAGATCATGATCAGAATTCTAGAGAGGAGAGGGGTAGATAGAAGTTCAATTCAAATCTTCATACTTACTTGATTCATGGCAATCCTTCCATTAATATGACCTGCAATTTCAAAAATTCTAGGAAATGCTATTTTTAATTTCTTTGAAGGTTGCTGCATCATCATCTTGTCCATCTTCTTCTTCTTGTTTAGGAAAATCCCTGCTCTCTATTGCGGTTCTCTGTTGAATGTCTCGATTGCTTCGGTTGTAGCCCTCAATTTGATGGGTTTAGCAGAGGGGCGCACCCCTTTTATAATGTTTGAACTGCGCAGTTTGTGTTCGAATAGAAGAGGGTTCGGGAGTTTCGTTTCCGAACAGGGAATGGGGCGCCAGAACATGCAGTCAATTGACGACAGATCCGTTGGCGTCATTCTATTGAATAGCGACCCATTCAGTGTCGTCATTTATTTAACACCCCCCATGCAGGCGTCATTTGCAGTCCGATTCCAAAATATTGAAAGTAATTAGCGACATTGTGGCTGTCGTCATTTCTCTTTCTAGTGCCTCTTTGCGAAGTCATCATTTCTTGAGCTCTATGATTTGAATCATTTTATGGCTTTGTGGATATTTTGATAAGCTTTATATTTTGATGCATTATCCTTGTGAGTTCATGAATTTTGTTGAGCTAATGATCTTTGAGCGTAGGGAAAAAGAACAGGTTGTGCAGGTCTTGAGGCACTCGGGTCTGGTAACATCATTCCTCCTTTGTATCTCTCCCTGTATGCATTGTTATTATATGATACCTACGCTATTATAGCATATCAAGGACCTTGTGATTCTGATGAACCTGGAATTTGAGTTCCCCTTCATCAAAAATAGTGATAATTCCAAGGGAGTCTTGATCACACGGATAGGCCGTTGAGTCATCTAAAGTTTGGGATGATGGTTCCGCTTTTCTGAGTTGATGCATGGATAAACGGGCTTCGACTTAGTATCAACTTAGAGGGTCAGATTCCTGACCAAGTCTGGATGGTTTAGCAATATTATCCTTGATTATTTTTTATTTTTAGTTTTTTTAAATTTTTCTTTTAGCCCAGCATGCATCATGTAGGACTTTGAGCTTTCATGCTGAAAATCCTCATATTAAGCCAGTAATGAGGGCCGCTTGCTCTTGATTTGAGTTGACGTGAGATATTCCATTCCAAATCGAGTACTATGTTCTCCTTGAAACCGCTCGGGCTGGTTCCTTGAAAGTATTCATTCGCTAGATTCCTATCTCGTTTTACTTTTCTATAAACACACCTTGGTTGTAGCACGTCCACATTGGCTGGTAACCGCTCTCCAATGGTGTCTTTTCTTCTGTGCCCGGGTGCACATTTCATTTCATTATTTTAGTTCTTTCATCCAACCGATCGTTACTTTCCAGTAATCATCCGAGGTTGTTTCGTTCAGAATCCTGGAAAGATTTCCAACGCATAGTGTCGGAGGCGTGTCACATCACACCTTGATATCTACTTATCAGTTCGTTCCCACTTCATTCCGCTTGTTGCACTTACACTTCATTCCGTCTCACTCCCTTACAAAGCAGACGCCAAGGTGGGGCAACTGTAGACACGCCAAAATTGATGCTATAATGAGTAAATCTCATGTCACCATGTGATGCCCCAAAGTGGACTTCAATACTGGTTTAATATGAAATTTTTATAATATTTTTATTATTTTTCCATGATAATTGTAATTAACGCCTGGAGGCAGGGCGTCATTTAATTGACGACTGGTGGGTTGTCGTGATTTCAATATTCAACGACTGTTCACGCAGGTGTTATTTCCTGGTTTTTACGAATCCCACTCAAAATAAAATTCAAAGAATTGACGTCGGTTTCTGAGGCGTTTATTAAATAACGACCTTCTATGAGGCGTCATTTCTTGTTTTTAAATATAGAAAGTCATTTATTTCTATAAATAAACCCAGGAATCAACGGCTGCATAGACTGCCGTCATTTCAAATAGCGACCCCCACCATGTCGTCATTTCAACTTCCGTCTCCGTTTCGCCTGCTACCTTCCCGTGAAGCATCCTTCTTCATTTTAACACCTTATTTGATTGGGGAAGGGAGATCTTTGCTGGAGGATTGATATCCTTGTTTTAATGCTATTAGAATAAGGATTTTTGGCTTTATAAATACCCCTCAGCTTCCCTCGCGTGCGAGAGGTTACGAATAGATACATACAGAGAATAGAGAGAGAAGGGAGCTTCTTTTGCTAACAGTCTTTTGTAGTTCCTTCTCCAGGCGTTCTTCCTCCGGCGGCGGTCTTCCTCCAGCGCTGCCTTTCTCCCTTACTGCTGCTAGCAATAGCAGAGGGCCACCTTATTCCTCTTTTAGTTTTCTTATTATATGCATCCTTCTTTCTAGCTCTTTTGCTAGAGATATTCTCTGCATATCACATATTTGCTTGCATCATAGCATACTCTTTTCCATCCCTTTACTCCTCTTAGGGGTTTTAAACCAAACACACAAGGTGTGTTCATGCCCACTTTGCATAGTTCTATTTTATTAGAACATTGATACTACACTTTGGCTAATCCATATTTGTTTATTTTTGTTTGTCTTGCAAGGGTAATCAAAATAAGAACCCCCTTCATCGGCCGGCCGATAGAAGAAGGAAAGAAGGATTCACAATCTCACCCGCTTTTTCACAAGGTACACTCGATCATCCTTTTAATTTTTAAGGTAACCCCTCTGGCGATCACCCTCCTTAGAGCATCACATGCTCCCTTTTCTTATTTCCATATATCATGCTTGCTTAGCATATTCATCCTTTCTTTCCTTAATATTCCACTCTTTAAAGAAATTTTAAATTTCCTTTCTTTTTAAGATGTCTATGTGACACCGTTCACAGCCTACCCCCGAAATTCATTTGACTAGTGCTCCCGCCGCAAAATCGGCCGAGCAAGCCTTCGTTGAGAGAGATGCTCCTCCTGCGGATCTTGCGACTGGAGAAGCGCCCTTTTCGATGGAGGAGCGTCGGGAGCCGGCAGAGATCTCATCTTCTTCGGAGCAGGTTGACTATGGTGGCAATTCCAGTGATGGGGAGTTCCCGCCTGTGGAGACAGAAACTGAAGATGCCGGGGCGTCTTCAGCTTACGAAAGTGAATACACGACCTTCAGTCCACCCCGGCTGGCATGGAGCGGTCTGGGGCCATCTGGTCCACTCGTGAGCGAGGGGGATGGGCCTATGGAGGTCATGATTTCTACTGCTGCAAGCTTGAGCTTAGTGTCGGTTGAGGTAGGGGATCCTCTGCCGCTTTCACTTCGTATCTCTTCTCATTATTTTCTATATCAGATGCCTGACGCATGTTGTATTCACGGTGCAGGCCGATGTGGTATTGCCAACTATAATTGTGCAAATACATCTCCCGACTCTGGGTGTGGGTCAATCGACATTCTTACCAGTCTTGCGGCCCATCGCTTTGCGATACCCCAAGGATTACGCTGCGGCAGCAAGCTTGGAGATTTCAGGGGCACTTATGGGTGATGTTGACTCGGCTGAAGCTGTGGAATCCCAGTCACCCATTGCCAGCATAGGACTACACCCGGGGGAGAAGAGTCTTCTCGAAATAGAAGCGGGGGAAATCGTTGAAGAGGAAGCTGGCACTCCTAGGGCTTTATCCCTTGTCACAGAATCGGCCCTAGTGGAGGCCAGTCAGGCTGGGCGCGAAGAACAAGCATCTTCCGCTGTTGAGATTCCTGGTGCAGCTTCACCGTAAGAGGCTGGCGGGGAGGTTGCTGTTATCGAGACTTCCTCCACTATGCTAGCTGCGGGGGTCGACTCCAGTGCGGGCGCCTTACAAGCTTTGTCGTCGTCATCTTCCGAACCGAGCGACGACATCTGGACTGCCGTTGATAGTAGAGTCGATTTTTAGCTTCCCGGCACGTCACCACTTGGCCTACAGTCGTCAAATGACCTGGTGTGGCAGTTCTTGGGAACCCTGCAACAGACTGTAACAGCCAGCCAAGATTTAACCTATGTGCAGTTGAGGGGCTTGGTAGAGCACCTTTCCCACTCGCTGCTGGCTTTTGACTGCCCTATGGACGATTGGACGCCACGGGTGATCTTGTTGCTAAAATATGTGAACAGGAGGGAATTCCTTGGCCGAGAAGTGGCTGACTAGTTAATGGCCCTGAAACTTGAGCGGACAGAATGTCGGGCCACTTTTGCATCCTTGAGAGAGACAGCGCAATCGATGCGAATATGGCCAACACCTCTTTACAGCATCGGACTTCTTTAACAGCCAAGATAGTTGAACTTCATGCCGAACTTTCCGGGGCTGAGGCTGAGCTGTGGGAAGTCGAGCAGCAAGAAGTCCAGAGTGTAGAGGAAGCGGAATTGGCTGAAGGGCGGGCCTCGTCCCTTAGAGAGAAGCTTGTGCAGTTGGGAGCTGCTGAGTCTCGCCTGCAGGAACTAACCTGTTATCCCACCCTGGGGATTTTGGAGCTCGAAGACATCTTTCGACACCCGTTGCAGTAGCCACTTTTGGTTGGCTTGTCCCCTTTTTTTTTCTTTTGGGTGAACTTCTTATGTACCTCAGGGGATGCCCCGAGTAACATGTATTTTGCCATTTAATGAAATGTTTTCATTTGCCGTTAAATCACAACCTCGTCTTCTTTCTTTCTTCTCAGCCAATTGTCTTAGCCCGGATATATGAGTTACTAGGGCAGGAGAGCGCTCACGCCTTCAGTGAAGGGGTGAGGGGTTCGCTCCACCGCAGCGTAACTACTTTCAGGGCCTAATTTGGCTAATCTGAGCTGAATGCTTCACGGGTGAGGGCGTAGCGGCCACTCGGATCAAAGGGTAAGGTCATAGGGCCCATTGGTAGGCTTCGCCGATGGTGACGAAGCTGCCGGGAGACCAAGAGTGTATTCATTCCCTAACCGGGGTAGAGAACCCGAGTGATGCGGGACGCTATGCAAGCTAGGACTCTACATGAGGACGTGACTACGTGGATAACTAGACCAGCAACAAGACGATAGATTGAGTAGCGTAACTCGACACCCAAGACTCCCAAGAGAGGGATCACGCCTAAAACAAGTAACTCAAGCTCGCAATCATCCCCAAGAGAGGGAAGCGTGTCGATCTGCACGGTTAAGGAACCGGCTGAGTCTAGGGTAGGCAATTCACACACTCGTGCTCGGGTCGAGCACGGGACGGTCACGCTCTCTCACCGTGGCAGTGATATAAATGTATACGAGCTAGAATCCTAACAATCACACAAGCAGTGGCGCTAGAGAATATACTAAACAAGCAAGAAAGAGACCAAACAAAGATGTGAACGTGTACCTCCACGCTCAAGGCGTGAGGAAGACGCCCGGCCAAGTCACACAACCACCCGGTACAAAGCCAAATAGAGGTACAACCCAAAACAACAGCCCACTCCTCGCAGGGAGGTAAAAGGCTACACAGCGCAATCCGAGGGTCGTGCGAAGTGGGGTGACGGGTGCGAGTGGACGACACATCACAGAAGCTGAGGAAGACGCCCACATCTCTGGTAGCACGTTGTAGTAGATGGCGAGCCTCCTGGATGAAGAGGAAGTCGACGGCGCCGGCAGGGACCTCCGGAATAGCCTCAAGCGGAGGGCAGACTGCAGGCCGATCTGTGTGCGCGTAGGGAAGCAGCAGGAAGATGAGCCCGGTACGCCACCTTTGGCACGTCCGCTGGTCACGAGACTTGGCGTGGACGCTATGGGGGATGTCTCAGGGATGCCGGTCGAGTGGTGACTAAAACGGAGCACTGTGGTAGTCTTGGCGAATTTTGAAGCAGACCCTGTGCAATTTGGACAGTCTGCTGGCAGCTGGACAGGGGACTAAAGATGGGGCTGGAATTGGGGCTTCCTGGAGGCGAATGGGGCGGGGTTTTCTCTGGTGTATATCTGATAGACGTGGGATGGCTGGGTAGTAAAGGCAGGGTGGTGTGCAGTGGAGGTTTTGGGCGTGGGAGGGGCAAACAGATTGGTCTCAGTTCTGTAGTTCAGTGCAGTCAGAACTGAGGGGGTAAAGGTGGACGTGGTAAGCAAGGAAACAGAGTTCTAAAATGCACAAGAAAATTCTGGAGAGGGGTTTAATATGTGTGTAAGCAGTGCTCAAAATCTCAGGTCGTTCTGAGACGATTTGGGGGTCGTCTCTTTGGAGGGGCTTGAACACTATCCCGGCTGGGCTGCGTAGGGGCAATCTGCGTGACCAAAAGGGCTCCAAAGAGAAGTTCTTTCCCAGAGCGAATTTGGAGGCTAGGTTTCCATGACATGTTGGGGGACAGGGAGAGGAAGAAAAGTTGTGAAGAGGGTGATGGGATTTGAGGATGGGAACAAGGGCTACCAGTCTGATCTTCAAGGGTCTAGTTTGTGCAGATCTGCACAGAGGCAGCCTGCGCAAAGAAAAGGCCTATGAAGACAACTTTTGATATAGGACTAATTAGAGAACGGGATTTTCAGGAGGTGTGGGGGACATGTAGAATAACAAGTCTTTGAAGGTGTGGGCATGGTCTGAGGTTGGGAACTGGGTGTACCAACCTTGTCTTTGCAGCCCAGATCTGCAGGCAGACAACAAGGTCAGGTGCGCAGGGCAGCCAACCTATTCCTCCATGCTTACAGCAAGTCTTGGGGCTTGATCTCCTGGCGTGGGAAGGATGTTGGGAGACCACTTTTCCTACTGTTGTAGCAGCCAAAACCCCTGTAATAACCCTAGGGAGTCTCACCCTAGAGAGGAGGAAGAAGAGAGAAATAGATGGGGAGAGGAGTTGCACCCTCTAGGGTTGGATGGGAGGAAGAAGAAGGAAAGGCTCTTGGGAAAATATGATGATTTTCATTCATTCATTCATTAAAGAAATCCCTCAAGGGGGGAATACATGACAATATATAAAGTATGGGCTCCATGTTTCCTCCCTGGAGTTTGAATTTGAACCCATTTGAAATTTGAAATATATGAGCTCTATTTTCCCTCCCTTGGAATCCTAGATGGGTCTTGGGTTCCCCTAGCCCAATACCAAGAGAAGGAAGGCTTGGGCCTTATGCACTCAAAATGACCCAATTCCCTCAACCTAGACTCTTAATGACCCATTAACCAAATGGCCTTTAAATGGCCTACAAAAAGGAATCCAAAATAAAAATAACGATGAAATCCTACCTCATAACTGGGACTCCAAGCCACAGTGATGCATGCATAGCTCGAGTCACACCACGTGTCCTGTAATGTCGATCAATAGCTCGTGTGTCCTCACCAATTCTCCCCGGGTGAGAAGAACTCGACCCTGTCGAGTAAGAGTCTCTGTCGCTCTGGTATCGCTCCAGCAAGTCTGGATCTAACCTCTCCAGCTCTGCCCGGGTGATCCATGCATGATCAGACGCGGGCCGTCCCATCCAACTCACCAAGTAGCGGTGATAGGTGCCACTCCTAGTGGTAGTCACCTGCTCATCCAGTATAGACTCTATCCGCTCACGCTGCTGAGGTGACAGGGCTGGAAGTGGACTCTCAGGGGAGGGCTCGCTCACAAGGGGTAGAGAAGGCCCGAACAACTCACTAGGGATCACTGTCGGGTCCCTATATGCGACTAAGTCCGTGACATTGAATGTGGAACTGATACCATAGTCGTCTGACAAGTCTACAACATATGCATTGGATCCAACTCGACTAAAAACTCTAAAGGGGCCAGCACCACGAGCATGTAGTTTCTTCACGGCTCCAGAAGGAAACCATTCCGGTCTGACCCGGATCATGACATAATCTCCCTCCTGGAACTCGCGGGGGTGTCTATGAGCGTCAGCCAACTCTTTATATCGCGTGTTGCTGGTCTCTATATGGCGACGAATACCATCATGCAAACCCCTAACATGCTCGACAAACGACTCTGCAGACTGTGACACTCTAGCATGCATGGGTAAGGGAACAAGATCCACTGGCTTCCTAGGTATATGTCCTGTGACAACCTCAAAAGGACTCATGCCTGTGGACCTATTGACTGAGATATTATATGCAAACTCGACAAGTGGCAAAATCAGATCCCAGTCCCTCTAGTGTTCCCTAACCAAACATCTCAAGAGGTTCCCCAAACTTCTATTGACTACCTCGGTCTACCCGTCACTCTGGGGATGGTAGGCTGTGGAGAATTTGAGCTGAGTGCCCAACAAATGCCAAAGGATCTTCCAAAAGTAGCTAGTGAAGCGCATATCTCAATCTGACACAATGGACTTAGGAAGTCCGAATCGGCTCACTACACTAGAGAAGAATAAATGAGCAACCCTAGAGGCATCTGAAGTCTTAGAGCAAGGAATAAAGAGGGCCATCTTGGAAAATCTATCAACCACCACAAAGATGGAATCATGTCTGTGGGTGGTCCGTGGTAACCCCAAAATAAAATCCATACTAATATCCTGCCACGGCCTATCGGGCACAAGAAGCGGAGTATAGGGGCCAAAAACTTACTACGTTATCTTGGCCACAGTGCAAGTGCGACACTGGGCCACAATGCGCGCAACATCGCGTTTCAAGCTAGGCCAATAAAATCGATGCTCAACGGCCTCGATGGTCTTGTTCTGACCGAAGTGGCCAGCTAGACCTCCTGCATGCATCTCCCAGGTAAGGAAGTCACGAACTGAAGTCCGCAGAATACACAATCGACTCCCCCGAAAAAGGTGACTGTCCTGCAAGGCATAATCAGGATGCCCTCGGGATGGTCCTGCCTGGAGGGTGGTATAAATCGGACCAAAGTCCAGACAATCCACATAGGCCTCCTTCATCCTATCCATCCCAACCACCTCTACACTCATGGTGGACAAAAGATAAGCGTGACGACTCAGAGCGTCGGTCACCCGATTCTCCGCACCGGCCTTGTGCTTCAGCACAAAGGTATAATCTTGGAGAAACTTCACCCAACGATTGTGACGAGAATTGAGCTTCTTCTGGGCATGGCGATACTTGAGTGCCTCATGATCAGAAAATAAAACAAACTCCTAGTGCAACAAGTGATGTCTCCAATGCCGAAGGGCCTACACAATCGCGTAAAACTCCTTGTCATACATGGAGTAACGCAGTTTATCATCGCTCAATTTCTCACTAAAATAAGCAATGGGGTGGGTCTCCTGACTCAGAACACCACCAATACCAACCCCGGAGGCATCACAAGAGACCTCAAACACCTTCGTGAAATCAGGAAGTCTAAGAATAGGTGCCTTGGTCATGGGCTCC
This sequence comes from Amorphophallus konjac, assembly GCA_022559845.1. Classification (NCBI taxonomy): domain Eukaryota; kingdom Viridiplantae; phylum Streptophyta; class Magnoliopsida; order Alismatales; family Araceae; genus Amorphophallus; species Amorphophallus konjac. The sequence goes on from CM040121.1 coordinate 530,982,161, forward strand.
TTGAGGAGCCCAAATGCGACCGAGGCGGCCTTCGTCCACTCAAACATCCCCTTTCAGATGCAATCAGTGATAGGGGCTGTGATAGAACTGAAGCCTCGAATAAAACGGCAATAGAAGGTTGCCAGTCGGTGAAAGCTACGGACATCATGAAGAGTATGAGGCTCGGGCCACTCCACTATGGCCCTGACCTTCTCCGGGTCGGCAGAGACTCCCTCGCTAGACACAATGAACCCCAAGAATGTGACCTGACTAGTTATGAAAGCGCATTTCTTAGGGTTGGCATAAAGACTCTCTCTCCGTAAGATAAGACAGACCTACCGTAGATGGTCTAAGTGGGCCTCCCGGGTGCGGCTATAGATGAGAATGTCATCAAAATAAACTACCACAACGACCCCAATCAAAGGTCGAAGGACTTGGGTCATTAGCCGTATAAAGGTGCTGGGAGCATTGGTCAACCCAAAGGGCATGACCAGTCACTCATAAAGACCATCTTTGGTCTTAAATGTCGTCTTCCACTCATCATCGGGCCTGATCCGCACCTAGTGATAGCCACTCTTCAGATCGATCTTAGAAAACATAGTGGCTCCAGCCATCATATGAAGCATGTCATCTAAGCGGGGAATGGGAAACCTATACTTCACCGTGATCTTATTGATTGCACGGCTGTCGACACACATCTCCAAGTACCGTCCTTCTTAGGAGCAAGCAATGCAGGGACGGCACAAGGACTCATGCTCTCACGAAGAGATCCCCTCATCATCAACTCCTCGACCTGACGCTGAAGCTTAGTGTGATCAGTGGGGCTCATCCTATAATGTGGCAAGTTGGGCAATGAGGACCCCGGAATCAGGTCAATAGCATGATGAATGTCCCGCATGGGTGGAAGACCCTCGGGTAAATCATCGGGAAATACATCAGCAAACTCCCGAAGGACATCAGCAACATGAGATGGGAGATCACTCTCTGTCTGTATAACCACCTCTTGGACTACGATGGCAAAAATAGGGTCCACTCTAACAAAGTCATGCTCCAACTCCCGGGAGCTGACTAGCATCAACCTCCTAGTCGGAGGAACACTAGGGGCGGGGACATCCGGAGGTAAGGTCGTAGCCTGAGCCGGCGATGGGGTACTAGGCTCTGGAATAGCAGGAGTGAGGGTACTTGGCCCAGTGGGACCCCGGATGGATGGGTTCCTCAACTGGGACTGGTGAAGGGTAATCCGTTGGCCATTATGGTCGAATGTGCATGTGTTTGACCGGCCATGGAGGGTAGCATCTCGATCAAATAACCATGGCCTTCCCAAGATAATACTGCCTACCTCCATAGGCAACACATCACACCAGATCCCGTCTTGGTAGGCATGGAACTGCAATAGCACCAGACATCGCAGCCTGACCGGAATAGAGGTGGAATCTACCCATGACACACAATAAGGGGAGGGGTGGTCCACGGGGGTCAACCCTAAGCGTGTCACAGTACCCATGGAGATAGCGTTAATACAACTCCCACTATCTATAATCACCTTGTAGGCTTTCCCGCCTAGCCTGCAAAAGGTATGAAAAATGGTGGTGCGACGCCAGTCATCACTCACCAAAGGCTGGGTCAAATGCACCTGACAACACCCAGCTGAACATCATCCTGGCACAACGTGCCCTGGACATCTAGCTGGTCGCCCTCAATCAGCTCATTAAAGAACTCCGCCGTGAGCTCCTGGTCAGCCTCATAACTAACGGATACGATCCCATGTGCGAGATCACTGGTCGAAGAATCCTCGATGACCAAAGAAGATCGGGTAGGACAACTAATAGCATAATGACCAACTCCTCCGCACCTATAACACTCATGACGGGACCCAGTGCCCTGAGGTGCTCCACCAGTCATCGGCCCCTTTCCCTTGTCATCATGATGGGCCGGGGGAGGTAGACGCTGGGGTCGGGCAGGAATGGTGGGATGCTGGGGTCGAGGGGCAGGGGCTAGATCTTGGGGTGGAGGGGGATAATCCCCCTAAGGAGAAGGGCGGGGCCTAGGGGCAGTGAAGTCCTGGCGGGTGGGTTCCAGTGGGCGAGCCACGGGTCCCCGCGGATAAGGTCCAGATGGAACGCGAGGATCCAGCCCACGTTGATATGTGGGCCCTGGGTGCTGGGCCGGGGTAAACTTGGACTCAAACAGCTCTAGCTCGAGAGCGACCTGATAAGCCTCCTCCAGGGTCGTCGCATGGCGGCAAAATAACTCATACTGGTAATGCGGCTGCAGACCCCGACGGAAACGAGAGATGGTCATGGCACTCTTCTCTGTGACCCCACATCGTAAGTAGTACTCATAAAAATCAGCGATGTAGTCTGTCACAGTCCGATCCCCTTAGCTGAGACTCTGCCACCTATCAATAAGCCTCTGACGGTATGTGGTAGGAAGGTATTTTTGCCTGAGCTTTACCTTCATATCATCCCATGTCTCAACCTGGGGTTGATGTCGCTGCATCAATAGGCTCTCCACGTTCCTCCAATAGGTCTATGCCTGCCCTAGCAACTTCATTTTCGCAAATTGGACTCTCCGATGGTCCGTCATCTCGTACCACTCAAAGTAGCGGTCCATACCCGCCTCCCAATCAACATAGACCTTAGGGTCCAAGGACCCATCAAAGGTGGAAGGATCCGCGTGCATGGACCTGCATGGGCTGGTCGAAGGCAGCCAAACAAATGCAGAACAAAGACTGGAGGAGCATTCTGATCTAGAAGGGAAGCGGCTCCAAGCTCAGCAGAATATACAGGTCTATCAGGCCCGCATAGCCCGCGCTTTTGACAAGCTCGTCAAGGGATGCAGATTCAAGAAGGGTGACCTGGTTATGGTCAAGAGAAGAGAAGTCATGGCTGCCAATCCCAAAGGCAAGCTGAAGGAAAATTGGCTCGGTCCTTATGTGATCCAGAAAGTGTATGACGGGGGGGGCATATGTTATTGTCAATCATCGGGGGGAAGTTCAATTCCCCCCCCCCCCCTTAATGGAAAGCACCTGAAGTTATATTATGCGCCGCTTCCTCGATTCGATGAACAATTGAACCCTATGTCTCATGTTGAGCAAATATGTTTCTTAGATCTCTCATGAGACTATGCAATATCCATTCAAAAAAAATAAAAAAAGAGGAGAAGAAAGGAAAAGAAGAAAGAAGAAAGAAAAGAAAAGAAAAGAAGAAAGAAGAAAGAAGAAAGAAAAGAAAAGAAAAAGAAAAAGAAGAAAGAGAAGAAAAGAGAAGAAAGAGAAGAAAAGGAAAAGAAAGAAAAAAAGGGGAGAAATTATCATCAATGAATATTAGCTCTTTGACTCTCATCAGAGCAAAATTCTTCGGCCCAGATGCTCCTTATAAGCTGAACGACTGAATGAACTACACTCTTCACCCTCACGAAACACCAATATAGCTCAGTGTTGTGACAATCTAACGAGCCCTAACACTGACAAAGATATCTTGACCTAGACCTTCCATCTGCGTCATCGAACAAAAATCCCTTGCTTTGACACCAACCCCATGTCAATGAATAAACGAACAAACCATATCAGTTCCCGACGCCTTGTCGGTACTGATGAATATGCACTTGACCTAGACCTTCCGTTTGAGTCAAGGAACAAAAGACCTTCTTGCTTTGACACCAACCCTGTGCCAATGAATAAACAAACAAACCATGTCAGTTCCTGATGCCCCGTCGGTACTAATGAATATGCACTTGACCTAAACCTTCCGTTTGAGTTAAGGAACAAAGACCTTTCTTGCTTTGACATTAACCCCGTGTCAATGAACAAACGAACAAACCATGTTAGTTCTCGACGCCTCGTCGGTACTGATGAATATGCACTTGACCCAAACCATGTCAAGCAAGGAACAAAAGACTTCCTTGCTTTGGCACTAATCTTGTGTCAATGAATAAACGAATAAACCATGTCAATTCCTGACGTCCCGTCAGTACTGATGAATATGCACTTGACCTAGACCTTCCATTTGAGTCAAGGAACAAAAGACCTTCTTGCTTTGACACTAACCCCATGTCAATAAATAAACGAACAAACCACGTCAGCTCCCGATGCCCCGTCGATACTGATGAATATGCACTTGACCCAGACCTTCCGTCTGAGTCAAGGAACAAAAGACTTCCTTGCATTGACACCAACCCCGTGTCAACGAATAAATGAGCCAACCACATCAGTCCCAGACTCCCAGTTAGCATTGACGAATATACCTTTGACTTAGACCCTCCGTCTGAGTCAACGAACGAAAAGACATTGCCTTGTTTGATGCCACTTCGCATCAATGAGCAAACCATGTTGGTTTAGACCTTCTGTCTAATCTAATGTGTAAGGCGTTTCCTTCCTGCTTCAGCGTTTGGCCTACGTCGATGATTAAATCCTTTCCTATCCCAAACCCCTTTTGTCCGAATTGACTATCACTCCCCTATGACTTGCTGTTCACTACGGTGGAGCGGTTCCCCGTCCTTTCTCTGAAAGGGCGAGTGCTCTCCTGTATGCACACTCGGGTCTCCCCGCCTACTACGGGCATGAAATTCCTAAGGAAGGCCGTACCCCACCACCCTGCACCGGGAGTTGCGGATAACTGGAAGGAGGAAGAAAAAAGAAGAAAGCAAGAAATTTTCTATAAGCAATTGCACGCATGAGATAAAAGATGAATGATGTTCAATTTCATGCATGATTCTCCTTACATCTACTCCGGGGCATACCCCTGCCATACAATGGTCAAAAAGGGGAGAGAGAAAAAGGAGATGAAAAGGATACAAGATAAAAGGAGCCAAAAGTAGAGTACAGACATGCCGATGCTCAGCTCAACCCTCGAAAGATTTCATCAAATGGCAAGATCTCGATGAAAGGGAAGCACATCATTTCAGTTAATTGAGCCTCCTGTTCTTGGAGGCGGTCCAGCTCCGACCCCAGAGATGCTATTTCCCCTTCAGCGATAGAAACTCCCTCGGCGTCCTCAGAAAGAGATGCCTCAACATTGCGAAGCTCAGCCTGGGCCGACGCAAGTTCGGCTTCAAGTTGCTTCACCTTATCGGCCAGGAGGGTGGCACGTCTATGATGATCTTCCATAACCCACGGACGCTGCAACACCTCTTCTTCCCCGGGTCTCAAGGCCCACCGATACTCATTCGTTTGGAGCTGGATGGCGACAAACTGACTAGGGAGCTGATTCCCAAGGAATTCGCGACGGTTTACATACTTTAGCAGTAACACCACGCATCGTGACCACTCTTCCAAGGGACAACCCATCATTTGCAACGCCTCCGTCAACATTTCCACTATAGCCTTCAGACCATGGTACGTAGGTTTCGGGTCGGTGGATACCATCGATTACAGTGTGGCCAAGTTCTACCTCACTGAGAAATCCGAAGCAGTAAGGCCCATTGAGGGCACGGAAGGGAAGGAGATCTTGACATTGTGGTCTACCGTTGCCCACATGTCAGCATTCACCATGGTCGAAGAAGACGGAAGAGCCAAAGCGGAACTAGTCGACGCTTCAGCTTCAGGAGGCGCGTCTCGCACTACCACAGCCATTGAGCTTGAACTCGATGTTGTCTCAGGCTCTATTGGGGCTGATACAGGAGCTTCTATTGAAGAAGAAGGGACCATGAAGGCCAAGCTGGAAGCTACACCCAGGTGACCTGTCTCCCCAAGTACCTGGTGTGCTGGCAGGGACGGCAGGACGTGTTCCAAGATATCTCCGAATATACGAGCATCCAGAGGTGTGTTGAGACATCGAGGAAGTGGGTGCATGACTGAATGTAGCCCGCATATCACTGGTTTCTAAATAAGGAGTGGAGTTGCCACGTCTGCCTCAACGATCGACACCAAGTTGTACTCAGGCATGGGGCCGATAAGCACTGAGGCTTCAGCGTCGGACATGAAACTTTGAGGGGCAGGGGCTTCCTTCGATGCCGAAGATATCTATCCATGTGAAGCCAAAATTAATGGTCGGCGTTGAGGAACACTCAATTAAGTGTGCGGCATGCAAATTAATACTTACATCTTCCTCAAGTAGGCCTAAGCCGGAGAAAGTGGATGGAATAAATGGTGGCGAAGTGGAGACGGGCGCGTCATCGCTAAACAACCCGGCCTCATGTAGAGTGCTCTCGACGTCTGGTGAGCTGGGAATCGTCTCGATCGCGCTCGGGCCAGCCTGGCCTTGGAAGGCAACGTCGGCTACAAGCCCCTCAGATTCATCTCTAGCAGCAGGCACCTCGTCCGTAGAATAATCGTAATCCACCCTCTCATTCGAAGGGGATTCGACCGGGATGGGCGCTTCAATGGTCACCGGAGGCGTGTCCTTCCCGAATACTACTGCAACTGGTGCTTGTGTTGGATCTGGCACCGCTGGCTTCCTTGACCTCAACGTCATTCGTGAGCACGTCCGCGGTGCTGGAGAGGCTGCCGGGGAGATCTCATGTTCCGATGTTGTCGCGACATCCCCTTCCGAACAAAAGATAGCCCAAGTCAGAAAGCGCACAGAGCCAGGAAATGGTGAAAGTAAAACTGGCATCTGTCAACTGCAGGAAATACTTCTCTTACCTTCGCTCGTGGGAGCACGCGGTGTGGTGATGTCCTTGTCGGGCCCCATCATGGGGGCCTCAGCTGCCCCCACTCCGGGAATAATGGTCGGAGAGGCTTCTGGAGCATTTCTTGAAAAGTTGAAAAATGGCTAAGTCAGAGGACTATACTCCTAACGAGTAATTTAATCGCAAATACCCGAAGTTTTACCTGCGGGGGACGAAGTGAAGGTTCGGACGAAGCAAACTCCTCGAAAGAAGGGATAGCAGGCGCAAGAGGAGCAGATGAAGAAGTATCTCTTGCTTCGGTCTGCCTCTTCTTAGCCACTCTCTTTTGGCCCTTTTTAGCTTGTACGATAGCCTCTTTCACCGGGGATTCCACCCGTGCACGCTTCCCGGTCGGAGGCAGTGGGGTGGTCGTCGGAGCTCTCGCCCGCTCGACGAAATGGGCAGGTTTGCCCGCCAATGATAGCAATCGTCGGTAGTTGTTCATCTTCTGGCTATTGAGCTTGTATGCACAAAATGTACATGATAAAGGAAAAACCCCGAAATGTCATTATTCGCAGCCTACGGGTTGAACACAAGTTAAAAGAAGAAGAAGAAGAAGAAGAAGAAGAAGAAAGGTAATCTACTTGTCGGGCCGCTATAAAGTTGGGAAAGAGGCCAGTAGGACAAGGCCGCATCGTTGTCCTTGGAGGCTGCCTCCCTAACCAACCAACACACGTCCCCGATCTTAAGGCAACGATCGGCCAGGGCAGCAAGGTCAAAATGGTTGTGGAAGGACAGGCAGCAATATAAATTGAGGTGGTCCATCCCCCACCCGTCTGCATAATGGAAGGAAAAATTTAGGTCCCGATCCAGTATGACCTCAGCCCGATTTTCAATGGTTAGCCTGTGGACCTGAAGGAGGGCAAACAACCAAGTGGTGTGCTGGTAGTGTCCAGGCTCTCTTTCCTCCTGTCTTGTGAACGTGCGGAACGGGTGAGACTGATCCACCTCGGGACGCCAGCTCCGGGATGGAGTAATGCTTTCTTCTACCAAGAGGGTATAGTTCATTAACTCCAGTTGGGCCGTTCCTACTTGACTCAAATCCTGGAGAGACTGGGTGAACCTATCCACGGAGGTCTTCGACAGTTCAAGGGCCGGCTATGGCCTGAGTTTCTTAGTAGCCTTTCGAGCTGAAATATACTGGTCTACTTCTTTTGTTCTACCAGACTTCAGCTAGGACAAATGGGGGGGGTCAATATTGAGAACGGTCGCTTTCTTCTTGTTCAGGAATCTTCGTTCAGTTGCATCCTAGCACTCCGTCTTGCACGCTCGATAAAACCCGGTCCGGGCGTTCCACCACTTGGTGTACTCGACGGTTACACACGGGAAGCGCCTTGGAGCCGGTACTCTAAAGGATGAGGCATATGGAAGGTGAAAGAAATCCCACCAAGTCTGGGCGTGTTCAACAGTGAGCGCCCCTTGCAGTACTCTGGTGGGCAAATGGAATTGGGCACTATATGGGGGTATGTGCTGGTCATACCCAAAGTTACGCCCAAATCGGAAGGGGTAATATGGTTCCAAGACTAAGGTGTTCCCCTTCCTAAAAGCTAGCACGTTGGGGTGAATTGATAATGCCCACTCTCAAAGCTCTGGCTCCAGCAACAGGCGAATGACTGTCTTCTGGCTAACTGGGTGAATGTATCTCTCCACCTGGTCATCTCTGCCCTCCCTCTTTCTGGTCGCCGGAGAAGTTGAATGGGCTACCAGTGCCCAGAAATGGATATTGCCCGGGACATCCATAGGGGTCGATGTAAGTCTTCCCCTTAAAGAATACAATTGCGCCGACGTGGAACCAGGATCAGCACCAGCGAAGTGCAGCATCCTTAGGAATAACATCGAAGCTTGTATAGTGCGGGGCGCAAATTTTAGAAATAGGGTGCAGACCCATGCATTAAAGAAGTGCAACAGCCCTATAGTCCTCTTCTGGTGACCTGGATCCCGGATACCAGATATACCCGGTAGGGCTACCGAATACACCTGATACCACTTGGAACCCGCGAGGCCTCCCAAGAGCGGTAAAGCTCCGAAGGGAAAAAGGATTGTCGTGCAGTACATTGAAGCCGCAGAGATAGTACAGTAAGCAATTAAATTTCATTAGATCGGTTTGCTAAAGTAGCAGAAATAAAATTACTTTTTAATTAACAGTTCAATTTAACAATTACATCAGAGTCAAGTCCAGAAAATTAAAGACAAGTACAGGCCACAGGAAAAGAACGTACACTGAGGTCGGGGGAAACCCGACGCAGGTACCGCTGGCAGCTACAGACGCGCCACACCAGGAACCACGAACAGAAACGACGCCACCCACCTGAAAAGCAGGGGTGAGTCTCCAAACAGATATTCAGTAGGGGTCACGCGGATCCCCACTGAAAAACACACATCACACGGAACAGAAAGCAACAGTAGTAGAAAACCAAGAAAAACTACACTACCAAGCTGTAAAAAGAACGGGAACAGCAGGAGTAGGGAACAAGTAGGAAAGGGGGAGAATCCGCACCAGACAAGCGGTTGCCGAACTAACCTCGGCACCCCAAACTACTCCAAGCAGCGACAGAAGGGAGACTCCGATCTGACAAAGCCAGGAGTTATCGATCTATCAACACACCGCCAGGCCTAAGACGAAGACCATCAAGGACAGACAAAAAGTCTAGGAAAGACCCAGACAGACGACGGACAGACTAGACGACACACACGACTAAGACATCGCGCACATAACACGACACTGACCTCGAGTAGGGCCACGAGAGGGCTAACCCGGAAAGGTCACGACGCTCAAGAAATGTGAAGAACATGAAGAGTCACGTGTCACGTGAGGGAAGCACCTCCTCACCAGAAGAACAGCCAGCTGTGTCCACTGACGTCTTACACTGCGCCACGAGTGTCTCGCCTACAGTACCGCTGAAGCCACGGCAGAGTCGCAGACATGTAGTGAACCAAACAAGAACAACAGCAACAAGAGACTAGTCAGGGTCACGCCCGTCGGCGTAATTCCTCAGTCCCTGACAACGTGTGCAAACACTGGCTGTAATATCCCGGACCTTTTGGATCCTTCTTCGTGGGTCCCGGATCTGGTTTTTCGGTGTCACGCCCCGACGCGGAATACCGGGACGTACAGTCAGAAACACGCTAGCACAAAAATTAAGTTCTAAAACTGCTCAATGGAATAGAAGGATTCTAATCTTCTTATTACAATAATCAACTGATTAAACATAACTTCCAAACTCATTAATACATCACCTGATCTAATACAGAATTAGAACACTAATGCAACACTAAAGGTAATAACTGGAAATACTACGGTGCCAACATGGCAACCTAGATGGAGGCACACTCTAGTAGCACTCAAATCACTCCCCGTCCGAGTGAACGTCACCTCCTGAGTAACCTGGAAAAGGGGGAAAACAATACTATGAGCCAACGCTCAGTAGGTAATAACAGGCAAGTGTAAGTGATTAATGATTTAATTACATGTTATATGAAATGATAACAAGGAGAAAGATAACAAGAGCAAGAACACTGTAATAAGATCTTGCAAAGTCAAGAATCAAGAGATAACAATTAATGCAAGGACAAGAACTTTACTATGAACAAGTAAGAACAAGAACAAGTGTAGAAATAATAATTTGGCCAGTAAGCAAGTATATCACGCATGTAACATTTCCACTTTCAAGTAATAGCAAGTAGAGTAACCACAAGTAAATCATAGAACAGGAAAAAGTGGAAAGTGTAAACTAGTAGAGAGTAGTGGACAGCCCCTAGATTAATCACATGTCAAGTACTGGTGCCAATGCCACACCTAGTCAACCACCTCCATGGGGATACAAGTAGTGTTCGGGTGCTCCTCCCAGGACTAGACCAAGCCCTTATTTGTTTGCCAGACATTGATTTATTTGGATCACAAGATCCCACGAATCTAGACTTCCACATTTCATGGCCAATAAATTTCAAAGAACAAGCTATCAAGTAATAAGCACAGATCTGATTGAATATCGAAATAACAAGAAGTATAGAGAATTCAACTTTGGCATAATGTTTAACGACATATCGAGTCGTGGAAACCAAGAATGAAAGGGTAAGTAGGAAAATGCAATAATTAGATCATTCTTAGTTCCATGGTTAAACATTTTATTCTGTTGGTTAACAAGTTTTCAGGCTGTTAAGAATTCAAGCTAAATTTAACCCGATTACATTTTCATAAACTCAAATGTTTAACATGATAATTATACGTTCAAGTTCAATTGCATGATTACACTTATAACAAAACCAATTACATGCTGTGGGTAGCTAACCAATTGATAAAAACACTAAGGATTCCAACAAGGACTCAGTACGTGGCGGAGGTAATCGATCCGAAGATCACTCGCGCAAGCGTGCGACCATCCCGATAGGCGTAGCCTAACGTTCGGACAACACCTTTTGATATACTGGAGCCTTGAGGGATAAAAATTAACTTACTGCATTCAGAAATAAGAATATACAATAATCTGATAGAAATAAGATAGCTAACGGCTCAAAAATGAAATTCTGTGTATTAACGCGCTATACCCAGGTAGCGCGTTTATCAAGAACGTGCTATGGAAGTATAGCTCGTTCAAGACAGGGCCAGAAACCATTTTAATTTGAAAACTGGATAAACACAGGGGTTCTACAAGTTAATATACGTATAACTTAACTTATAAGTAACTGCAGGGACTTAATATAGTTTGAAAAACATGTCAGAAACGTTCTGTTTTAACCCCTGGAAGATCGGGGTCAACAGGAAGAAGGCGCTATATGTCCCTAGCGCGACCTGAAGAACGCGCTAGGAAAACATAGCACGTTCTGGACCAGGAAACTAAATGCATAAAATTTGAAATCTAGATTAACAGGTGGGGTACTAACTATTAGTACTACTCAATTAGCATCTGAACTACGTAAAAATATTATAAGTATATTGTGAAAACATTCAGAAGCTAATCATCATAATTCTGGAATCAAAGATTTAAAATTCTGGAATCAAAGAATATCGGGAACTAAAAAGAACATGAAAACCCTTTTGATTAATTTGAAAACTGGACAAAGATGTTTTCTAACTGAACATACGTCTTATATAGCATCTTACAGCAACCATATAACATCTTACAGAATTATAATTTGCATCAGAGGGCTTACGACTCGACCCCTCAAGCGATTGGGGTATGAAGCATGTCGCGCCATAGGGCCATAGCGCCTTAATGAAGAACGCGCTAGGTAAAGCTAGCGCGATCCCAAAAATCTGAATATATTAAATTTTTAAGGTTTGAACGTGTTCTGCCAGGGCTGGGGGTCTACAAGATTGCGCTATATCGGGCTAGCGCGTTAAAGATCGCGCCCCTGGTACATAGCGCCTTAACGAGCAGAGAACGGGATTCAAGATCCCTTGATTAGAATCAACATAACTCCTCTGTTTCTTCATGGAATTAAGCAAACGAGATATCAATGGAAAGATAGGAAAGAGATAAACAAGATGCCATGCTTAATTTCATGTTTAGCCTGTGATTAGTCACGGGGATTCAAGCTTAGACTAAAAGGGCTCACTTAAACCTAACAAGAACATAAGCTTGCTAAAACGAGAAATTAACCTAGCATGGTTGATAAAAATTAGGGCTTTCTACGTAGGAAGGAAGCTAACAAGATGAGGATTCCATTCATATATAACAATAAGGTTTAGGTCTGTTAAAACCTACCTCAATTGAAGATCTAAACTTCAGCAAATAAGAAAACCCACGAACTAGAAGAATATCCTCCAAAGATCGCTTGATATCTCCCTCAATACTCTATAAAATTTAGGGCTTTCAGTCCCAAACGATAGATCTCGTCAAGCAGATCAAGATACTATATTTACATGCTTCATTTGGTGAAGGGTACCTACCTTAATCAAGGATCAAAGAGTTGGATGAAGAAGAACCAAGAACGAAGAACACCTTCCACTAAATCGCCGAATACTCCCAGATCTGTACTCCTCGTCGATTGACCCAGCTACCAAATGAAACTAGACTCTTTAAGCTTTCTTTTAATACCTAATACACCTTCTGGATCCTTCCAGGAAGGGTGAATTTCGAGCTAGAAGAGACGTGTAACTTACGCCGCCGAAATGCTTGACCTCGATCAAACTCATCTAATCACTTCTATCCTGGTTAATTTTACACGAAATTGGTTAAGGGTTATTAAACTACCAATCAATACCTTTCATTTGCCTCTAACCTCATCGAATTTAATTAAGGAATGAGTTCTAATTTCATGTTTTAAGGTGTAGGTTACTATAGAAGTTACTATTGGGGGTTGGTGGATTCTAATCCCAATTAAACTCTAGATTTGACCAGGTTAACGATTTTATTAGGGTTAATCATAGAAGAAAAGTTTGTTAAGCAAATGATCAGCTACCCAATTACCATTTTTCGAGATTTTAATACGGTCAACTAAATTCCACTTCACTATTCATTTATTAATAAAATATTAAATTCGAAATTCAAATTCCAAATTCCCTCTTTTAATTTCATTTTCATTCCAAATCAATTGCATTTATGTTTTATTTCATTCATACCTTATTTTAATTTGGATCACATTTCATTTTCATTTCAATTTAAATTTTTAATGGTTTATTTCCATTTCTATTCATTTATTAATTCAACTTAATTCAAATAAATTCTTAAAAATTCCAATTTGAACAGGAAATATTAATAAAAATTACTAATTAAATACGGGGTATTACACCCTCCCCTACTTAAAAGAATTTGGTCCTCCAAATTCACTGCATTAAGATGCGAAAATAAAAGAATCTGCTCACCTAGAAAAGGTCGGGATACCGCTTCCTCATCACCTCTTCGGATTCCCAGGTAGCTTCTTCCGCTCCACGCCGACTCCATTGTACCTTGACCATAGGTATAGCTCGACTCCGGAGTTGCTGCTGCTTCCGGTCCAAAATCTTTATTGGTCTTTCCTCATAGGTCAGATCCTCCTTCAGTTCAAAGTCCATATGTTGAATAACATGAGTGGGGTCGTACACATACTTCCGCAACATAGAAATATGGAAGACATTGTGCACGCCAGATAACTGAGGCGGTAATGCCAATCGATAAGCCACTTCTCCCACTCTATCTAGAATCTCAAACGGGCCAATATACCTCGGACTCAGCTTGCCACGAATACCAAATCTGCGAATCCCTCTCGAAGGAGAGACCTTTAAAAACACATGGTCACCTACTTGGAATTCCAATGCCCTTCTTCTATTATCGGCATAACTCTTCTGTCTTGACTGAGCCACTTGTAACCGATCTCGGACAATACGGATGTTCTGTGATGATTCCGAGATAAGATCCGGTCCAAGCCATTGCTTTTCGCCCACCTCGTCCCAACACAACGGGGATCGACAGCTTCTTCCATACAAAGCTTCAAATGGGGCCATCTGAATACTAGACTGATAGCTGTTATTGTAGGCGAATTCAACCAATGCCAAATGCTCATTCCAATTACCACCGAAGTCAATCATACATGCTCTCAGCATATCCTCCACTATCTGGTTAGTTCTCTCCGTCTGCCCATCTGTCTGTGGATGGAATGCCGTGCTGAAATTCAAACGAGTACCTAAAGACTCTTGCAGTCCCTTCCAGAAATGAGAAGTGAATCTAGGGTCTCGATCAGATATTATATTCACTGGAATACCATGCAATCTCACCACTTCCTTTATATACAGAGCTGCTAGAACATCAACTGTCCATTTAGATTTAATGGACAAGAAATGGGCTGACTTTGTCAGTCTGTCGACGATTACCCAAATTGCATCAAAACCACCACGAGTTCTAGGCAGTCCCATGATAAAATCCATGCCAATACTCTCCCACTTCCATTGGGGTATATCGAGTGGTTTCAATTTCCCTGCCGGTCTGAAGTGCTCGGCCTTGACTTGCTGACATACCAGGCATCTACTCACAAAATCTGCCACTTCTCTTTTCATATTCGGCCACCAAAAGGATCTTTTCAAGTCTTTGAACATTTTAGTGCCTCCAGGATGAATCGTGTATTTAGATCTATGGGCTTCTTCCAGAATCTTGTTCTTGATCTCAGCTACGTCAGGTATACACGTTCGTCCTTGAAATAGAAGTCTTCCATCGTCGGAAATCAGGAAATCTGGTCTGCTGCTCAATTTTCCCTTGATCTCCACCAGTTCGGGATCATTATCTTGCAAAGACTTGATCTCCATTAATAATTCAGGCTTAAGTTGAATCTGAGCAATCAAAACCCGATCATTGTCAATATTAAGATCCAGACTAGATAACTGTTCCAGTAACTTCCACTCTTGCATCATCAAACTGGATAACTTTGCTACAGGCTTCCGGCTCAATGCGTCTGCCACCACATTACCTTTACCAGGGTGATACTCAATAGAGAAGTCAAAGTCCTTCAAATATTCCAGCCATCTGCGCTGTCGCATATTGAGTTCTTTCTGAGAGAACAAATACTTCAAACTCTTGTGATCTGAGAATACCGTGAAAGATTCTCCATACAAGTAATGTCTCCAAATCTTCAAAGCAAAGACAACAGCTGCCAATTCCAAATCATGAACAGGATAGTTCTCTTCATGCTTCCTCAACTGCCTGGAAGAATAAGCAATTACCTTCCCATGCTGCATAAGCACACAGCCTAGACCAATTCCAGATGCATCCGTATAGACCACAAAACCTCCTTCACCAGAAGGTAAAGCCAAAACAGGTGCCGTAGTCAAGCAGTCCTTCAAAATCTGAAAACTTCGTTGACAATCTTCTGACCATTCGAACTTGTTCTCCTTGCGGGTTAATCTAGTAAGAGGTACCGCAATCTTGGAGAAATCTTGAATGAATCTGCGATAATAGCCTGCCAGGCCTAAGAAACTTCTGATCTCGGTCACACTAGTAGGCTGTTCCCAATTCTTCACTGCTTCCACTTTAGAAGGATCAACAGAAATACCTTCCTTGGTAATAATATGCCCTAAAAAGGACACCTCTGGCAACCAGAAATCACACTTACTGAACTTGGCATATAACTGATGGTCTCTTAATAACTGCAGTGCCAATCTCAAGTGTTCGGCATGCTCTCCTTCACTCTTGGAATAGATCAAGATATCATCAATGAATACCACGACCCATTGATCAAGATAGGGTCTAAACACACTGTTCATCAACTGCATAAAAGCTGCCGGTGCATTCGTTAATCCAAAGGGCATAACGACAAATTCGAAATGACCATACCTGCTGCGGAAAGCCGTTTTAAAGATATCCTCTTCCTTAATCCGCAACTGGTGATATCCCGATCGAAGATCGATCTTAGAAAAGAATTGAGCTCCCGCTATCTGGTCAAATAATTCATCAATCCTCGGCAATGGGTACTTATTCTTGATAGTCAACTGATTCAATTGCCGATAATCGATGCACAGCCTCATCGAACCATCCTTCTTCCGAACAAATAATACAGGGGCTCCCCAAGGGGAAGTACTAGGGCGAATGAAACCCTTCTCAAGTAACTCCATCAATTGCTGCTTCAATTCTCTCAACTCCGCAGAAGACATACGATAAGGAGCTTTAGAGACAGGAGAAGAACCCGGAATAACATCAATGGAGAAGATAACTTCCCTCTCAGGCGGAAGTCCAGGTAGTTCCTCAGGAAATATATCGAGAAATTCACGGACAACAGGGATATCTTGAATCTCCACTTGCTGCTCTGGAGTAGCATAGACAAAGGCTAGAAATGCCTCGCAACCTCGCCTCATCAGTTTATCAGCACGAAGGGCCGAAATAAGTGAGACGGAGCGATGGTATCTAATTCCCATAAATGAAAGATCCGGATGTCTATTAAAAGACACCGAGCTAGAACTGCAGTGAACATTGGCCTCATGCTTGGCCAACCAATCTGCTCCTAGGATTACATCATAATCCTTCATGTCCATGCAGACTAAATCAACTGGGAAATTCTGATCATCAATCATAACCTTACTAGAAGGATAGAAATGCTGAATTGCTGATCTAGAGCCAATAGGTGTAGAAATTTCTAACGGAGAATTCATCAAAATAGGTTCCACAGCTAAAGACTTAGCAAATCTCCGAGAAATAAAGGAATGCGTTGCACCAGTATCAAAAAGAACAAAGGCTGGCTTGTCGAGTATATCGAGAGTACCTTCGACGAGTCCACCTTCTTCGGCTGTATCTGCTTCATCTACCTGAAGTGCTTGAAGCTTGCCTTGCGGCTTCTTGAAGAATTGAGGCTTTGCCGGTGTAGCTTGCTCCGATACTAACGGACAATCTGGGATACGGTGCTCCCTACTCCCGCAACGAAGACAGGCGCCCAACTTGCGCCAGCACTCCTCCATCCTATGACCAGGACGGTCACAATATCTGCACACACCCTTAAAGGGTACAATAGGGCCGGGCTTCCTTTCCTCTTGCTTCGGCATCTTTCCTTTCCATGATCCTGCTCCGGTCCACGAACTTGACCCACTCGCGGGCCTCTTCTTGATAAAACTAGGTCCGACGTTGCTTTTCTTGAAATCCTTCGGCTGCTCTTTCTTCATGCCTTGGCCTCGGATCCTCTCCGTCATCTCGAGAGTGTCTTCCAGAACTTGCGCCTTTCTTACCATCTCAAAATAAGTCGATATCTCCATAGGTGCCAATTGGTTGATATAGTGAAGCTTCAACCCATTAAGAAAGCGCTTCGCCTTCATCTTCTCAGTGGAAATGAGATGAGTAGCATATCTAGACAGTCTGGAGAATTGTGCTTCATACTCGGCTACTGATAAGCTCCGCTGTTTCAGAGCCGCAAACTCGGCCGCCTTCTTCTCTTGCACTCGATCAGAAAAATACTTGCTATTGAAATGTTCCTCGAACTCTCCCCAAGTAATCGGCTGATCTCCGAGTACTGCCTTAATAGAGTCCCACCATGCACGTGCATCACGTTCCAGTTGGAAGGTCGATAATAGGACACGTTCTTGATCGGTGCATTGTATGACCTCAAAAATCCTCGCCATATCATCAAGCCAATGTTCGGCTTCGTCGGGATCGGTCGATCCAGCAAATCTGGGTGGATTCATTCCACGGAAGTTCCGGTATAAATCACCGGTGCCATGATGTGCTGCTCCTGCCTGAGCCACTTGCTGCAATGCCTGCGTAAGGCCTTGAACCGTGCGCTGCAAATTCCTCCACTCCGCACGATCGGCTGCCATTTCAAAAGCCTACACGAAGAACAGATCACTTAGGGTCAAGAAAGCAGATGACAACACGATTAAGGTATGAACTTAACCCAATTTCTACCCAATCTCACCAGGTCGGGTTCTAGATTTTTACAAGGGTATGGATCCTAAGACACACTTAGAACCCTAGAATTTAGAAAACCTAGGAATATTAAAACTTGGCTCTGATACCACCTAAACTGTCACGCCCCGACGCGGAATACCGGGACGTACAGTCAGAAACACGCTAGCACAAAAATTAAGTTCTAAAACTGCTCAATGGAATAGAAGGATTCTAATCTTCTTATTACAATAATCAACTGATTAAACATAACTTCCAAACTCATTAATACATCACCTGATCTAATACAGAATTAGAACACTAATGCAACACTAAAGGTAATAACTGGAAATACTACGGTGCCAACATGGCAACCTAGATGGAGGCACACTCTAGTAGCACTCAAATCACTCCCCGTCCGAGTGAACGTCACCACCTGAGTAACCTGGAAAAGGGGGAAAACAATACTATGAGCCAACGCTCAGTAGGTAATAACAGGCAAGTGTAAGTGATTAATGATTTAATTACATGTTATATGAAATGATAACAAGGAGAAAGATAACAAGAGCAAGAACACTGTAATAAGATCTTGCAAAGTCAAGAATCAAGAGATAACAATTAATGCAAGGACAAGAACTTTACTATGAACAAGTAAGAACAAGAACAAGTGTAGAAATAATAATTTGGCCAGTAAGCAAGTATATCACGCATGTAACATTTCCACTTTCAAGTAATAGCAAGTAGAGTAACCACAAGTAAATCATAGAACAGGAAAAAGTGGAAAGTGTAAACTAGTAGAGAGTAGTGGACAGCCCCTAGATTAATCACATGTCAAGTACTGGTGCCAATGCCACACCTAGTCAACCACCTCCATGGGGATACAAGTAGTGTTCGGGTGCTCCTCCCAGGACTAGACCAAGCCCTTATTTGTTTGCCAGACATTGATTTATTTGGATCACAAGATCCCACGAATCTAGACTTCCACATTTCATGGCCAATAAATTTCAAAGAACAAGCTATCAAGTAATAAGCACAGATCTGATTGAATATCGAAATAACAAGAAGTATAGAGAATTCAACTTTGGCATAATGTTTAACGACATATCGAGTCGTGGAAACCAAGAATGAAAGGGTAAGTAGGAAAATGCAATAATTAGATCATTCTTAGTTCCATGGTTAAACATTTTATTCTGTTGGTTAACAAGTTTTCAGGCTGTTAAGAATTCAAGCTAAATTTAACCCGATTACATTTTCATAAACTCAAATGTTTAACATGATAATTATACGTTCAAGTTCAATTGCATGATTACACTTATAACAAAACCAATTACATGCTGTGGGTAGCTAACCAATTGATAAAAACACTAAGGATTCCAACAAGGACTCAGTACGTGGCGGAGGTAATCGATCCGAAGATCACTCGCGCAAGCGTGCGACCATCCCGATAGGCGTAGCCTAACGTTCGGACAACACCTTTTGATATACTGGAGCCTTGAGGGATAAAAATTAACTTACTGCATTCAGAAATAAGAATATACAATAATCTGATAGAAATAAGATAGCTAACGGCTCAAAAATGAAATTCTGTGTATTAACGCGCTATACCCAGGTAGCGCGTTTATCAAGAACGTGCTATGGAAGTATAGCTCGTTCAAGACAGGGCCAGAAACCATTTTAATTTGAAAACTGGATAAACACAGGGGTTCTACAAGTTAATATACGTATAACTTAACTTATAAGTAACTGCAGGGACTTAATATAGTTTGAAAAACATGTCAGAAACGTTCTGTTTTAACCCCTGGAAGATCGGGGTCAACAGGAAGAAGGCGCTATATGTCCCTAGCGCGACCTGAAGAACGCGCTAGGAAAACATAGCACGTTCTGGACCAGGAAACTAAATGCATAAAATTTGAAATCTAGATTAACAGGTGGGGTACTAACTATTAGTACTACTCAATTAGCATCTGAACTACGTAAAAATATTATAAGTATATTGTGAAAACATTCAGAAGCTAATCATCATAATTCTGGAATCAAAGATTTAAAATTCTGGAATCAAAGAATATCGGGAACTAAAAAGAACATGAAAACCCTTTTGATTAATTTGAAAACTGGACAAAGATGTTTTCTAACTGAACATACGTCTTATATAGCATCTTACAGCAACCATATAACATCTTACAGAATTATAATTTGCATCAGAGGGCTTACGACTCGACCCCTCAAGCGATTGGGGTATGAAGCATGTCGCGCCATAGGGCCATAGCGCCTTAATGAAGAACGCGCTAGGTAAAGCTAGCGCGATCCCAAAAATCTGAATATATTAAATTTTTAAGGTTTGAACGTGTTCTGCCAGGGCTGGGGGTCTACAAGATTGCGCTATATCGGGCTAGCGCGTTAAAGATCGCGCCCCTGGTACATAGCGCCTTAACGAGCAGAGAACGGGATTCAAGATCCCTTGATTAGAATCAACATAACTCCTCTGTTTCTTCATGGAATTAAGCAAACGAGATATCAATGGAAAGACAGGAAAGAGATAAACAAGATGCCATGCTTAATTTCATGTTTAGCCTGTGATTAGTCACGGGGATTCAAGCTTAGACTAAAAGGGCTCACTTAAACCTAACAAGAACATAAGCTTGCTAAAACGAGAAATTAACCTAGCATGGTTGATAAAAATTAGGGCTTTCTACGTAGGAAGGAAGCTAACAAGATGAGGATTCCATTCATATATAACAATAAGGTTTAGGTCTGTTAAAACCTACCTCAATTGAAGATCTAAACTTCAGCAAATAAGAAAACCCACGAACTAGAAGAATATCCTCCAAAGATCGCTTGATATCTCCCTCAATACTCTATAAAATTTAGGGCTTTCAGTCCCAAACGATAGATCTCGTCAAGCAGATCAAGATACTATATTTACATGCTTCATTTGGTGAAGGGTACCTACCTTAATCAAGGATCAAAGAGTTGGATGAAGAAGAACCAAGAACGAAGAACACCTTCCACTAAATCGCCGAATACTCCCAGATCTGTACTCCTCGTCGATTGACCCAGCTACCAAATGAAACTAGACTCTTTAAGCTTTCTTTTAATACCTAATACACCTTCTGGATCCTTCCAGGAAGGGTGAATTTCGAGCTAGAAGAGACGTGTAACTTACGCCGCCGAAATGCTTGACCTCGATCAAACTCATCTAATCACTTCTATCCTGGTTAATTTTACACGAAATTGGTTAAGGGTTATTAAACTACCAATCAATACCTTTCATTTGCCTCTAACCTCATCGAATTTAATTAAGGAATGAGTTCTAATTTCATGTTTTAAGGTGTAGGTTACTATAGAAGTTACTATTGGGGGTTGGTGGATTCTAATCCCAATTAAACTCTAGATTTGACCAGGTTAACGATTTTATTAGGGTTAATCATAGAAGAAAAGTTTGTTAAGCAAATGATAAGCTACCCAATTACCATTTTTCAAGATTTTAATACGGTCAACTAAATTCCACTTCACTATTCATTTATTAATAAAATATTAAATTCGAAATTCAAATTCCAAATTCCCTCTTTTAATTTCATTTTCATTCCAAATCAATTGCATTTATGTTTTATTTCATTCATACCTTATTTTAATTTGGATCACATTTCATTTTCATTTCAATTTAAATTTTTAATGGTTTATTTCCATTTCTATTCATTTATTAATTCAACTTAATTCAAATAAATTCTTAAAAATTCCAATTTGAACAGGAAATATTAATAAAAATTACTAATTAAATACGGGGTATTACATTCGGAGTGTCCAGCTCGTTTGTGTCCAAAATTTCATTTCGGGCAGCTTTCGTGCTCGGATCAGCGCGATCCGGAGTTGTTTCGGAGGCCCGGAGGCGTTCCGCGGCTTTTCTACGCGTGTTTTCCGATTTCCGGTGTGTGTTTTGGCAATTCCTTCGGAACCTCACTGCGGGTGAACCGGGCCGTTCACCTGGGCATGAGTGGTACCGTTGCGATCGGTGCGTCCCGAGGATTCCGGAAATGTAATTTACTATTTTTGGTATTTTCCAGAATTTCTGGATTTTCTATTTAAAACCTCCCCCCATTTTCTTTTCTTTTTCTTATTCTTCTTCCTTTCTTCTTCTTCCTCTCTCACGACCGTGGCCGCCCTCTCACTCTCTCTCTCTCCCGTTCGAGCGCGGTGACCTCCGTTCCAGCTGTAGACGGCGGCGGTGCGACGGCGCGAGGACGTGGGTGACGACGAGGAGATCATGCGGGCGTGCGGCGAGTGTGGGAAGCGTGGGAAGGCAAAGTTCTATCGGCATTCTTCATGGTTTCGGGCTTGGATCGGCGCATCTCATCGCGGACCAGAGGTAGGGTGACGTTCCTTAGCCTCTTGTCTTCCTTCTCCGCGAGTGTTAGCCCGAGACGAGGTCGAGAGGGGTTGTTTTCACGCCGGGAAGGGTCGTGCATGCTTTGGGGAGTGACCGCCCGATCCATCATTTTAAGCCACGATTCCGTGTTTCGGGAGCGTAGAATCATGCTAGGGGAGCTTGGGGGCCGATTTCCTTTCGTTTCCCCCTTCGTGGGGCTTGTATGGAGTCGAATTGGGCGATTCCGGCGAGGTTCGCCGTTTTCGCGCCGGTGAGCGATGTGCGGTCGAACCAGTGGCCGGACAACCCTTGTGCGGTGATGTTCAGACCGTTCATCGGCTCGGCGCGCTTTGGCTGGGCTCGGCGCGCAGTGGGCTTGCGCGGTCTATCGTGAGACCGCATATCCTGTAGTGCGGACCCATAGCGACCGCCCAACCCTGGATTTTTGACCGTTGAGTTTTACCGTTATACAGTGCGCCGGGGTGAGCGGCTATGAGATGGCCGCTAACCCTTCGTGCGGCCAGGGGCTGGCCGTACGTCGTCTGATGCGTTGACTGGGTGTGCGGCTAGGTCTTGGCCGCACAACCCTTGAATGGTTAATCCCTAACCGCTCTTCCCTAGTGCGACTACGGCCTAACCGTTCAGGTTTATTACCATTGGGAGAAGAACGGCCAATATCGGACCGTTCATCACCCACGTGCGGCCGTGAATGGTCCGCACATCAGTTGAATGGGCCCGTGGTGGCCGTTCATCTTCTCGTTGGACCTGGGGTAGAACGGTCACGTCCTGGCCGTTTAAGCCTTGTGCGGCCCTTATGGGACCTCACATCCCTGAGCGGCCCGAGATGGACCGATTAAGGGGATGGGTCGTGTCGGCTTGTCTCTCGTCATGTCGAGCGGTAACGGGAGATGTGTTGTCGGCTTCTATCACCGTGCAACGGTGATTTGTACGAGGAGTGTTCCTCGTACCGTCCGGTTGTGACGTCGTTTTCCGTGACTTGAGAGTCTACTCCTTCAGTGACCATCCACTAGTCGTAGCCTACCAGTACGCGGTACTGGTCGCACCAGGGAGTGGTGTACGGGCTTACCCTTAGAGGCGGTTTGTGGACCGGTTGCCGTCGGGCCCCACGTCTTGCAGCCAGAGTCCGGCTGAGGAGAAAACCGGTCAGAGGGCCAGACCAGGGACGCGCGGTCTCTGTGTGCACACGTGGTTGGGGTTGGTTGGACCCACGTCGACGGGCGTGACCCCAGCTAGTCACTTGTTTGTGGTTACTTGTGTGGTGTTCGTGCCTTGAGTAGGCGCTACCACGTCAGGTAATTCACCTGCGGTGCGGTGTAAGTCGTCAGGGGACGCTACCGACTGTGCTTCTAGTGGGAGGTACTCCTGTCGAGTACGGAGTGACAGACTGTCAGTCGTGTGTTTCTGACCTTCGGGTTTTTTCGGGTCGACCATTGAGCTTCGGTTGTCTCACCGTGACACGTGTGCCGGTTTACGTGCAGTAGGACCTTTGTTTAGTAGAGTACAGGGCTTTCCTTTCCGAGGTACTCTCCTACCGCTAGCGTAGTGGTTTCCCGTCTTACGAGGTAGGGTTCGAGTGATCCCTACTGAGTCTTGTTCTGAGACTCATTCCCTGCGTGTTTTCACCGTGTTTCAGGTGAGGCGCCGTCCCGGGGGAGCGCGTCTGGGGTGCAGCGTGGTGCGGGTGCCCAGAGGTAGTGCCAGAGGTCAGAGCCGGGGTATGCCCCGTGTAGCTGTACTTTCTTTTCTTGTCTCTGTACTAGTTGTGGACTATTGTTGTTGTTATTTTTTTTGTGGACCATGTAAATTGCTAATTTATTTCCTGCTTAATATTGTATCTGTTTAATTTCTACAATTACTTGTGATGCTTGCGTAGTTTCCACACCATCCTTCTAACCCTTCCGAGTCTTCGGGCTCGTGGGTGGCGGTGCGAGTCTCAGGTTATCGGGCCTTCCCGGTAATCGGATTCTCGGGTCGTTACAGCTGGTATCAGAGCGCGGTTGTGGAATTACATGAGAATCATAGGTAATTGTAGTGGTCCACAGTAATGATGTACAGTTGACACTGGCATCGGGCATCGTGTGTTTTTCTTGACCATGCCGTTTTCGTGTTTTCTATCTTTTGCTCCAGGAGCGAGTATGGCGCCGAGGCGGAGCACTCGCTCTCAGCAGGGGCAGTCGGCTGGAGGTCAGGAGATCCAGCAGGGGGTCCAGGGGGTCCAGGGGGACCAGGAGGAGCATAGCAGAGCGCCACTAGGAGCTACCGAGGCCGCGGCTACTGCGAGGGTTCCGGGGGCCGAGGATTTCTTCTGTGGCATGTACCAGCTTATGTCTCAGCAGTTCGGTGGAGAGGCTGGTGAGGGCTCGTCAGCTAGGGGTGGGCCAGGCCGAGCAGAGAGGGACTTTCTGCAGTTCCATCCACCTTACTTCAGCGGCTAGGCAGACCCTGATGTGGCTCGTGATTGGCTTGATGAGATGGAGCGGGTGTTCAGTTCTGCGAAGAGTGCGGCCGAGGACAGAGTGGTGTTGGCCTACAACCAGTTGCAGGGTACGGCTCGGAAGTGGTGGTCTTCCAAGTGGAAGACATCCTTTCAGCTTCGTCCACTTGAGCAGGTCGAGTGGGATGACTTCGTCAGTGCTTTCGAACGTACGTACTGTCCAGATATTATTGCTACGTAGCGGATGCGGGAGTTTCTGGAGCTGGTGCAGGGGGACATGTCCGTGTTGCGGTACAGGCCAGGGCGATATGTCGAGCTGGGTCCGTATGCACCTCACATCATGGAGCATGAGAGGGTGAAGATTGCGCAGTTTGTTCAGGGCTTGAGGCAGGAGCTGAGGCACCATCTGATCGCGAACGGGGCCACTGATCTTGAGACAGCGTCTCGTGTTGCGGCTTCCTTGGAGATGGATATGCAGAGGACCCGAGGACCGATCAGCCAGGGGCAGTCTTTGTCAGGTCGCAGCCAGCAGTCGGCTACCCAGCAGCAGGGTTCTTTTCAGCATGTGATGAGTGGTTCAGGAGTGACGGCACAGGCAGTGTCAGTGACAGGATCTGCATCCTTTGGCACGAAGGTCAAGAAGTTTTTCAAGAAAGGGTTCGGCAAGAAGAAGACTAAGGATCAGGGGCAAACTTCATCGGGCAGTGTACAGCAGCCGATCCCCTTGCAGCGTCAGGGATCAGTGGGTGGGTCGCGAGGAACGTGTCTACGGTGTAGTGGGTTCCACCCAGGCAGGCAGTGCACGGCGCCAATTATCTATTTTCGGTGTGACCAGCCAGGGCACATGGCGCGTGACTGTCCTCAGAGGCCGCCGCAGCAGCAGGTTCTCCAGCAGCAGAGGCAGCAGCAGTAGGGACAGTATCCGCCGCTACCCAGATCAGCTAGTGTGGGAGGTAGGCAGAGTGCTCGAGGCCAGATCATGCACATCACCAGGGCAGAGGCAGTGGCGTCGCAGCTCATGGAAGGTACCGTTCAGATTTTGGGTTGTGCGGCTCGGGTTTTGTTTGATTCTGGCACGTCTCATTCGTTTATTTCGGATGATTTCACGTTGAGCATCGAGGAGCCGGTGACCCAGTTGTCCTGTGATTTGGTAGTGGAGTTGCCTTCGGGTGATTTCATGATCACTTCGTATTGCTTCGATCAAGTTCCGATTTGGATCGATGGGCGGAGTATGCCAGGCAGGTTGTACGCATTGCAACTTCGGGATTATGATGTGATTCTAGGCATGGATTGGCTCGAGACTCATGGAGCGGTGGTGGATTGTGGAATGAAGAGGGTCTACTTCCAGCATCTGAGCAAGAGGACCTTCTATTTCCAAGGTATCCGTTCCACCTCTTCTCGATTCCTTATCTCTGCTATTCGAGCCCGTCGGTTGCTTGATTCTGGTTGTCAGGGTTTTCTCGCGTCCGTGGTTGTGTCGGACCGGATGGAGCCGGATGTCGAGGACATTGCGGTGGTGTGCGAGTTTCCTAACGTTTTTCCCGAGGAGTTGCCTAGATTACCTCCCCAGCGCGAGATCGATTTCGTGATCGAGGTTGTGCCTGGTACGGGACCTTTGGCGAAGGCTCCCTACCGTATGGCCCCCGCTGAGTTGAGGGAGTTGAGGGCGCAGTTGCATGAACTGTTGGCCAAGGGGTACATTCGTCCTAGCTTTTCCCCTTGGGGTGCGCCCGTGTTGTTCGTGAAGAAGAAGGACGGTAGTCTGCGCTTGTGCATTGACTATCGGCAGCTAAATGAAGTGACCATTAAGAACAAGTATCCGTTGCCACGGATTGATGATTTGTTCGACCAGCTCCAGTCTGCGCGAGTGTTCTCGCGGATTGATTTGCGGTCCGGTTACTATCAGCTGAGAATTCGCGAGTCCGATATGGAGAAGACTGCACTCAGTATGAGGTACGGGCATTATGAGTTTTTGGTGATGCCGTTTGGGCTCACCAATGCCCCAGCAGCCTTCATGGACTTGATGCAGAGGGTGTTGCATTCGTATTTGGACCAATTCGTGGTCATCTTCGTGGATGACATCCTTGTTTATTCGCAGTCTGCCGAGGAGCACGCGTACCATTTGGGTGTGGTGCTGCAGACGTTGCGAGATCACCAGTTGTATGCGAAGCTCAGCAAGTGCGAGTTTTGGCTCGGCGAGGTGCACTTTCTGGGGCACGTGATTTCTGGTGATGGTATTTCCGTGGACCCCGCCAAGGTCGAGGCAGTAATGCAGTGGCCGAGGCCGAGGTCGATGACGGAGATCCGGAGTTTCTTGGGGCTTGCGGGTTATTATCACCGGTTTATCCAGTATTTTTCTCACATTGCGGCCCCGATGACTAGACTCACGCGGAAGGAGGTGCCTTTCGTCTGGTCTGAGGAGTGTGAGCAGAGCTTCAGGGAACTGAAGAGATTGCTCACCTCAGCTCCGGTGTTGGTTTTGCCTTCTGGATCGGGAGGTTTCGTGGTGTGTACAGATGCTTCCGGCGTTAGATGGGGAGCTGTGTTGATGCAGCATGGTAGAGTGGTGTCTTATGCATCTCGGCAGCTAAAGCCCCACGAGGAGAACTACCCTACCCATGACCTTGAGTTGGCAGCGGTGATCTTCGCGCTGAAGATCTGGAGGCATTATCTGTACGGCGAGAAGTTCGAGGTGTTCACTGACCATCAGAGTTTGAGGTACGTGTTCTCGTAGAGGGACCTGAACCTCAGGCAAAGGTGTTGGATGGAATTCATGAAGGATTATGACTTCACCCTGTCATATCAGCCGGGCAGGATGAATGTCATCGCCGATGCCTTGAGTCGGAAGGTCACGGTCAGTGCCTTGATGTTGAGGAAGTGGAGGCTCTGGGAACAAGTGCCCAAAGTATCTTTCAGGCTCAAGATTCCCCAGGAGCCAGGGTTGGCAGTGCTTGTGAGTCTGACTGTCACTCCTGCTATCCGTCGTCAGGTGACAGAGGCTCAGCATGCGGACCCTGAGTTGCCCCGGATTTTGGCGATGGCTGATATGGAACTCGGCGAGGACGGTGCTGCGAGGTTTCGCGGCAGACTGTACGTCCCAGCGGAGGAGCAGATTCGTCGTGCGGTGTTGCGCGAGGCTCATGGGAGCAGGTATACCGTACACCCGGGTGCGACAAAGATGTATCGAAACTTGCGGAGACAGTTCGGGTGGCCTGGCATGAAAAGAGATGTCACAGAATTTGTGGCCAGGTGCTTGATCTGTCAGCAGGTGAAAGCGGAGCATCAGCGACCAAGAGGTACTCTCCAGCCTTTGGATGTTCCTGTGTGGAAGTGGGACCACGTGACCACGGATTTTGTGGTGGTGTTATCGAGGACCCCGGGTGGGCAGGACAGTGTTTGGTTGCTGGTGGATAGGCTGACGAAGGTGACTCGGTTGTTACCGGTCAAAGTCAGCTGGAGCGTGTCCAAGTTGGCTCGTTTGTATGTTGAGCGGATCGTGCCGTTGCATGGGATTCCCATTTCGATCGTGTCAGATCGGGATCCGCGCTTCACTTCTGGATTCTGGAGGAGTTTCCAGAGAGCTCTTGGCACAGAGTTGGCATTTCGCTCGGCGTATCATCCTCAGTCAGATGGTCAGTCAGAGAGGACCATCTAAACTTTGGAGGACATGCTGAGATCCTGCTGCCTGGAGTGGCAGGGGAGTTAGATTCACCACCTACCGTTGGTGGAGTTTGCCTATAACAACAGCTATCATTCGAGCATTGGTATGGCTCCTTATGAGGCATTGTATGGGCGTCCTTGCCGGACTCCACTTGATTGATTTGAGGTTGGTGAGCGTGTTTTGACGGGACCAGAGTTGGTGCAGCAATGTGTGGATGTGGTGCACGTGGTTCGTCAGAACATATTGGCGGCCCAGAGTCGGTAGAAGAGCTATGCTGACCGTAGGAGGCAACCTCTCGAGTTCGCCGTGGCGATCGTGTGTTCTTGAGAGTTTCTCCGATGAAGGGGGTGTTGCGTTTTGGACGGCGTGGGAAGCTGAGTCCCCGCTACGTTGGTCCTTTTATGATTGTGGAGCGCATCGGTGAGGTTGCTTATCGGTTGCAGTTACCCCCTGAGTTGGCGTCGGTGCATGACGTGTTCCACGTCTCAATGTTGCGGAAGTATGTGCCCGATGACTCTCATGTGCTCGAGTTTTCTATTTGGCCCGAGGTGACTCCAGATCTTTCTCTCCCAGAGTTTTCCATCCGCGTGGAGGATAGGTGAGAGCAGCGCCTGCGGAACAAGGTCATACCCTTGGTAAAGGTGGTGTGGCAGCGACACTCTGGTGGGGAAGCTTCTTGGGAGTGTGAGGACGAGATGCGTCAGCAGTTCCCGTACCAGTTTGAGTGAGTCTTCCTCTTCTTTCCCCTTGGGTTGTTCTCAATTTCGAGGATGAAATTCCTTAAGGGGGGAGGGCTGTAATATCCGGGACCTTTCGGATCCTTATTCGTGGGTCCCGGATCTGGTTTTTCGGAGTGTCCAGCTCCGTTGTGTCCAAAATTTCGTTTCGGGCAGCTTTCGTGTTCGGATCAGTGCTATCCGGAGTTGTTTCGGAGGCCCGGAGGCGTTCTGCGGCTTTTCCACGCGTGTTTTCCGATTTCCGGTGTGTGTTTCGGCAATTCCTTCGGAACCTCGCTGCGGGTGAACCGGGCCGTTCACCTGGGCACGAGTGGTACCGTTGCGATCGGTGCGTCCCGAGGATTCCGGAAATGTAATTTACGATTTTTTGGTATTTTTTGGAATTTTTGGATTTTCTATTTAAACCCCCCCCCCCATTTTCTTTTCTTTTTCTTCTTCTTCTTCCTTTCTTCTTCTTCCTCTCTCACGACCGTGGCCACCCTCTCACTCTCTCTCTCTCCCGTTCGAGCGCGGCGACCTCCGTTCCGGCTGCAGACGACGGCGGTGCGACGGCGCGAGGACGTGGGTGACGACGAGGAGATCGTGCGGGCGTGCGGCGAGCGTGGGAAGCGTAGGAAGGTGAAGTTCTATCGGCATTCTTCGTGGTTTCGGGCTTGGATCGGCGCGTCTCATCGCGGACCAGAGGTAGGGTGACGTTCCTTAGCCTCTTGTCTTCCTTCTCCGCGAGTGTTAGCCCGAGACGAGGTTGAGAGGGGTTGTTTTCGCGCCGGGAAGGGTCATGCATGCTTTGGGGAGTGACCACCCGATCCATCATTTTAAG
Source organism: Amorphophallus konjac (assembly GCA_022559845.1). Classification (NCBI taxonomy): domain Eukaryota; kingdom Viridiplantae; phylum Streptophyta; class Magnoliopsida; order Alismatales; family Araceae; genus Amorphophallus; species Amorphophallus konjac. The sequence goes on from CM040121.1 coordinate 531,012,058, forward strand.
CCACGATTCCGTGTTTCGGGAGCGTAGAATCATCCTAGGGGAGCTTGGGGGCCAATTTCCTTTCATTTCCCCCTTCGTGGGGCTTGTATGGGGTCGAATTGGGCGATTCCGGCGAGGTTCGCCGTTTTCGCGCCGGTGAGCGATGGGCGGTCGAACCAGTGGCCGCACAACCCTTGTGCGGTGATGTTCGGACCGTTCATCGGCTCGGCGCGCTTTGGCTGGGCTCGGCGCGCAGTGGGCTTGTGCGGTCTATCGTGAGACCGCATATCCTGTAGTGCGGGCCCATAGCGACCGCCCAACCCTGGATTTTTGACCGTTGAGTTGTACCGTTATACAGCGCGCCGGGGTGAGCGGCTATGAGATGGCCGCTAACCCTTCGTGCGGCCAGGGGCTGGCCGTACGTCGTCTGATGCGTTGACCGAGTGTGCGGCTAGGTCTTGGCCGCACAACCCTTGAACGGTTAATCCCTAACCGCTCTTCCCTAGTGCGGCTACGGCCTAACCGTTCAGGTTTATTACCGTTGGGAGAAGAACGGCCAATATCGGACCATTCATCACCCACGTGCGGCCGTGAATGGTCCGCACATCAGTTGAACGGGCCCGTGGTGGCCGTTCATCTTCTCGTTGGACCTGGGGTAGAACGGTCACGTCCTGGCCGTTTAAGCCTTGTGCGGCCCTTAGGGGACCGCACATCCCTGAGCGGCCCGAGATGGACCGATTAAGGGGATGGGTCATGTCGGCTCATCTCTCCTCATGCCGAGCGGTACCGGGAGATGTGTTGTCGGCTTCTATCGCCGTGCGACGGTGATTTGTACGAGGTGCGTTCCTTGTACCGTCCGGTTGTGATATCATTTTCCGTGACTTGAGAGTCTACTCCTTCAGTGACCCTCCACTAGTCGTAGCCTACCAGTACGCGGTACCGGTTACACTAGGGAGTGGTGTACGGGCTTACCCTTAGAGGTGGTTTGTGGACCGGTTCCTGTCGGGGCCCCACGTCTTGCTGCCAGAGTCCGGCTGAGGGGAAAACCAGTCAGAGGGCCAGACCAGGGACGCGCGGTCTGTGTGTGTACACGTGGTTGGGGGCGGTTGGACCCACGTCGACGGGCGTGACCCCAGCTAGCCACTTGTTTGTGGTTACTTGTGTGGTGTTCGTGCCTTGAGTAGGCGCTACCACGTCAGGCAGTTCACCTGCGGTGCGGTGTAAGTCATCAGGGGACGCTACCGGCTGTGCTTCTAGTGGGAGGTACTCCTGTCGAGTACGGAGTGACAGACTGTCAGTCGTGTGTTTTCGACCTTCGGGTTTTGTCGGGTCGACCATTGAGCTTCAGTTGTCTCACCGTGGCACGTGTGCCAGTTTGCGTGCAGTAGGACCTTTGTTTAGTAGAGTACAGGGCTTTCCTTTCCGAGGTACTCTCCTACCGCTAGCGTAGTGGTTTCCTGTCTTACGAGGTAGGGTTCGAGTGATCCCTACAGAGTCTTGTTCTGAGACTCATTCCCTGCGTGTTTTCACCGTGTTTCAGGTGAGGCGCCGCCCCGGGGGAGCGCGTCTGGGGTGCAGCGTGGCAAGGGTGCCCAGAGGTAGCGCCAGAGGTCAGAGCCGGGGTATGCCCCGTGTAGCTGTACTTTCTTTTCTTGCCTCTGTACTAGTTGTGGAGTACTATTGTTGTTATTTTTTATTGTGGACCATGTAAATTGCTAATTTATTTCCTGCTTAATATTGTATCTGTTTAATTTCTGCAATTACTTGTGATGCTTGCGTAGTTTCCACACCATCCTTCTAACCCTTCCGAGTCTTCGGGCTCGTGGGTGGCGGTGCGAGTCTTGGGTTCTCGGGCCTTCTCGGTAATCGGATTCTCGGGTCGTTACACTGGCTCTAGCCTAAGCTAGGTCCTCTAGCTAGTTTTCTCTCTCGGTAGGACGCTACCATTGGCTGGGAGCCCACGGAACTAGCTTACAAACCGTATCTCGGGAACTGCCCTTTCCACCCCTCTGAGGTGGGTCAACACACTGGACCGCGTGCATCGATAGGCCACGAGAAGCGGAGGTTCACGAGACATCAAACTCAAGAACACAAGTGCTAGAGTACGGACAAGCTAGAACGCACTATCACACACACTACTAGGCACCACTGGCAGTACTACTACTGCCAACAGACTCAGGATTAGGCAACTAGACCTACAACGTAACGATCCTTGAGTCGGACGACTCAAAGGCAAGATCGTCACTGACAGCGGAACAAGCCGCCAATCGGTCTAATCCTAAGTCACGCGAAACGACACTTCACAGAAAACGACTCACGGGGACCTGAGGGAACAGCAAGAACCCTCCAGCACGCCTGGACACGCAACTCAAGCTAAAATAGTACCCCGAGGCATCCAGAACCAGTGTCTCAAACTGGACAGAACTGTCGAGACACACAAAGCCACCTGTCAACCCCTGGGTAACCCCCAGTTGACCGGAGCCAGACGACACCGACACAAAACACGGCATGCACGAGCACTCCTGGCTGTCCCATCATGGTTACTGCCCTCATAGGACGTCAACAGACACCCACGGGTCACGGGCAAACCACGAGACCAAGCCAAGACAAGCAGAAACCGAAACGACAAAAACCACGCTCTGGCAGAACGGACCGTCATTCAACCACTAGGCAGACCCAGCAGTCAAGGAACAGCCGCCACGCAACAAGAGACAAGGACATTGGCAATTCTAGATTGCGTCGTTAGGGAACTATCGCAGTTAGGGAAAAGACCACACCCAGTCACCTAAACCGACGGATCCAGAAGACCACTGCCACACAAACACAGCCCTAGAACACCAACCTACGACTGCCCAACACACGGGCAAACACCGAACACCCAACGGCCATCACGGCCACAACAGGGCTGTAACGCACCACCACAGGGGCGTTACAGGCGCCTGACGCACCAGGGCGGGCGCGTCAGAGCCAACAGGCACAAAACCAAAATACGAGCCACGTAATGCACCAAGGCAGGCACGTTACAGCGACCTAACGTTCGACGACAGGTGCGTTACGCCAACCTAACGCACGGGAGCAGATGCGTCAGGGCCAACAGATCCAAGTCTGAAAACTCAGACAAACAGCACGTAGCGGTCCACGACGGACACGTTACAACGCCGTGACGCACGGGGGCAGGGCCGTTAGAGCTAACAGACACAGCCACCCAGCTCAGCCAAACAGAGTGTAACGGCCTGTGGCAGGCGCGTTACACAGCTGTTACGCACAGGGGCACAGCCGCTACATGAACCGACTGACCCGATCAAATCTGGTCAAACAGAACGTAATGGCCTGGGGCAGGCGCGTTACGCGAGCCTAACACACTAGGGCAGGCGCGTCAGAGGAACCGACTTAACCAAAACACAAGACGACAAAATAGCTGTGACGCGTACTCCGGGACGCGTCAGGGAGCTGTGACTCACCACACCTGGGCCGTCACACTCTCACAGTCATGAAAAATATAAAACGAACAGACGCTGTGGCCGTCTATCGTAGGGCCGTCAGAGACTGTGACGGTCTCTGATACGACCGCTACACCGGCCACGGCGGGAAAATAGTAGTAATGCCAAATCGTGCCGTTCCACGCCCCATTCACGCCGAAGCACAGGGGAAACAAAGCTACACGATGGCAAATGACATCTGGAGGCTAAAAAGCCCACATGCACGTGCTAAAACGCAAGATCAGGGGGATTCTAACGAATCGACCCAAAACGAGTCACCGAGGTTCCCAGACTCCTATTGGCCTCGAATGACAACCGATCGACACGAAACTAACATGAATGGGATCCAGACATCCCAGCGGTCAATTTGACACTAACTACGCCGCAAATGGTTGTCGTTCTCCGGTGAACCCTACAAAACCCGAAAATCACGGTTTAGGCTAAACAAGCCCAAACTCAGCCATTTCTACACCGAACAACGTGCAATGGCAGGGAAAACGGGCTGGGAGAAGTGGTGATCCGTCACCCTACCTCCACCGAAGAAACCGTGCCCTGCAGGGACTAAACCGCGCCGCGAGCTCAAACGCCGGCTTTGAATCCACCGTTCGGGATCGCGCCAAAACCACTCCATCTTCGCTCCGTCGCGCACCCAATCAGCTCCACAGCATCCCCAGCACATGCCCCTAGGTCCTCCGTCTGTAGTCGGAGTCGAGAAGGCGAAACGGGAGAGAAACGGGAGAGAGAGAAGGCGGCGGCGAAATGAGATGGGTGGAGAGAGGAAAAGAAAGAAAAAGGGAAAAGAAATTAGGAATTTTCCTAATTTCTGAAAAGTCTGATTTTTGGGCCTAACTCCGAAAAATACGCAAAAATAGTCAAAACGACCGGCTCGAAGAGTACATCGTCGTTGTAGCATCCACGAGTTGATGAACTGACAAGTAAACTCACCGTAGGGTTCCGTAACTAGTACGAGAGAAAAACCCACACGAATCGTAAAGCTTAACTCGGAAGTCACAAAAGCGACCCGAAACTCACCGAAACAGATCCGAAAGATCCAATAAAGATCCAACCAGACCTACTAAGGATCCAGCAAAGATCCGGGACATTACATCCTCCCCTCCTTTAAGATATTTCATCCTCGAAATTTAAGGACTAGCAAGGGTAAGCAGGGAAGAACAACCCGACAGCACAATAATGAAAATGACACAAATCTCGAGAAACTCAGCTCAGAGGAACATCGTCAGACTATAATCACGAGCACACGCTCTGGATCGAGCACGACAGAAGTGAACACAAGTCAGACACCTCCGAAACAAGGCAACGTCGCTTACGTCTCACCAGAAATGGAGACACGACACGTGCCACAACAATAGACAACCGATACCGAAGAACACAACGATAGCACAACAAGCAACCGCTTACGCAAGGAGACACAGTCTTCTTAGCTGACAGCTCGACCACATCATCGACTCCAGTGCCAAAGGTGACAGAGAACACCTGGCACAAAAGACGCCAACGACAACAGCACCGGACCACAAACACAATCAAGTCAGCACTCACTCAGATATTACGTCTGATCGAGTCGCAAGCTAACTCTACCAGGAAAAGGGAGTACATCAAGCTAAATGACAAGACCATGGTCCACGGCAGAGACACAAAATCATAGAGAAACAGCGATAAAACGACAACAATAGCACTTGCAGGATTCCGGCTCCATACAGAACACAGAACCATGGAACACGACTGCAAGCAATGTCACATCAAGGCACAAGAACGGCTGAACACATGACCACAAGGGACGGGTCACGCATCAGATTGCTCACTAAGAAAGGACCCACGACAATGAGAAACGACAATCTCAGGGAATGCACCTCAAGGACCATGCTCACGCCTCGAGAGCACAACACCCAAGAGAAAGAATGTAGAACAGAGGGTACTCAATCAGCAAGGAATATCGACAGATTCCCCAACACTCGCAAATGCCAATGTCAACACCAGAAATGCCTCCAATAACAGCACGACACGGCAACAACAACATCAAGGCATAGGAAGCCAAGACAAAGTCACATCGAGAAAGAACAAACCTCTCGACTGGCCAGAATCTTACCACCAACGATCCTGAGCCTGTGGGTAACCACCCCACACGCTTCAGCTGCGCACTCAACAATGCACGCAGGCACCAAAAAATATCTCGGTATCCGCATCCCAGCACACGTACGGTGACATCGCAATTCATGAAAATCGCAATATAACGCGCGACGAGTACTGATCCAGCGAACAACCGATCACAAGAAGCCTCAGTGCAAAGAAGAGGAGTACCAGCTTCAGCACAAGGCACAAAGAAAATGCTAATCTCAGCTTGACTTCACGTCCTGAAAATGGTAAATGAGCTTTCACAATACATCGGCCGCTGGACACGGCACGACAAACACGGTGCACAACAGCTCTTAACACCATAATGGAGTCCAAAGCCAAGCAACCGTATAGCAAAGAGCAGATCAGGCTCAGAATAAACACTGTCCACACTTAAGCAGACACAGGACAAAAGCATCGCCAAGATAGCAATTCCAAGGCAAACCTCGAAAAGATTCCACCAGAAGGGACAAGAAGCAATAAGCTCAACCACGAAAGCTCACCAGGAAGGGAAAATACTAGCTTGCCTGAGCAACTTCTCAAACACGGAATCAAATCGAGCACTTCAACAGAAGCGAGACACATTAGGGGCTGAATAGACTCAAGCTGGGACGACCAAAACAACGTGAGAACGTGTACGGTCATCAGACCAAGGCCAAAGGTCAACAGCAACCTGAACAACACATGGAGAAAACAACGTGACAAATCATCGCAACACCTAATCCGGCAAAAGCCTGTACTGGACATTAAGGACTCTGGATACTGTAATATCTCGAATTCCCATGTACTTCACACAACAATGCTCTGATAGGTCAGAAAAGAACTCGGAACATCTCAGAACACTGCTTTGATACCAATCTGTGGCAACCCGGATCCCGGATACCAGATATACCCGGTAGGACTACCGAATACACCTGATACCACTTGGAACCCGCGAGGCCTCCCAAGAGCGGTAAAGCTCCGAAGGGAAAAAGGATTGTCATGTAGTACATTGAAGCCACAGAGATAGTACAGTAAGCAATTAAATTTCATTAGATCGGTTTGCTAAAGTAGCAGAAATAAAATTACTTTTTAATTAACAGTTCAATTTAACAATTACATCAGAGTCCAGTCAAGAAAATTAAAGACAAGTACATGCCACAGGAAAAGAATGTACACTGAGGTCGGGGGAAACCCGACGCAGGTACCGCTGGCAGCTACAGACACACCACACCAGGAACCACGAACAGAGACGACGCCACCCACCTGAAAAGTAGGGGTGAGTCTCCAAACAGAGACTCAGTAGGGATCACGCGGATCCCCACTGAAAAACACGCAGCACACGGAACAGAAAGCAACAGTAGTAGCAAAGCAAGAAAAGCTACACTACCAAGCTGTAAAAAGAACGGGAACAGCAGGAGTAGGGAACAAGTAGGAAAGGGGGAGAATCCGCACCAAACAAGCGGCTGCCGAACTAACCTCGGCACCCCAAACTACTCCAAGCAGCGATAGAAGGGCGACTCCGATCTGACAAAGTCAGGAGTTACCGATCTGTCGACACGTCGCCAGGCGTAAGACGAAGACCAGCAAGGACAGACAAAAAGTCTAGGAAAGACCCAGACAGACGATGGACAGACTAGACGACACGCACGACTAAGACGCCGTGCACACAACACGACACTGACCTCGAGTAGGGCCAAGAGAGGGCTAACTCGGAAAGGTCACGATGCTCAAGAAACGCGAAGAACACGAAGAGTCACGTCTCACGTGAGGGAAGCACCTCCTCACCAGAAGAACAGCCAGCTGCGTCCACTGACATCTTACACTGCGCCACGAGTGTCTCGCCTACAGTACCGCTGAAGCCATGGCAGAGTCGCAGACACGCAGTGAACCAAACAAGAACAACAGCAACAAAAGACTAGTCAGGGTCACGCCCGTCGGCGTAAGTCCTCAGTCCCTGACAACGTGTGCACACACTGGCTCTAGCCTAAGCCAGGTCCTCTAGCTAGTTTTCTCCCTCGGTAGGACGCTACCGTTGGTTGGGAGCCCACGGAACTAGCTTACAAACCGTATCTCGGGAACTGCCCTTTCCACCCCTCCGAGGTGGGTCAACACACTGGACCACGTGCATCGACAGGCCACGACAAGCGGAGGTTCATGAGACATCAAACTCAAGAACACAAGTGCTAGAGTACGGACAAGCTAGAACGCACTGTCACACGCACTACTAGGCACCACTGGCAGTACTACTACCGCCAACAGACTCAAGATTAGGCAACTAGACCTACAACGTAACGATCCTTGTGTCGGACGACTCAAAGGCAAGATCGTCACTGACAACGGAACAAGTTGCCAATCGGTCTAATCCTAAGCCACGCGAAACGACACTTCGCAGAAAATGACTCACGGGGACCTGAGGGAACAGCAAGAACCCTCCGGCATGCCTGGACACGTAACTCAAGGTAAAACAGTACCTCGAGGCATCCAGAACCAGTGTCTCGAACTGGACAGAACTGTCAAGACACACAAAGCCACCTGTCAACCCCTGGGTAACCCCCAGTTGACCGGAGCCAGATGACACCGACATAAAACGCGGCATGCATGAGCACTCCTGGCTGTCCCACCATGGTTACTGCCCTCATAGGACGTCAACAGACACCCACGGGTCACGGGCAAACCACGAGACCAAGCCAAGACAAGCAGAAACCGAAACAACAAAAACCACGCTCTAGCAGAACGGACCGTCATTCAACCACTAGGCAGACCCAGCAGTCAAGGAACAGCCGTCACGCAACCAGAGACAAGGACATTGGCAATTCTAGATTGCGTCATTAGGGAACTGTCACAGTCAAGGAAAAGACCCCACCCAGTCACCTAAATCGACTGATCCAGAAGACCACTGCCATACAAACACAGCCCTAGAACACCAATCTATGACTGCCCAACACACGGGCGAACACCGAACACCCAACGGCCATCACTGCCACAACAGGGCTGTAACGCACCACCACAGGGGCGTTACAGGCGCTTGACGCACCAGGGTGGGCGCGTCAGAGCCAATAGGCACAAAACCAAAATGCGAGCCACGTAACGCACCAGGGCAGGCGCGTTACAGTGACCTAACGTACGACGACAGGCGCGTTACGCCAACCTAACGCACGGGAGCAGACGCGTCAGGGCCAACAGACACAAGTCTGAAAACTCAGACAAACAGCACGTAGTGGTCCACGACGTACGCGTTACAACGCCGTGACGCACGGGGACAGGGCCGTTAGAGCTAACAAACACAGCCGCCCAGCTCAGCCAAACAGAGTGTAACGGCCTGTGGCAGGCGCGTTACACAGCTGTGACGCACAGGGGCACAGCCGCTACATGAACCGACTGACCCGGTAAAATCCGGTCAAACAGAACGTAACGGCCTGGGACAGGCGCGTTACGCGAGCCTGACACACTAGGGTAGGCGCGTCAGAGGAACCGACTTAACCAAAACACAAGACGACAAAATAGCTATGACGCGTACTCCGGGACGCGTCAGGGAGCTGTGACGCACTACACCTGGGCCATCACACTCTCACAGTCATGAAAAATATAAAACGAACAGACGCTGTGGCAGTCTATCATAAGGTCGTCAGAGACTGTGACGGTCTCTGATACGACCGCTACACCGGCCATGGCGGGAAAACAGTGGAAACGCCAAATCAGGCCGTTCCACGCCCCATTCACGCCGAAGCGCAGGGGAAACAAAGCTACACGATGGCAAATGACATCCGGAGGCTAAAAAGCCCACATGCACGCGCTAAAACGCAAGATCGGGGGGATTCTAACGAATCGACCCAAAACGAGTCACCGAGGTTCCCGGACTCCTACCGGCCTCGAATGACAACCGATCGACACGAAACTAACATGAATGGGATCTAGACATCCCAGTGGTCAATTTGACACTAACTACGCCGCAAATGGTTGCCATTTTCCGGTGAACCCTACAAAACCCAAAAATCACGGTTTAGGCTAAACAAGCCCAAACTCAGCCATTTTCACGCCGAACAACGTGTAATGGCAGGGAAAACGGGTAGGGAGAAGTGGTGATCCGTCATCCTACCTCCACCGAAGAAACCATGCCCCGTAGGGACTAAATCGCGCCGAAAACTACGCCGCGAGCTCAAACGCCGGCTTTGAATCCACCGTTCGGGATCGTGCCAAAACCACTCCATCTTCGCTCCGTCGCGCACCCAATCAGCTCCACAGCATCCCCAACACGTGCCCCTAGGTCCTCCGTCTGCAGCCGGAGCTGAGAAGGCGAAACGGGAGAGAAACGGTGAGAGAGAGAAGGCGGCGGCAAAATGAGATGGGAGGAGAGAGGAAAAGAAAGGAAAAGGAAAAAGAAATTATGAAATTTCCTAATTTCTGAAAAATCTGATTTTTTCGGCCTAACTCCGAAAAATACGCAAAAATAGTCAAAACGACCAGCTCGAAGAGTACATCGTCGATGTAGCATCCGCGACTTTATGAACTGACAAGTAAACTCGCCGTAGGGTTCCGTAACTAGTACGAGAGAAAAACCCACACGGATCGTAAAGCTCAACTCGGAAGCCACAAAAGCGACCCGAAACTCACCGAAACAGATCTGAAAGATCCAATAAAGATCCAACCAGACCTACTTAGGATCCAGTAAAGATCCGGGACATTACACCTCTAATTCCTCGGGACCTGGCTCCTGCTAATATCTCCCAGACTCCGGTAAATTAAACACAGTACAGCGGGACAGATTGACAGCTTGAAAGGGTATATCGCCTCCGACCGAATAACACTCTCATCCCCATATGGCAAGGCAAAGGCGCAGAGCCAGTAAGTGAGATAAGTTGCATAGTGTGTCATCACATCAATGCTTGCTGGGTTGGGGCCTCTCTTATGACCTTTGAAGGTTGTGCCCTCTAAGTCCAGTTTGCTGCCGCCACGCCTCTTCCGGACAACTGCCACCCCCAACTGAAGGAAAGTCGTTATACTTCTTCTCGCCATGGAAGAAGTATCTTAACCACATCCCCATGCGGACTCTCTTCCGCTCGCTGCACCGAGGCTACTTCTCGCTGCCGTTATGATGAAACAAAGATAAATCTCTATAGGCCTTCATCAGATAACAGTAGGAGAAGTCGATGGTGTAAGTGTCGTCCCCATCGGTTTCATCTTTGATTAGTTCTGGAAGGCACACTTCTTCATACGGCTCCCCCCCAATGGGCACGCCAGTCAGCTGATGCAGGCTCCACAGGTTAATGGAGGCCTCCCCCTCCGCAGTATAAAACGTGTTTAATTCTATGTTGAAGACCTCCATCATTCCGCAGCATAATCCCTTGGGATATCTAAAGCGGGAGGCGTACACACTATGGTATACGCCAGCATTGATCAGCAGCGGGGCGTAATTGTGCGACACCTTCGTGAACTCTACTACCCCCTCTTGGAAGCTATGGGTGTATGAAGCCTTGAAGTTAGTGAACAACCCCACGGATAGCTCGTGCTTGAACCGGACGGCCAGACAGTCCAAGAGAAAAGGTTCCTCCCTGAATCCCCATTTCAAAGGGGCCAAAAATAGTCCAAAGCAGGGCCGTTCCCTTGTGCACTGGGCCGGCTACATTGTCCCAGCATGTTGGCATGTACTCTGAAGCCCGAGTTAATTTGCCTTCTGCCATTGAAAGTTCATGGAGCCCCAACACCGGTTTCCATTCTCGTGGCTCTTCGAGGAGGTACATCGGCTCGCTCCTCAATACACTATAAGCCAGGCTATCCATCGACTTGAGGATGCCTTGTTCAATGTCTTGGACAACCATTAAATCACGCTTCTTACAGGAGCTGAAATGCCTCAAGAAGTAAACCAGGTGCTTGTCCTTGAGGTGGTCACATCGATAGCCACCTTCCTAGTTAAAGAAGTAGCCCTCGTCAGTTAGCGATAGGGGTTCAAATTCCATAGTGTTTGTCTAAAAATCTGACGACTCCGCCAATATGGCTATCTAAGAATGTTCTCTGTCTAGATCCCCAACATTGGTCCATGTCACCACGGGGGGAGCAGTTGCAGAAGCTGTCCTTGCGCCGGCTGAAGCATGAGAAGAAGAAGCATTAGGAGATGCCATTTCCTATAGAAAGCATTAATAGCCAGACGATCAACACAAAGGCTATATATTGATTGGCATAAGAGAAAATTACACATCAATTAATTTAAGCGGCATGAAAAATATTTCTGTCAAAATTTTGGCAGAGTTTCCCCTGTCCAGGAGCACGGAGGGAAGAAAGCGAGTGCTCGTCCACGCCTACGGTGAGACGGCCCCGAAAATTATGGTGCGCACGGAAGCGGCAACACCGGAATAATCTTATGCCCCTTCGGGCTTTCCACTAGAGGCTAGACATTTAACCGGTGGGCCTTCGTTCAGACACTTAACCAGTGGCCACCCATGGGCACTTAACCGGTGGCCCTTGTGGGACTTAACTAGCAGCAGTGCCAAGGGGAATTAAACCGGTGGCCCCTTTCAAAAGCATTTAACCGGCAGCTCTAATGGGGAATTAACCGGTAGCCCCCTCGCGGGCACTCAACTGGTGGCCCTCTGCGCTCGTTTAATTAGTAGCCTCGCGAGGGGACTTAACCGGTAGGCTGGCACGCGTTTAACCGGTGGCCCTATAAGGGCAATTAAACGGTGGCACCGATGTTCCCCCCTCGACCGTCATTCCCATAGGGAGGAAAGGAAAGGAAAGGGGGGGGAAGAAGAAGAATGGCAGGAGAAGAATAGAAGAAGAGGAATATAAGAAGGAGAAGGAGAGAAAGGAGAAGAGGAAGAAGGAGGCGAAGGGGCTCACGGGCTCGCGGCCACTGCCCCAACGCTCGAAGCAAGAAAAGAACGCGGAGAAAGAAGAAGAAAGGGGAGGACAAAGAAGAAGAAGAAGAAGAATGAGAGGAATAAGAGGAAGGGGGAAGGAGAGGCACGGCTTTCCTCACCCTAAGAATGGCGGCGAACGGCGATGAATGACGAAAGAGGTGGTCGCGGCCGGCGATGGAACAGGAAGGGGAAAGCTTCTCTAGGGCTTGGGGCTTTCGCAAATGAAAGGGGTGGAGTTTGAGGCGTGGACCCCCCCATCCTTTTATAGGGGCCCTAGGGCCTTTTAATCGGTGGGCGCATCATTTAAACAGTGGTCCTCCTTTCCCTCATTTTATTGGTGGCTCAACCCACCGCTTAAACGGCATGGGCTTGCCCATTTTACCAGCATCCCCTCCATGCCGTTTAAATGGCAGCAAGAGGCCTCCACTCCAAAATCCTTCAGGCACCAAAAAATGAGCCATCATGGCATTAAGCGGGTGTAAGTGCACCCACGTGCACCGCATGGCTCATCCCTCACCCGCGCTACCCACAGGTGGGGGGCATTTGTGAATGCTCAAAATTTGGCGTCCATAAACTTCTCACAACACATCGAAGTTAGAATACAAAGTGTCCCCGGGATGCATTGCCGTGGGGCTCACCTAGATGGCTCAGCAGTGAAAGAAGAATATTAGCAGTGTTCAACGGCCAAGCTTCGAAAGGCTCTTTCGTCCACCGACAAATCACGCCCAAGTGGGCGCATTAAATGATAGGGGGCTGAGGTTCTCTTGAATGAACACACACTGCTACGGGTTCAACCGTGAACCCTTGGAAGCAAAAATATGACGAAGGGCTCAGGACTTCCAAGCCTCCGAAAAAGATCAACAATTTCGACAATGAGGGGCGCGCCGTCAACTCGAGTCCCGATGGACGAAGTAAGCCCCGAGCTGCGAAGGAGCGAGGCCACCCTCCAATAATAAATCCCCGCGAGCCGACCCTCGGAGATCAAAAACAAAAGTCTTAAAGGGCAATGCCTCAGAGCCTTTTAACCAGCAGGACCACCCGGCCCATTTAACCGGTGGCAGATTTAATTGGTGGTAGGGTCCCAACCCATTTAACTGGCAGCACGCCAATGGGCGTTTAACTAGTGGCTCCTCCTCAGTCATTTAACCGGTGGGGTGGAGCTTGGTCACTTAACCAGTAGGACCAGTCCATTTAAACGGTGGGATCCCTCCCTCTTTTAACCGGTAGCCCCTCTCCAATCACTTAACTGGCAAGGGGGGCATTTATCCGGTAGCTACCCTCTTAATTGGTGGCATGCTATTTAACCGGTAGGGGAATCAGTTAATCGACAGGGGTTCTTTTAACCGGTGGCAGGCCTTTTATCCGACGGAAAAGAGGTTTATCGGCAGCGAGTGCTTTAAACGGCAGCTCTGGTCCAAGCTACAGAAACTGCCTGAAATGGCAATGGCTCACTTGCTCAGCAACCACTGGTTCTTGCTAGCAACCAGGGGTCATTGCCCCATGGTAACCACTTTGTCCGGCGCGCAGCGGTTGTTGCAGGTAAGTACGACGGTGACAACTTCCTCGTTTGGGCAAGCTTCGAAGAGCGTCCGCTACTACCAACCTCCTACCCCTACAAAGAAGGGAAAGTGGCATTCGAGGTACGAAAAGACTAAGTCGAAAGGATATTGGGCGGGCCACTCCTGAAGAGAAATTTCTATCACTCCTCTATATATAGGGAGCATGAGACGAACAAAAGAAGGAGGATACACAAGGACAGAGAGGCATACAGAGGCTGGACTCTTGGTGCATGAGCAAGAGTAAGGCTTGAAAGGAAGAGAGAGCACACTGAGTGAGCAGCGTGAAGAAGAGGGGAAAAGAGAGGGTGAGTATAAAGGAGAGGAAGAAGAAGGGGGAGCGGAGGAAGAGGGAGTTATTACTCCTCCTCTTCCCCAGTTGTATTCCTTTTCTTTTCTTATTCCCTCTTTGAATGTTATGTTTTCTTTTGTTACCCCTCCGTGGTCTACATGTGTAACCATGTTGCATGTCTAAGGTGAATGGAAAGAAATAGAGTATCGTTATCGCATTACGTGAGCTTGTTCTGCTTTGTATATGCATAATGTCTTTCTTCGCCGTGTGTTTTCTCTTAACAAGAAAAGTTTTCTGAAAGTTCTGCCCCCCTCCCCCCTTTCTTCTCGTTTGATATCAAAGGCCATAGCGCTCACAGCATGAGTACTCGAATGAGCCCTTTCAAGAAATGGCTCGGAGCTTGCCCAAGATCATGGGTAGGGCCCTGAGGCCAATCCCTTAGGGGGGTACCTCTTTGTAGTCCTTATACTCCCTGAGGTGTCCGACCCTTTCTTTTTTTCTTATTCCCTCTCTGTGTTGCTTAAGCTTTGTAAGGACTTAACCGCTGCGGTCTCTCCCATGGCCTTAAACTGTAAGCGCCGTATTTAAGCGACGAGCCCATTTAACCGGTAGATCTCTTATTAATCAGTGGAATCATGCCCTTGCAATCTGTATCCACGTCCTCGTGGAACTCTATGCTCTAAGGGATGTTCTGCTATTTTTGAAGTCCCTGAATAGGTTGTGTTTTTTATTTCATCCATGGCTTGGCCTTGTAAAACCTTAACCGGTGGCCTCCTCCCCATGGCTCCAATCAGTGAGTTTCTGCATTAATCGGTGGGTTTCATTTTAACCGGCGGGGTCATTGTCCAGCTGGCACCCTCCCACCTACAGAGCTAATGCCCCCATTTCAGAGAATCCTTGGGCTTTAAAAATGAGTCATCATGCCACCGTGAGAGTCCACAAATGAGTGAGACTCTAGTTTTGTTCTTCGCATAAATCCTCTAGGGGTTTCACTAGCATTAAACGGTGGGCCTACCATTCAAGTGGCAGGGTTCACCCCAAGCTCACACCCTATTGGGTTTTTGTCAGGCCCCGTACTCTATACCGTCGAGGTATTATCCGCTTTGGCCTACCGGCCTCACGGTTTTGTCCCTTTCTAACAGTGATCGGCTCCAGCATGGGGGACTTCCTGGGAGGTCACCCATCCCAATACTACTCCCCATTAAGCACGCTTAACTTCGGAGTTCTTTTCAAGAACTGAGCCGATACTTCAAAAGACGCCTCGGTGATATAGAGTACAACTTAGCTATATTTGAGGGTGTTACAACTGTGACACCCTGACTCGTAAACCCAGTTCAGTCGTAAAGACTCACGTCGGATTCCAATCGATACGTCACAGTGGGACAACCCAAACGGTACAATTACGGTAGAGAATTTCACATAAATAATAAGATATCATTGCAATAGAAATAAAATTTCTCAAATCATCAGCTTACATTCATATGACTTCATCCACATAGGTCGAAATAAAGGTAAAGATTTAACAAGTCATTTATTACATAACCAAATTTTACATAATTTTTTTCTAAGACATAACTACCTAAGATAATGACTCGTAGTAAATCCAAGCAGCGGTCAAAAATACTGCGAGATCACTCCTCACTTTCTTCTACCGCTTCTCCTGAAAATGTTCAATAAGGTGAGTCTACGAATAGACCCAGTAAAAGACTAGGCATAGTCCCCAGTCATAACATATAAAAACATATCCAAAGTGATTTATGGCATTTCATTTTATAAGTCTTTCTTAGGCATAATTTCAAATAGATAACACATTAGATTATACATTTAACCCAATTTCAATTTCTACGATCATAAGTCATGATATTAACATTTTACAGATAAAGTCATGCGGTACATTAAAACTGTATTCTATCAATGACAAAGTAAATAAAAACTCAACATTTGTAAACATTACTATGTAATGTAATTTGGTTCATTTATCAATAGAATGATTCCAGTACAAGGCGGAGTAAAGTCTTACGCATAGTGAAAGGATCCAAACAGACTTAATCTGCCCTTTTCCAAATCACCATTTGATATATTAGAGATTCATTAACAATAAATATTTACAATGTAACAACAGTGAAATGCAATAACAGTTCAGTAGGCAATAACACTAGTTTCAATATCAGTTCAATGAGCAGTAACAGTAGTTTCAGTATCAATTCAATGAACTGTAACAGTAGCTTGAATATCAATTCAGTGCAGTAATAGTCGTTTCAATATCGATTCAGTGAACAATAGCAGTTCCAATATCAATTCAGTGAGCAGTAACAGTCGTTTCAATAACGACTCAGTGAACAATAGTAGTAGTTTCAATATCAATTCAGTAAACAGTAACAGTTGTTTCAATATCAATTCAGTGAGTAGTAACAGTGGTAAATAGCCAAGACATAGTGCCCAAACTACCACTAGAAGGACAGTCAGTCGGTACTCGATCACCTAGGTAAAAATAGTGATGAGTCTTGGTTACTGCGTAGAACCGGGAGAAGTCCTCTCCACCTTAACCAGTGGTACTTGTCCACCTCTAGGATTTCAATCCACGTTACCATCGGAGCTAATAAATAGTGTGAACCTCCCCATAGGGACATTTCTATGACTTGGTTCCAATCTCCCCCTATGGTGGCAGTGTCCATTTGGCAGTAGTAATAGTACAATAAATATATATGTAACACTCATATGAAATGGACACATGCCACTCAAAAATTCATGCTGTGAACATTACGTATGAAATATGATAGTACTGAAAATCTTTTTTTTTATTTCTAAAATTCTCAACTTATCCAAACATAAGGGCATATATATATCAAAAAATTTTAATTCTGTGTACAGAGATCAGAATGCTCTAAAATTTCAGGGAATCAATTCATTTACATGAAGGATCAAAACAGAAAATTATCATCATTTTTCATATAGTAATTATAATTTTTCCAGAATTACTTATACTCTAACATGCATCATAAATTGATTAAATTTAGCTACCAAATTCATAAGATCATTAAACTTTTACTAAAAATCACATTTGTACGTAACATTGCACAAATTTTTTTTCATAATTTATCATGAAGGAATTCAAATTTTTCCAGAATCATTTAAATTCTCCTATACATAAAATTTTAACTAAATTTAACCACAGTACTATGAAAATCACCATAATTTTTCAAACCATCATTTATAACAGAAATATCATTTTTAAAATTTTTCATTATTTTTCACACTGTATTACTAATATTTTGATAGAATAATAAAATATATCATGAATAATAAATTAACTAAATATATCCATGATAATCAAAAATTTGCTCAAAATTTACAAAATGGTGGTCTAGATAGTAGTATCATATGTAAGAAACTTCACTATTTTTCATTCAGTGTTTCTAATTTTTAAAATTTTATATCAGACTCTAAAATTTACAACAATAACTTTTAAATAGAGAAAATTATTCAAAATGTTCAAAATGATGGACATATACTAAAACTTAACTTATAAATATCATATATTAGTTTTGTAATATTCTCAGGATTTTCCACAGAATACTAACATTTATTCATTTTTTCATTTATTTGTTCAAACATTAAAAATTATTCAAGTCAAGATTCAGTGATCAAAATAGGATGAACTTTTAATTAATTAGTTATAACATGCATTGAAGTCTTCTAATGAAGTTTTAAAATTTTCTATGTAATATTTTTATTTATCTCATATTTTATACTTCTAATAAAATATTGTAAATTCTGTAATTTCACTTACAAACATCTATAATTATGGGTATTTTAAGAATATAACACACTTAATGTATGAACCATACTGTGAAATCTTAAGATTTTTATGAAGAGTATATCTAATTTCTATATAATTATTTATTTATTATTATGTATTAAAAATTTATTAACGAAATTGTTGTGATCTAAAAATAATAAAAGATTTTATACACATGGGTCTCACAGTAAGATGCATTCCTATAATTTGTGGTAATTTTATATCATCTCTTTAGCCTTTTAGTGTAATTAAACACATTTAAGATGATATTCGAATATTCTTAAATGAGAAAATAATTTGAATAAAACATTAAAATTTTTACAGGGAGCTTAGAATATCAGATCACATGATTCTGAAAATTTTTTAAATTTATCATGTACTGTTGCTAATTATAGTGTATTAATCACACTACTTTACTCTTAATCACTTACCTTAACATTAATGATTTCATAGTACTTCGACTAAGATGTGATAACACATGATGCAATAAAGATATATGGATTTAATTGTCTATATATATGCTGATTAACACACCTTAAATCATTTTAGATATGATAATCATACTAATCAAGATGATTAATGTAAAATCTCTTATCTTAATAAAGCTTAAACACCTCCTTAATAAGCCTTGGACCCTCTTCTTCAACACTTCACGTAGTCAGCCTCCAAGAAGAGCAAATGAAACCCCTCTCATGTCTATTTATAAGGGTTTTTCATAAACCAATCTTAGCCATTGATTTTAATCAATTGGTGAGATTAAATATTTATTTTAATATTATTTAAATAAAAAATGATATTCAAAGGCTCATCAACCCACTAAGCACTTTTCTTTGACTACCCCATATTTTTCTCTCTTTTTTTATATGCATGGCACATGGGTTTTGACTTAATAGAAGAGTGGGCTTTAAACTAATAAGAAGAGGTTAAAAAAAAATTATAATTGCCGCAAAGCGGCCCGTGGAGGGGGGGCGCGGGACGGCGCCCGCCCGCCTGCCCGCATGAGCACTGGCGCGCGGGCGACCGCCCGCCGATGCGGTCATTTTTTTTATTTTCACCTTTTTTTCCATTTTGAACCCTTTCTTTTTTTTCAATTTACCCCTTCATCATTTTTTTAAACTATTAGCCCCCTTCTATATTTTTAACCTTTGTTTATTTATTTATTTTTCTTCTCATTCCCTTAACTTTTAAACCATTTTTTACCAAGATTATAATAATTATAATAAGACTAATAATTTAAATATTTAGGCATACTCAATTTTTTTAAATAATCAAATAAAATATTAAACTACAAGTATGTAGGGCATTACAATTTTCATGTCTTAAAGGGCATCATGCTACTCTGTATCATGTGAACGATTTATGTCCTTGTGTTCTCCTTTAATCAACCCTATAAAGTTTTAACCGGTGGGCCTTCCCCGTGGCCTTAACCGGCGGGTTCATGGTTTAACCGATGGGACTCCCCCCATTTGCCTTAATCGGTGGCTTCATGGTTTAACCGGTGGGACTCTTCCTAAGGCTTTTAACCGGTGGCTTCCCGATTTAACTGGTGGCCCCCCTTATGGCTTTAATCAGTGAGGTCTGCCTTAACCGGTGGCACCCCTTCCTTGGCTTTAACCGGTGGCCTTCGTCTTAATCGGTGGCCCGTGCTTTAACCGATGGGCATCTTCTCCCCGTTTAACCGGTGAAACCCCCCCATTTAATCAGTAGGCTTCCGTTTAATCGACAGCCTCCCACCTGTAAAGCTAAGGGCCCTATGTTCATGGACACGATCTAAGGGAGTATCTTGCTAGCTTGGGGCCCTCGAAGGGTTTTAAGCTCTACTTCCACTCACCAATTTTGAGGATTCTCACGCTTGTCTTACGAGTGTTGCCGCTTATGTGCACACTCATATTATTTGGGGGCCATCTCGGACTTGTCTATGGATGCGTACCCATTTTACTACCCCAAGCATCCTGGTCCGGGAGAGATGCTGCCCAATTTTTATCAGACCAACATATTGTTTAAAAGTAAAAGGAAGCAACAAACAAATCAAACAAAATAATGACAAGAGGCTTCTGCTGTAATGGACTAATTTCTGAACTACTCACGATAGCAAAAACAAGGGCAAAAGAACACATGATGAAAGAACAGTGCAGAATGGGGTAAAAACAAAGCCTGTAGTTCTGAGCAGCAGAGAGTCAACTCCTCTTTAGCCTGGCTCTGCCTTGGCTCTTCTATGCAACGATCTGTCCAGGAGTTGACTCCCAGAGTTGACTCCCTATTGGCTCGGTCTGCAGGCCAGAATAATATGTATACTCCATGAACCAAACTGAACATCATGCATGCATCGAGTAGAATTGCATCAAAAAAGGAGCCATATGTATATTTCATGAACAAAATAAAGCAAATACCATGCATCCATTCAAAGCATCATATATGCACAAGGCCTACACAAATTCCCTACTGTTCCTCCATGAATGACAATAAGGGCGTAATGCATCCATTGCAAATCTCAGTATATGGTGCTCTTTGCATACATATAGTTCTTGCATCTAGCATGAACACCAATGGAACCTTGCATTCATCAACTTGCATAAATCCCCGGCTGGTCCCTTATGAACAAAAGAAGAAGAAATAAATAGAAAACTCCATGCATTCTCTGCAAATATGAGCATATGATGCACACCCCCTTTGCATACATATTGAGCTTGCATCCACTATGAACGCGAATTAAAATTCATGAACATCGCAGTTCATGTGTGCTCGCATGCCATGGTTTTTAGGTATATAAAATAGTGATATGTGAAAAATCGAATTATATCCGATTGGAGACCGCCACTATGCATGAGTGAAATACTTTGCCACGTACCGGAAAACATCTACCCCGTGTGCAAATTCTTATATGATCATTTTCCCACATTCGCTAGGATGGCATGTATTTCTCATTGTTTGGGTGGTGTATGAATTAGACTCATGCATACTGCACGTCCCCCCCCCCTTGGCAGCAAGGTTCTTCTACACTCTCCCATACATGCATATGCATATGAAGGCTTAATCATACATGGATAAAAGAAGAAATAAATGATGAAGAGAACAAATAAAAATGAAGAAATAAAACAAAGCTAAAACAAGCAAAGAACAACCAAACCAATAAGAAAATAAAAGATTCAAATACTGCAGCGTAGCTGCGTCAATGGCCATGGGTGAGTTGACCTGCTCAAGGTGCAGGTCGACCTATGCTGGGTTTCGGTCGACCGAAATTCAACATTGGTCAACCGATCCCTTCAACGGGCCGACCCTGTACGAGGCAGAGTCGACCAGCCCTTGGGGCAGAGTCGGCCCAACAACAAAAAAATGGGGTAAATAATGAAGATAAATAATAATTAAAAGAAAGTATAATAATAAAAAATAAAAAAATAATAAGGAAAGGGCCATGATAATATAATTTGAAATAGAA
This sequence comes from Amorphophallus konjac, assembly GCA_022559845.1. Lineage (NCBI taxonomy): Eukaryota > Viridiplantae > Streptophyta > Magnoliopsida > Alismatales > Araceae > Amorphophallus > Amorphophallus konjac. Next base: position 531,033,565 of record CM040121.1, read on the forward strand.
GAAAACACATGATTAAAAGAAACAAGCAATTGGAATAAAATAAAATCTACACTCAAGTGGAATTAAACTAATAAGATAGAACGCCAAAACCCACGTGTACCAACGTGCATTTCGGAGACCTCATCTCCCCCGAACCCTGAATAAGGGAATATCACAGTTGTCCTGCAACATGGGCCTGGACCTCAAGGTCTCCCCATCATAGCCATGACTTCATCTTGCTCCGGGCCAATAACCCATCAGATTGGGTTCGTCCCTATCGGGAATTGATCCAATTTCTCTTGGCCTTAGACATTGAGCTTGTCATACCCACGACATACATTTACACACGCATCGTGTTTTTCTCATGTGTTTTCAATCCGAATTAACATTCAAATATTAAATGGTCCGTGGATGACCAAAATGATCTCACTCTGTGTTTCTCTTGTTTTTCTCCCATTTGGCTTGGGAGGGCTTTCCTAGCAATTCAAATCATTTCTCTACATCATTCAGCTTGTTTTACACAAAAGCTTGTTAATCCATAAAAAATGTTATTAAATAAATGAACAAAAGGTTTTAAATAAACAAATAAATGAGCATATGCATATGTCAACTTAAGTTTTCACTCTCATTTTGTTCGCTCGTGCATGTAGCATAATTCTGCAGGCCGTAGGGCCCTTTTTCCCTGACGATTAATCAAGGGTGTCCTCCCCTCTGGGGAGATGTAATTAACATCGTGGCATTTACGGTACGGCGGGTTTTGGTCCCGACACGATACTCACCTTAGTCTGATCAGTCAGACGGCGAGCACCAGTGGTTTCTTCGAAACCCAAATAAATCATCACTTTGTGACTGGCATGCCCACGCACTAAATAAATGAAATAAATAAATAAACATATGGATAAATAAATAACATCCAAAAAGTGCGTCCATAGCTGGCATCGCTCTCAAAGCTCAAACTAAAACCTTAATTCTCATGGAGCCACCTTTCTTGAGGGACACCACCAGGCTATTATTACGAACAGAAACATCTCACCTCACATCCACCATCCACACCGATTCTAGAGCGGGCATTGCACACAAAAGGATACAAGTCTAGCATCACCTCAGTTACATGGAGCTCTCACCATGGCATCATCGTCATCGCCACCTTCTCGCACACCTAGGAGATGGGACCCGCGCCATGAAAACCTGCCACCATTGAAATTCCCACACTCTGTGGATCAATCCAACACCCGCTCTTCTATCTGCTGACTGACCTCACGCCCTTCACAAGGGACATCCATCCCTAAGCCTCAATTAGCTCACACAGTCATCTCAACTGACTGCCACATTACCATCAGCTTCCACGCTATAAACATTCTCATATATGGCAAGTCGAACACCAATAACACCGTTGGACCAACTCTGGTCCCCACATAAACCTTCTATTAACCTAGATCCAATCCGGGGGAAAAGGTAAATCATAGTCGGCCACCTAAGGCCTCGCCTATACACGGCTCCTGCCATTCTCGACTCACTATAATTAACATCTTCTGACTGTGAAAATCCATCTGCCAGCCACCAACTATTCATCAACATGAAATTCTTACTTGATCACCTTTCATTTACATGCTCCTTCACCAGGCCCAATAATCTCATTCCAATCACAATGGCCCATTTGTTGACTATTACACTGACCATTATCGCTTCTCTAGTCGGTCCTTACTCGAACACCACATCCGATTTTGATCCTCACGCCACCTCTATCCTCTTAGGGGAGCATGACGAGACTAAAGAAGAAGACTCCACAATCCTCGGTCCACACCAACTCTAGATTCATACTTATATGGGATTCCTCCCATGCTGGCCACAAGACAAAGGCTCTCATTTGACGACATCCCTCCTGGGACCTCCATACCCAGGCATTGTCCATTACACAGTCTCATTAAATCCTACGTCTTCATTATTCCAATGAACGCCTACCAATCCCGGCTCCGCTCTAAACCCCCCCAGGGGTTTAGGCGGACCAGACCTGGCTGGTTCGCCTAACCCCCCCCCCCCCCAAGGGGGGGTTTATGCGGACTAGAGAGGGGGGTGATTCCCCACCCTATAAAATCTTATTTTTACCCCCTTATGGGCCCACTTTGACTCAATATGACTGCAAAGGATGAAGGATATAAGGCTTGGGCTGGCTGGCTGGTTGTGCTTGCGCGTGGACTAAGGAGATTGACTTGCGTGACTTCGTGTGATCCCGAGGCTCTATCTTCGCGAATCCTTCCACACACGGGTACGCCGATCGATCTTTGCATGAGATTGGGACTGGGAATGGCAGCGGGGACCATGGGGTTGGGAGGAGGGCGCGACCCCAAGGGATTTCACCCTTACTGGGGCGCGGCCGCGCCCGAGGTGAACTCCCCCGGGCGGCGTAGTTGTCACGCGGGGCTGTCCCGGCCGACCTTCTGGAGTTTTTTGGTGACGTCCTTTGAAGGACCCGGGCTGAAGAAGGGCTGGGATTGACCCGTGGGGGTCCATCGCTTGGTGTCGATGTTGTCGGCAGCAAGGTGTTCGGGCAAATTCCCGATGCACCTCAGGTTGTCGAACGGCTTGGGTAGTTGACTGGCAGGCCTTAGATTTGGCCTCGGGCTGAGGGTAAGAGCTTGTAGAAGCCGAGAGAAGGCACTTCGGGTGTGTGGGCCCTGCCTTCGTGGCGTACGTCGCGTTGTAAGGCGGGTTGGTGGGCAGCCCCGAGTTGGCCCGGGAGCTTAGGATAACCGGTTCGTCGCCGCGTGTCCGCGGGTCGGGGGTGGCCCTGACTTGCTGGAGGGTTGTCATAGAACATGGCTGGAGTATTGGTGTAATGCCCTGGATTTTTCGGATATTTTTCGTGGGTCTCGGAGTGCATTTTGTTCTTTACACGTGTTTTTCCCTGATGCGTCTTCGGAACTCTGTGCAGGGCGAACCGTGGCGTTCTCCGACTCCGGGATAGTACCGACGCGTTGTGCTCCTCCCGAGGATCGCGGAGGTAATTTTTCATAATTTTTTAAATTTTTGGAATTTTGGGGTTTTTCTATATATATTAACCCTTTCTCTCTCTCCCCTCTCATTTCTCACTCTTTCCCTCTCTCTTCTCTCTCACGTTCCCTCCTCTCCCGCTCTCTTCTCTCCGGGCGGCCGACGAATATGGACGAGGGTGAGGCGGCGGTGCTTGTGGGGGGAGGAGCGGCGTGGACGGGGCGAGGATCGAGGCGGTGGAGGCGCGGCGAGCTCGGTGGCGCGATCGCGAGCCGGCGAGGGTTTAAACGGCATTTTTTCGTGGATCGGCGTCCACGGCGTGTCGAATCTTCGGTGGAGGTAGGGAGATGGACCCCCAGCTCGTGCACTTCATTCCCCGCGAGTTTTTTAGGCCGTGGTGAGCCAAGCAAGCTTATTTGAGCTTTTTGGGGAAAATCTATGTTTTTGGGGAGTGAGCCGGATCTCTCGTTTTACGACGTTTTTGGCCGATCCAGGGGTTTAGATGCATGCCTAGGGGCTTGGGGATGGATTATCCTTTATTTCCCTATCACTCGGGGGTGATTGGGGCATGGAATGGAATTTTTGGGGTAATCCGCCGGTTTCGGTCTCGAGACGATTTGACGGTCCTTCCAGAGACCGCCACATCCCTGGCGGCCTAAGGTAGGCGCGCCACGAGTTACTATTTTTTCGGCAGGGCGGGCGTCGGCTGGCGGCCGCATGATAAACTGCCAGACCGGGTGGCGGCCGAGTCTTCGACCGCTACCCCGTTATGACCGTCGGGAGTCAGGTGCCCCTAGCGGTCGTGGGTTCGGGCGCCAAAGGGTGGTAGCGGCCTGGGGTAGGACCGCCAGGCCCAGTGTAATTCGTCTTCTGGCGGGCCAAGGGCAGACCGCCAGAGGCCTTGTAGCGGCCTAATTCTGGACCGCTAGAGTCTGTGTGGCGGCCCAGGGTAGGACCGCCAGGTGATTCTCCGTGTCGGGTTCGCATTGTGTTGATCTCCGGTCGACCCGGTGGTGACCCAGTGGTCGACCTTCGGCCTCGTGAGTGTCCCGGACACCCCGTGGGTTCTGTGTCCGTGTTTCTGGGGTGTCGGGAGGTACCGTGTTACCTCGATTAGCGTGCCCATAGGTGTGGTGGGTCCGGGCGACCCCATGTGTTCCGGGCTTTCGTGTTACGCTCGATCGAGTCACCATGTATCGGTGTGAGTGCGGTAGGGGTTCCCCCGCATGTCGTGAGTTTCCTTGGAAGATGATTCCCGTGTGGGCCATGTGTTTGGCCTTGGGTTATCCGGCCTGGGGTTGGAGGTTTCCCGCTTTTCCCTGGGATGGGGAATCGGCGTGGCGGCTTGTGAGCTACCTTGGGAATCATGCTTCTGTGCTTTCCGTGTGGGCCATGTGTGTGGCCTTGGACTGTGAGTCCAGTCATCCAGCCTGGGACATGAGGTCCCTTGAGTTCCCTTTTGAGGGGAGGGTCTCAGCGGCTCGTGAGCTCCCTCGATATTCGTGCTACCGTAATTTCAGACCTAGGGATTAGGCTAGATTGACGGTCTTGTGTTGTTGGGTGTGACAGTCTTAACCCGAGTCTCGTGACTCAAGGACCATTAGATTTAGTGAGTCTAGAAGACTGTCCAGAGTCCAGTGGCTTGGCGCCACGTGGTTCTTCTCGACTTTCGCTCAAGGTGCGTGTGTGTTTCTCGGAGTTTCTTCTCGGAGAGTGGTCACACCAGTGACTCCCCACTAGTCGTAGCCTTCCAACACGCGAGTGGTCCCACCAGGGAGTGGTGGTGAGGCTACCCCAGAGAGAGACGGTTTGAGACTGGTTTTCGTCGGGCCCCTCGTCTACCAGCCAGAGTCCGGCTGAGGGGAAAACTAGTTAGAGGGCTAGACTAGAGACTCACGGTCTGTGTGTGCACATGTGGTTGGGGGCGGTTGGAACCGCGCTGACGAGCGCGACCCCAACTAGTCACTTGTTCTGTGATTACTTGTACGGTGTCCCCATTCCACTAGGGGTCGAAGGGGACACCTAAGGCACGATCTAAGATGTCAGTGGACGCATCCGACCTTGCTTCTAGTGGGCAGGTACTCCTGTCACGTGAGACGTGACTCTCCTGTGTCCGGGTTCCGTTTCCTATCTACGAGACGTGGTTTTCTGGACCGTCCGGTGTTTCCTAGGTAGTGGCCATGGTGCTAGTGACTTTACCGAGGTTGCGTCTTGTTGGTGCGGTGCCCGTGACCAGGTGGTCAGGGTTGCACCTTGGACAGCGTGTCCTGGTTGGCCTTGTCCTGGGAGACAGGCTTTACGGCGAGGTTACCGTAGGTTTCACCTCAGTAGGTGGTGTTAGTGTGGTCCGGTGCCCAATTGTGAGATCGGGGTTTTCTCTTTCTGTTTGACCGGTACAGTTGGAGTAGCTGTAGTGCCAAGTTTTGACCGGCCACCGGTTCGATGTTCCTGCTGTAGTTGTAGATTTCCTTTCCGCTACCGCCGCTGTTTCCGGTTGGGGTTCCGCAGGACCCCTGTTGAGTCTCTGTTTGGAGACTCATCCCTACTTTTCAAGTGCGACGGTTCTTCCTCGATGTTCGAGGGTGCTGTTCAGAGGTTCGTAGCTGCCAGCTCGCCGGGCCGAGTGTTCACTTGGCATGTGGTACGTTTTACTACTTTAGACTGTACTTTCTGTTGGACTGGACTCTGTTGTAGTAGTTATTATTTATTTCTATTAATTGCTGAGTTATCATGCTTTATTTCCTATTTCTTTCTACCTCCACACTCCTTTTAGCCCTTCCGAACCCTCCCGATTTGTGGGCGGCGGGCCAGGATTCGAATGGTATTGGGCTCCTCCTGGTATCCGGATCTTGGGTCGTCACAGTTGGTATCAGAGCAGTGGTTGTGGACGTACATAGGAATTCGAGATATTACAGTGATCAGAGTCCATAAGGTCTAGTACATTCAACATTTGGCATAGGGTTTTGTGCGTGTTTTCCGCTTGATTTCTCGCTTGAGAGTTTGAGTACGCTGCGTGGCGCTGTGAAGGCGGTTGCTGTTCGCGGCTTTCATACCGATGTGGGGTCTAAGGATCGAGGTCGAGAGCTTTCTCCCTCATCGGTGGTAGCCCCGGTTGTGCTGTGTCGGACAGAGGTTGCTGGCAGGTGTGAGTTTACGGTGCTGCGTTCGAGGCGTTTGCCGCGAGGTCAGGTGGCTGGAGATGATTGTTGTGGTTAAATGGCCGTGAGCGTGCTCTGAGGGAGCTATTGTCGAGTTTGGCCACTTTAGCTTGAGGATTATCTAGCCCATGATGTGTTAAGGTTGTGGTTTAAGGTGGCAGAACGAGTGTCCTGATCAAGAGGTGCGCTCGGATGAGCGGAGGATATTCTCGGTGAGCTGCTGTTTCGTCGAGCCTAATGTTCTTATCATACTCTATGGCGTCAAAAATGACGTGTCGGTCCTAGTTATTCTTGCATATTTTGTGGCAGGATTGGGTTGTGGTGTCCCAGCAAGTTTTTGCTCCTGCGCTCTTGTGTGGAAATGGGTTATGTTCACCTTGGATTTGGGTTGAGATGTGAAGGTTCCGCGGTGGTTCCGGGACTCGAGGATGAGCGTGACGGTTGTTGTTTATGGCTCATGTTGCGGCTCTTGGCGTGGTGTGTTGCAGTTCGAGGAATTGTAATGGTGGAGCATCGAGAGATGATGTGATCGTGGTCCGACGTGACACTCGCTGAGTGTGTCGGAGGCGATGACCTGATGGAAGCGATGATTTTCTCAGTGTTGGAAGGTGTTGTTCCCAGCATGCACGAGGTTCGAGATCAGGTCGAGCGTGGAAGTTTTCCATTGGTCGGAGGTGTGTTGGTTTCTCCTTTGGTTGGAGAGATTGTGTTTTGCCAAGGTTCGTCGTCTTGCATTGTGTTTCCGGATTGGTTGGCCTTCGTGTGCTATGAAGTCTGTGCGAGACGTGTCCTGTGTTTTGGCAAGGTGGTTGCCTGTGAGAAGTCATGTTCAATTCCCTGATGTGTAAGGGTGTGTTGGCACTGTTCTAGAAGGACGAGTGTCGGTTGGGCGGTGTTCGCGAGAATCCTTGGCTGGTGTTGAAATTTTTCGATTCGTTGCGGATCGAAGTCTATGGAGTCATAGAAGATTGCCAGATTTGGGAGAATCTGTGCTTGGGGTTCGAGGTAATGGAGCTTTTCTCACCCTGTTTCCTGAGGTTGACCAGCCGAGTTGTGGATTGTCGGGATGGCGAGTCCCGAGTTGTCGTGTTTGGCTATGCGCGTGGATCAGAGTGCGCAGCAGAAGCCCGGTGGGCCCATAACCCACAGGTCTCAAGATCGTAGCGTGGGGTGCTACGGGCAGATTCCTGAGGTTGCGTTGAGTATCGGGGGATTGGTTCCTCGGTGTGAGACGTGTTGTTACCGTGCCGTTGCTCGAGATATCGTGGTTCTTGGCACTGGCATGATGGAGTGTTGGGGAAAAATGTTGGCTAGTGTGCCGCATGAGTACCCTGTTCCTGTGATGAAAGCCGTACCAGGCGTCGGTGTTGGACTCGGATGGGGTTCTCAAGGATGTCGCCTGACGGAGGTTGAGGACGTGTTGGTCAGAGTCAGTGGCTAGTGCCCGACTTGTGTTGGAAGTTGTGTCCTCGGATGAGATCGTGTTTTGAGGAAGTGATCTCTGGCAGATTATGGGTTCCTCTTGGTAGCTGTGTGTGACTGGTAAGGCTAGTCTCGTAGTCGACCACGGTAAGGTGTGTATTGTTGGGGACCCGTGTGTGCATTGGTCGTGGTGTTGGCAACCAGGTTGCCATAATATTGGATGGCACTTTCCTCCCCTAGAGACGTGAGCCATGAATTGTTCCGGTGGTGTCCCGTGGCTCTATGATGAGGGCGAAATCGGGATTGGCAGGTGTCCACTTGGATTAATTGAGACGAAGGTTTCGATGAGACAGGACGGAAGGGTGATGCCTGTGCGTGGAAGTCCTTGGTGGGACGCTGGTGTCGCAATGGTTATCCCTGGTTTGGTGACCAGCATGGGATGGTTCCCCTGTAAGTCTGAGTCGGGTGAGGTGAAGACCGAAGACACCAGGATCTTGTTGTTGGCCTTCGGCATGCCAGGTGTAAGGTGACCCTTGGCACTGAGCCGATGATTTGATTGCAGTCAGTTGAGATGACTGCGTGAGCTGATGGAGGCTCTGTATTGGTTGTTCCCTTGAGCATGGCGTGAATTCAGTCAGCTGGTTGTGAAGCTGATGTGTGATTTGTCCGCCGACCATTGGATAGATCGGTAGCTGTTTCTCATGACGAGGGTTGTGTCTCCTCGGTGAGCGAGACTGTGGCAGCGGTGTCATGATTGGTTCTCGTGTTGTCTGAGGTGGTGCCAGACGTGCGCTGTAATATGGTGCCCGCTCTGATGGCGAGGTGTCATTCGTGGTTGTAGTCTGGCTGTATCCCTCAGGATCTGTGTTTTTGAAAAAATAATCGAGGTTTTTCGTGTTGGGGCTCTGACAGCGTTGTCAGTTGGTTAAGGTGTTCTTCCCCTGTGACTTGATGCTAGTCCTGAATTTTGAGGATGAAATTTCTTTAAGGGGGGAGGGCTATAATGCCCTGGATTTTTTAGATTTTTTTTAGATATTTTTCGTGGGTCTCGGAGTGCATTTTGTGCTTTACACGTGTTTTTCCCTGATGCGCCTTCAGAACTCTATGCAGGCCGAACCGTGGCATTCTCCAACTCCGGGATAGTACCGACGCGTTGTGCTCCTCCCGAGGACCACGGAGGTAATTTTTCGTAATTTTTTAAATTTCTAAAATTTTTGGGTTTTTCTATATATATTAACCCTTTCTCTCTCTCCCCTCTCATTTCTCACTCTTTCCCTCTCTCTTCTCTCTCACGTTCCCTCCTCTCCCCCTCTCTTCTCTCCGGGCAGCCGATGGAGATGGATGAGGGCGAGGCGGCGGTGCTTGTGGGGGGAGGAGCAGCGCGAACGGGGTGAGGATCGAGGCGGTGGAGGCGCGGCGAGCTCGGTGGCGCGATCGCGAGCCGGCGAGGGTTTAAACGGCGTTTCTTCGTGGATCGGTGTCCACGGCGCGTCGAATCTTCGGTGGAGGTAGGGAGATGGACCCCTAGCTCGTGCACTTCATTCCCCGCAATTTTTTTAGGCCGTGGTGAGCCGAGCGGGCTTATTTGAGCTTTTTAGGAAAAATCCATGTTTTTGGGGAGTGAGCCGGATCTCTCGTTTTACGACGTTTTTGGCCGATCCAGGGGTTTAGATGCATGCCTAGGGGCTTGGGGATGGATTATCCTTTATTTCCCTATCACTCGGGGGTGATTGGGGCGTGGAATGGAATTTTTGGGGTAATCCGCCGGTTTCGGTCTCGGGACGATTTGACGGTCCTTCCAGAGACCGCCACATCCCTGGCGGCCTAAGGTAGGCGCGCCACGAGTTACTATTTTTTCGGCAGGGCGGGCGTCGGCTGGCGGCCGCATGATAAACTGCCAGACCGGGTGGCGGCCGAGTCTTCGACCGCTACCCCGTTCTGACCGTAGGGAGTCAGGTGCCCCTAGCGGTCGTGGGTTCGGGCGCCAGAGGGTGGTAGCGGCCTGGGGTAGGACCGCCAGGCCCAGTGTAATTCGTCTTCTGGCGGGCCAAGGGCAGACCGCCAGAGGCCTTGTAGCGGCCTAATTCTGGACCGCTAGAGTCTGTGTGGCGGCCTAGGGTAGGACCGCCAGGTGATTCTCCGTGTCGGGTTCGCATTGTGTTGATCTCCGGTCGACCCGGTGGTGACCCAGTGGTCGACCTTCGGCCTCGTGAGTGTCCCGGACACCCCGTGGGTTCTGTGTCCGTGTTTCTGGGGTGTCGGGAGGTACCGTGTTACCTCGATTAGCGTGCCCATAGGTGTGGTGGGTCCGGGCGACCCCATGTGTTCCGGGTTTTCGTGTTACGCTCGATCGAGTCACCGTGTATCGGTGTGAGTGCGGTAGGGGTTCCCCCGCATGTCGTGAGTTTCCTTGGAAGATGATTCCCGTGTGGGCCATGTGTTTGGCCTTGGGTTATCCGGCCTGGGGTTGGAGGTTTCCCGCTTTTCCCTGGGATGGGGAATCGGCGTGGCGGCTTGTGAGCTACCTTGGGAATCATGCTTCTGTGCTTTCCGTGTGGGCCATGTGTGTGGCCTTGGACTGTGAGTCCAGTCATCCAGCCTGGGACATGAGGTCCCTTGAGTTCCCTTTTGAGGGGATGGTCTCAGCGGCTCGTGAGCTCCCTCGGTATTCGTGCTACCGTAATTTTAGACCAAGGGATTAGGCTAGATTGACGGTCTTGTGTTGTTGCGTGTGACAGTCTTGACCCCGAGTCTCGTGACTCAAGGACCATTAGATTTAGTGAGTCTAGAAGACTGTCCAGAGTCCAGTGGCTTGGCGCCACGTGGTTCTTCTCGACTTTCGCTCAAGGTGCGTGTGTGTTTCTCGGTGTTTCTTCTCGGAGAGTGGTCACACCAGTGACTCCCCACTAGTCGTAGCCTTCCAACACGCGAGTGGTCCCACCAGGGAGTGGTGGTAAGGCTACCCCAGAGAGAGACGGTTGGAGACTGGTTTTCGTCGGGCCCCTCGTCTACCAGCCAGAGTCCGGCTGAGGGGAAAACTAGTTAGAGGGCTAGACTAGAGACGCACGGTCTGTGTGTGCACATGTAGTTGGGGGCGGTTGGAACCGCGCTGACGAGCACGACCCCAACTAGTCACTTGTTCTGTGATTACTTGTACGGTGTCCCCATTCCACTAGGGGTCAAAGGGGACACCTAAGGCACGATCTAAGATGTCAGTGGACGCATCCGACCTTGCTTCTGCTGGGCAGGTACTCCTGTCACGTGAGATGTGACTCTCCTGTGTCCGGGTTCCAGGTAGTGGCCATGGTGCCAGTGACTTTACCGAGGTTGCGTCTTGTTGGTGCGGTGCCCGTGACCAGGTGGTCAGGGTTGCACCTTGGACAGCGTGTCCTGGTTGGCCTTGTCCTGGGAGACAGGCTTTACGGCGAGGTTACCGTAGGTTTCACCTCAGTAGGTGGTGTTAGTGTGGTCCGGTGCCCAATTGTGAGATCGGGGTTTTCTCTTTCTGTTTGACCGGTACAGTAGGAGTAGCTGTAGTGCCAAGTTTGATCGGCCACCGGTTCGCTGTTCCTGCTGTAGTTGTAGATTTCCTTTCCGCTACCGCCGCTGTTTCCGGTTGGGGTTCCGCAGGACCCCTGTTGAGTCTCTGTTTGGAGACTCATCCCTACTTTTCAGGTGCGGCGGTTCTTCCTCGAGGTTCAAGGGTGCTGTTCGGAGGTTCGTAGCTGCCAGCTCGCCGGGCCGAGTGTTCACTTGGCATGTGGTACGTTTTACTACTTTAGACTGTACTTTCTGTTGGACTGGACTCTGTTGTAGTAGTTATTATTTATTTCTATTAATTGTTGAGTCATCCTGATTTATTTCCTATTTCTTTGTACCTCCACACTCCTTTTAGCCCTTCCGAACCCTCCCGATTTGTGGGCGGCGGGCCAAGATTCGAATGGTATTGGGCTCCTCCCGGTATCCGGATCTTGGGTCGTCACAGTTGGTATCAGAGCAGTGGTTGTGGACGTACATAGGAATTCGAGATATTACAGTGATCAGAGTCCATAAGGTCTAGTACATTCAACATTTGGCATAGGGTTTTGTGCGTGTTTTCCGCTTGATTTCTCGCTTGAGAGTTTGAGTACGCTGCGTGGCGCTGTGAAGGCGGTTGCTGTTCGCGGCTTTCGTACCGATGTGGGGTCTAAGGATCGAGGTCGAGAGCTTTCTCCCTCATCGGTGGTAGCCCCGGTTGTGCTGTGTCGGACAGAGGTTGCTGGCAGGCGTGAGTTTACGGTGCTGCGTTCGAGGTGTTTGCCGCGAGGTCAGGTGGCTGGAGATGATTGTTGTGGTTAAATGGCCGTGAGCGTGCTCTGAGGAATTTATTGTCGAGTTTGGCCACTTTAGCTTGAGGATTATCTAGCCCATGATGTGTTAAGGTTGTGGTTTAAGGTGGCAGAACGAGTGTCCTGATCAAGAGGTGCGCTCGGATGAGCGGAGGATATTCTCGGTGAGCTGCTGTTTCGTCGAGCCTAATGTTCTTATCATACTCTATGGCGTCAAAAATGACGTGTCGGTCCTAGTTATTCTTGCATATTTTGTGGCAGGATTGGGTTGTGGTGTCCCAGCAAGTTTTTGCTCCTGCGCTCTTGTGTGGAAATGGGTTATGTTCACCTTGGATTTGGGTTGAGATGTGAAGGTTCCGCGGTGGTTCCGGGACTCGAGGATGAGCGTGATGGTTGTTGTTTATGGCTCATGTTGCGGCTCTTGGCGTGGTGTGTTGCAGTTCGAGGAATTGTAATGGTGGAGCATCGAGAGATGTTGTGATCGTGGTCCGACGTGACACTCGCTGAGTGTGTCGGAGGCGCTGACCTGATGGAAGCGATGATTTTCTCAGTGTTGGAAGGTGTTGTTCCCAGCATGCGCGAGGTTCGAGATCAGGTCGAGCATGGAAGTTTTCCATTGGTCGGAGGTGTGTTGGTTTCTCCTTTGGTTGGAGAGATTGTGTTTTGCCAAGGTTCGTCGTCTTACATTGTGTTTCCGGATTGGTTGGCCTTCGTGTGCTATGAAGTCTGTGCGAGACGTGTCCTGTGTTTTGGCAAGGTGGTTGCCTGTGAGAAGTCATGTTCAATTCCCTGATGTGTAAGGGTGTGTTGGCACTGTTCTGGAAGGACGAGTGTCGGTTGGGCGGTGTTCGCGAGAATCCTTGGCTGGTGTTGAAATTTTTCGATTCGTTGCGGATCGAAGTCTATGGAGTCATAGAAGATTGCCAGATTTGGGAGAATCTGTGCTTGGGGTTCGAGGTAATGGAGCTTTTCTCACCCTGTTTCCTGAGGTTGACCAGCCGAGTTGTGGATTGTCGGGATGGCGAGTCCCGAGTTGTCGTGTTTGGCTATGCGCGTGGATCAGAGTGCGCAGCAGAAGCCCGGTGGGCCCATAACCCACAGGTCTCAAGATCGTAGCGTGGGGTGCTACGGGCAGATTCCTGAGGTTGCGTTGAGTATCGGGGGATTGGTTCCTCGGTGTGAGACGTGTTGTTACCGTGCCATTGCTCGAGATATCGTGGTTCTTAGCACTGGCATGATGGAGTGTTGGGGAAAAATGTTGGCTAGTGTGCCGCATGAGTACCCTGTTCCTGTGATGAAAGCCGTACCAAGCGTCGGTGTTGGACTCGGATGGGGTTGTCGAGGATGTCGCCTGACGGAGGTTGAGGACGTGTTGGTCAGAGTCAGTGGCTAGTGCCCGACTTGTGTTGGAAGTTGTGTCCTCGGATGAGATCGTGTTTTGAGGAAGTGATCTCTGGCAGATTATGGGTTCCTCTTGGTAGCTGTGTGTGACTGGTAAGGCTAGTCTCGTAGTCGACCACGGTAAGGTGTGTATTGTTGGGGACCCGTGTGTGCATTGGTCGTGGTGTTGGCGACCAGGTTGCCATAATATTGGATGGCACTTTCCTCCCCTAGAGACGTGTGCCATGAATTGTTTCGGTGGTGTCCCGTGGCTCTATGATGAGGGCGAAATCGGGATTGGCAGGTGTCCACTTGGATTAATTGAGACGAAGGTTTCGATGAGACAGGACGGAAGGGTGATGCCTGTGTGTGGAAGTCCTTGGTGGGATGCTGGTGTCGCAATGGTTATCCCTAGTTTGGTGACCAGCATGGGATGGTTCCCCTGTAAGTCTGAGTCGGGTGAGGTGAAGACCGAAGACACCAGGATCTTGTTGTTGGCCTTCGGCATGCCAGGTGTAAGGTGACCCTTGGCACTGAGCCGATGATTTGATTGCAGTCTGTTGAGATGACTGCGTGAGCTGATGGAGGCTCTGTATTGGTTGTTCCCTTGAGCAGGGCGTGAATTCAGTCAGCTGGTTGTGAAGCTGATGTGTGATTTGTCCGCCGACCATTGGATAGATCGGTAGTTGTTTCACGTCACGAGGGTTGTGTCTCCTCGGTGAGCGAGACTGTGGCAGCGGTGTCATGATTGGTTCTCGTGTTGTCTGAGGTGGTGCCAGACGTGTGCTGTAATGTGGTGCCCGCTCTGATGGCGATGTGTCATTCGTGGTTGTAGTCTGGCTGTATCCCACAGGATCTGTGTTTTTGAAAAAATAATCAAGGTTTTTCGTGTTGGGGCTCTGACAGCGTTGTCAGTTGGTTAAGGTGTTCTTCCCCTGTGACTTGATGCTAGTCCTGAATTTTTTTAAGGGGGGAGGGCTATAATGCCCTGGATTATTTAGATTTTTTTTAGATATTTTTCGTGGGTCTCGGAGTGCATTTTGTGCTTTACACGTGTTTTTCCCTGATGCGCCTTCAGAACTCTGTGCAGGCCGAACCGTGGTATTCTCCAACTCCGGGATAGTACCGACGCGTTGTGCTCCTCCCGAGGACCACGGAAGTAATTTTTCGTAATTTTTTAAATTTCTAAAAATTTTGGGTTTTTCTATATATATTAACCCTTTCTCTCTCTCCCCTCTCATTTCTCACTCTTTCCCTCTCTCTTCTCTCTCACGTTCCCTCCTCTCCCCCTCTCTTCTCTCCGGGCAGCCGATGGAGATGGATGAGGGCGAGGCGGCGGTGCTTGTGGGGGGAGGAGCAGCGCGAACGGGGCGAGGATCGAGGTGGTGGAGGCGCGGCGAGCTCGGTGGCGCGATCGCGAGCCGGCGAGGGTTTAAACATCGTTTCTTCGTGGATCGGTGTCCACGGCGCGTCGAATCTTCGGTGGAGGTAGGGAGATGGACCCCTAGCTCGTGCACTTCATTCCCCGCAAGTTTTTTAGGCCGTGGTGAGCCGAGCGGGCTTATTTGAGCTTTTTAGGAAAAATCCATGTTTTTGGGGAGTGAGCCGGATCTCTCGTTTTACGATGTTTTTGGCCGATCCAGGGGTTTAGATGCATGCCTAGGGGCTTGGGGATGGATTCTCCTTTATTTCCCTATCACTCGGGGGTGATTGGGGCGTGGAATGGAATTTTTGGGGTGATCCGCCGGTTTTGGTCTCGGGACGATTTGGCGGTCCTTCCAGAGACCGCCACATCCCTGGAGGCCTAAGGTAGGCGCGCCACGAGTTACTATTTTTTCGGCAAGGCGGGCGTCGGCTGGCGGCCGCATGATAAACTGCCAGACCGGGTGGCGGCCGTGTAATATCCCGGACCTTTCGGATCCTTTCTTCGCAGGTCCCGGATCTGGTTTTCGGAGTGTCCGGCTCTATTGTGTCCGAAATTTCGTTTCGAACATCTTTCGTGTTCGGATCGGCGCGATTCGGAGTTGTTTCGGAGGCCCGGAGGCGTTCCGCGGCTTTTCCGCGTGTGTTTTC
Source organism: Amorphophallus konjac (assembly GCA_022559845.1). NCBI lineage: Eukaryota > Viridiplantae > Streptophyta > Magnoliopsida > Alismatales > Araceae > Amorphophallus > Amorphophallus konjac. The sequence goes on from CM040121.1 coordinate 531,048,896, forward strand.
CGATTCCCGGCGTGTGTTTCAGCTTTTTCTTCGGAAACTCGCTGCGGGCGAACCGGGCGGTTCCCCCAGGCACGAGTGGTACCGTTGCGATCGGTGCGTTCCGAGGATTCCGGAAATGTATTTTTCTATTTTTCGGTATTTTTCCGAAAAATCAGATTTTCTATATAATCCAATTTTCTTTTCTTTTTTCTTTTCTTCTTTCTCTTTCTTCTTCTTCTTCCTCCTTCCTTCCCCAACCGTGGCCGCCCTCCTCTCTCCCTCTCTCTCCCATTCGGACGCGGTGAGCCCCTCCCCGGCTGTTGACGGCGACAGGGCGACGGCGCGGACGCGTGGGTGGCGGCGAGGCGAGCTCGTGGGCGTGCGGCAAGCGTGGGAAGCGTGGGGAGGCGAGGTTTCTAAAAGCGTTCTTCGTGATTCGTGGGTGATTCGACGGAGCATTTGCTCCATTGAGGTAGGGTGACGGTCCTCTACCTCTGTGCGTTCCTTTCCCGTGATTTCTAGGCCGACGGGGAGTCGAGAGGGGTTTGTTTGAGCTCGGGTCGGGGAATGCATGATTCGGGGTTTGAGCGCCGATTTAGAGTTTTTACCGCGCCATTTGGAGTTTTGGGGGCGTCATTACATGCTCTAGGGCGTGGGGACGAGCTCCCCCTTTGTTTCCCCATCACCCGGGGGTGATTGGGGCGTGGAATGGAGTTTTCTGCCGTTTCCCGCCGTTCTCGATTTTCCGAGATGATAGCGGTCCACCAGTAACCGCCTTCATTGGTAGCGGTCAGGTGGGGACCGCCTTCACTAGGGTTTTTGACCGTTGGGGCTTGTTCTGTCGGCTGGCGGTCGCGGTCTTGCGACTGACCGCGACTACTGGTGGCGGTCAGGGGACGACCGCTTTCATCATGGGGTCCAGCACGGTCTTCGACACGGTTTTTGACCGTTGGAGTCTGGTCGCGGTCTCCTGGAGACCGCTACCAGGTGAAAACGGTCGTCAAGCGATCGCGTTCACGTTTCGCGCTCCAGGGTGGTCGCGGTACCAGGAGGACCGCGACTAGGTGGTAGCGGTCCTGGGTCGACCACGACCACTGGAGACGGTCCTCCGGTGACCGCGACTCCCTTTCTTCGCCGATTCAAATCCCGGACGAGCTAGTCTCGATCCCAGTGCTGACCCGTGGTCCGACTGATGCGGGGCATCATGTGGGGGCTACACATGGGGGTACCGTGGGGTCCCGGGAGGTGGTGATTTCGGATTGTGTCCTCGTGCATTAGTGTGGGTACAAGGAGCGTCCCTCGTACCTGTGGTTGCGACGTTGTTTTCCGTGACTTGAGAGTCTACTCCTTCAGTGACCCTCCACTAGTCGTAGCCCACCAGTACGAGGTGCTGGTCTCACCTGGGAGTGGTGTACGGGCATTCACCTTTGAGACGGTTTGTGGACCGGTTACCGTAGGCCCCTCGTCGGTAGCCAGAGTCCGGCTACGGGGGAAAATCGGTCAGAGGACCAGACCTAGTGACGCAAGGTCTGTGTGTGCACACGTGGTTGGGGGCGGTTGGACCCACGTCGACGGGCGTGACCCCAGCTAGTCACTTGTTTGTGGTTACTTGTACGGTGTCTGCGCCTCGGGTAGGACCTACCACGTCAAGTGGTTCACCTGCGGTGCGGTGTAAGACGTCAGGGGACGCTACCAGCTGTGCTTCTAGTGGGTGGTACTCCTGTCGAGTACGGAGTGACAGACTGTCAGTCGTGTGTTTCCGACCTTCGGGTTTTGTCGGGTTAGCCGTTGAGCTTCGGTCTTCTTACCGTGGCACGGGTGTCGGTTTGCGTGCCATGGGACTTTTGTCTTGTAGAGTACAGGGTTTTCCCTTCCGAGGTACTCTCCTACCGCTAGTGTAGTGGTTTCACATTTTACGAGGTAGGGTTCGAGTGATCCCTACTGAGTCTTGTTCTGAGACTCATTCCCTGCGTGTTTTCACCGTGTTTCAGGTGAGACGCCGCCCCGGGGGAGCGCGTCTGGGGTGCAGCGTGGTGCGGGTGCCCAGCGGTAGTGCCAGAGGTCAGAGCCGGGGTATGCCCCGTGTAGCTGTACTTTTCTTTCTTGTCACTGTACTAGTTGTGGACTACTGTTGCTGTTGTCGTTATTTCTATTGTGGACCATGTAAAATGTTAATTTATTTCCTGCTTAATATTATAACTGTTTAATTTCTGTAATTATTTGTGATACTTGTGTAGTCTCCACACCATCCTTTTAACCCTTCCGAGTCTTCGGGCTCGTGGGTGGCGGTGCGAGTCTCGGGTTATCGGGCCTTCCCGGTAATCGGATTCTCGGGTCGTTACAGCTGGTATCAGATCGCGGTTGTGGAATTACATGAGAATCATAGGTAATTGTAGTGGTCCACTAGTCCACAGCAATGATGTACAGGTGACGCTGGCATTGGGCACCGCGTGTTTATTTTGACCTTGCCATTTTCGTATTTTCTGTCTTGTGCTTTAGGAGCGAGTATGGCGCCGAGGCGGAGCTCTCGCTCTCAGCAGGGGCAGTCGGCTGGAGGTCAGGAGATCCAGCAGGGGGTCCAGAGGGACCAGGAGGAGCATAGTAGAGCGCCACAGGGGGCTACCGAGGCCGCGGATGCTGCGAGAGTTCCGGGGGCCGAGGAGTTCTTCCGTGGCATGTACCAGCTTATGTCTCAGCAATTCGGCGGAGAGGCCGGTGAGGGCTCGTCAGTCAGGGGTGGGCCAGGCCGAGCAGTGAGGGACTTCATGCAGTTCCATCCACCTTACTTCAGCGGCCAGGCAGACCCTGATGCAGCTCGCGATTGGCTTGATGAGATGGAGCGGGTGTTCAGTTCTGGGAAGAGTGATGCCGAGGACAGAGTGGTGTTGGCCTACAACCAATTGTAGGGTACGGCTCGGAGATGGTGGCCTTCCGAGTGGAAGACGTCTTTTCAGCTTCGTCCACTTGAGCAGATCGAGTGGGATGATTTTGTTAGTGCTTTCGAGCGTACGTACTATCCAGATATTGTTGCTACGCAGCGGATGCGGGAGTTTTTGGAGCTGGTGCAGGGCGACATGTCCGTGTTGCAGTACAGGGCCTGATTTGTCGAGCTGGGTCGGTATGCACCTCACATCATGGAGCATGAGAGGGTGCGGACCACGCAGTTTGTACAGGGCTTGAGGCTGGAGCTGAGGAGCCATTTGATCGCGAATGAGGCCACTGATCTAGAGACAGCATCTCGTGTTGCGGTTTCTTTGGAGATGGATATGCAGAGGACTCGAGGACCGATCAGCCAGGGGCAGTCCTTGTCAGGTCGCAGCCAGCAGTCGGCTACCCAGCAGCAAGGTTTCTTCCAGCATGCGTCGGGTGGTTCAGGAGTACCGGCATCGGCAGCTTCGGTGACAGGATCTGCGTCCTTCGGCTCGAAGGTCAAGAAGTTCTTGAAGAAGAGTTTCCGTAAGAAGCACAAGGATCAGGGGCAAGCTTCATCGGGTAGTGTACAGCAGCCGATTCCTTTGCAGCGTCAGGGATCAGTGGGTGGATCGCGAGGACCTTGTCCACGGTGTGGTGGGACCCACCCAGGCAGGCAGTGCACGGCGCCGATCGTCTGTTTTCGGTGTGACCAGCCAGGGCATATGGCGCGTGACTGTCCTCAGAGGCCGCCGCAGCAGCAGTTTCCTCAGCAGCAGCAGGTTCCCCAGCAGCAGAGGCAGCAGCAGCAGCAGCAGGGACAGTATCCGCCGCTACCCAGGTCAGCCAGCGTGGGAGGCAGGCAGAGAGCCCGGGGCCAGATCACGCACATGACCAGGGCAGAGGCAGTGGCGTCGCAGCTCGTGGAAGGTACCGTTCAGATTTTGGGTTGTGGGGCTCGGGTTTTGTTTGATTCGGGCGCGTCTCATTTGTTTATTTCGGAGGATTTCGCGTCGAGCGTCGAGGAGCCGGTGACCCAGTTATCCTGTGATTTGGCAGTGGAGTTGCCTTCGGGTGACTTTATGATCACTCCGTATTGCTTCGATCATGTTCCGGTTTGGATCGATGGGCGGAGTATGCCAGGCAGGTTGTATGCGTTGCAGCTTCGGGATTACGATGTGATTCTAGGCATGGATTGGCTCGAGACCCATGGAGCGGTGGTGGATTGTGGAATGAAGAGGGTCTACTTCCAGCATCAGAGCAAGAGGACCTTCTATTTCCAAGGTATCCGTTCCACCTCTTCTCGATTCCTTATCTCTGCTATTCGAGCCCGTCGGTTGCTTGATTCTGGTTGTCAGGGTTTTCTCGCGTCCGTGGTTGTGTCGGACCGGATGGAGCCGGATGTCAAGGACATTGCGGTGGTGTGAGAGTTTCCCGACATTTTTCCCGAGGAGTTGCCTGGATTACCTCCCCAGCGGGAGATCGATTTCGTGATCGAGGTTGTGCCTGGTACGGGACCTTTGGCGAAGGCTCCCTACCGTATGGCCCCCGCTGAGTTGAGGGAGTTGAGGGCGCAGTTGCAGGAACTGTTGGCCAAGGGGTACATTCGTCTTAGCTTTTCCCCTTGGGGTGCGCCCGTGTTGTTCGTGAAGAAGAAGGACGGTAGTCTGCGCTTGTGCATTGACTATCGGCAGCTGAATGAAGTGACCATTAAGAACAAGTATCTGTTACCGCGGATTGATGATTTGTTCGACCAGCTGCAGTCTGCGCGAGTGTTCTCGCGGATCGATTTGCGGTCCGGTTACTATCAGCTGAGAATTCGTGAGTCCGATGTGGAGAAGACTGCATTCAGTACGAGGTACGGGCATTATGAGTTTCTAGTGATGCCGTTCGGGCTCACCAATGCCCCTGCAGCATTCATGGACATGATGTAGAGGGTGTTTCATCCGTATTTGGACCAGTTCGTGGTCATCTTCGTGGATGACATCCTTGTTTATTCGCAGTCTGCTGAGGAGCATGCGTACCATTTGGGTGTGGTGCTGCAGACGTTGCGAGATCACCAGTTGTATGCGAAGCTCAGCAAGTGCGAGTTTTGGCTCAGCGAGGTGCACTTTCTGGGGCACGTGATTTCTGGTGATGGCATTTCCGTGGACCCCGCCAAGGTCGAGGCAGTAATGCAGTGGCCGAGGCCGAGGTCGGTGACGGAGATCCGGAGTTTCTTGGGGCTTGCGGGTTATTATCGCCGGTTTATCCAGGATTTTTCTAGCATTGCGACCCCGATGACTAGACTCACGCGGAAGGATGTGCCTTTCGTCTGGTCCGAGGAGTGTGAGCAGAGCTTCAGAGAACTGAAGAGATTGCTCACCTCGGCTCCGGTGTTGGTCTTGCCTTCTGGATCGGGAGGTTTTGTGGTGTGTACAGATGCTTCCGGTGTTGGGTTGGGTGCTGTTTTGATGCAGCATAGTAGAGTGGTGGCTTATGCATCTCGGCAGCTAAAGCCCCACGAGGAGAACTACCCTACCCATGACCTTGAGTTGGCGGCGGTGATCTTCGCGCTGAAGATCTGGAGGCATTATCTGTACGGCGAGAAGTTCGAGGTGTTCACTGACCATCAGAGTTTGAGGTATGTGTTCTCGCAGAGAGATCTGAACCTTAGGCAAAGGCGCTGGATGGAGTTCATGAAGGATTATGACTTCACCCTGTCTTATCAGCCGGGCAGGATGAATGTCGTTGCTGATGCCTTGAGTCGGAAGGTTGCGGTCAGTGCCTTGATGCTGAGGAAGTGGAGGCTCTGGGAACAAGTGCCCGAGGTATCTTTTACGCTCAATATTCCCCAGGAGCCAGGGTTGGCAGTGCTTGCGAGTCTGACTGTCACTCCTGCTATTCGTCGTCAGGTGACAGAGGCTCAGCATGCGGACCCTGAGTTGCCCCGGATTCTGGCGATGGCTGACGTGGAGCTCGGCGAGGACGGTGCTGCGAGGTTTCGTGGCAGGTTGTACGTCCCAGCCGAGGAGCAGATTCATCGTGCGGTGCTGCGCGAGGCTCATAGGAGCAGGTACACTGTACACCCGGGTGCGACGAAGATGTATCGGAACTTGCGGAGGCAGTTCTGGTGGTCTGGCATGAAGAGAGATGTCGCAAAGTTTGTGGCCATGTGCCTGATCTGTCAGCAGGTGAAGGTGGAGCATCAGCGACCAGGAGGTACTCTCCAGCCCTTGGATGTTCCTGCTTGGAAGTGGGACCATGTGACCACGGATTTCGTGGTGGGATTGCCGAGGACCCCGAGTGGGCAGGACAGTATTTGTTGCTGGTGGATCGGCTGACGAAGGTGACTCGGTTGTTACCGGTCAAAGTCAGCTGGAGCGTGTCTAAGTTGGCTCATTTGTATGTGGAGCGGATCGTTCCGTTGCATGGGGTTCCCATTTCGATCGTGTCGGATCGGGATCCGCGCTTCACTTCTGGATTCTGGAGGAGTTTCCAGCGAGCTCTTGGCACGGAGTTGGCATTTAGCTCGGCGTATCATCCTCAGTCAGATGGTCAGTCAGAGAGGACCATTCAGACTTTGGAGGACATGCTGAGATCCTGCTGCCTGGAGTGGCAGGGGAGTTGGATTCATCACCTACCGTTGGTGGAGTTTGCCTATAATAACAACTATCATTCGAGCATTGGTATGGCTCCCTATGAGGCATTGTATGGGCGTCCTTGTCGGACTCCACTTGATTGGTTCGAGGTGGGTGAGCGTGTTTTGACGGGACCGGAATTGGTGCAGCAGTGTGTGGATGTTGTGCACCTGGTTCGTCAGAACATGTTGGCGGCCCAGAGTCGGCAGAAGAGCTATGCTGACCGTAGGAGGCAGCCCCTCGAGTTCGCCGTGGGCGATCATGTGTTCTTGAGAGTTTCTCCGATGAAGGGGGTGATGCGTTTTGGACGGCGTGGGAAGCTGAGTCCCCGCTATATTGGTCCTTTTGCGATTGTGGAGCGCATCGGTGAGGTCGCTTACCGGTTGCAGTTACCTCCTGAGTTGGCGTCGGTGCATGACGTGTTCCACGCCTTGATGTTGCGGAAGTATATGCCCGATGACTCTCATGTGCTCGAGTTTTCCGTTTGGCCTGAGGTGATTCCAGATCTTTCTCTCCCAGAGTTTCCGATCCGCGTGGAGGATAGGCGAGAGCAGCGCCTGCGGAACAAGGGCATTCCCTTGATAAAGGTCGTGTGGCAGCGACACTCTGGTGGTGAGGCTTCGTGAGAACGGGAGGACGAGATGCGTCAGCAGTTCCCGTACATGTTTGAATGAGTCTTCCTCTTCTTTCCCCTTGGGTTGTTCTCAATTTCGAGGACGAAATTCCTTAAGGGGGGAGGGCTATAATCTCGGAAATTTCGGATCCTTTCTTCGCGGGTCCCGGATCTGCTTTTCGGAGTGTCCGGCTTTATTGTGTCCGAAATTTCGTTTCGAACATCTTTCGTGTTCGGATCGACGCGATCCGGAGTTGTTTCGGAGGCCCGGAGGCGTTCCGCGGCTTTTCCGCGTGTGTTTTCCGATTCCCGACGTGTGTTTCGACTTTTTCTTCGGAAGCTCGCTGCGGGCGAACCGGGCGGTTCCCCCAGGCACGAGTGGTACCGTTACGATCGGTGCGTTCCGAGGATTCCGGAAATGTATTTTTCTATTTTTCGGTATTTTTCCAAAAAATCGGATTTTCTATATAATCCCATTTTCTTTTCTTCTTTCTCTTTCTTCTTCTTCTTCCTCCTTCCTTCCCCAACCGTGGCCGCCCTCCTCTCTCCCATTCGGACGCGGTGAGCCCCTCCCCGGCTGTTGACGGCGGCAGGGCGACGGCGCGGATGCGTAGGTGGCGGCGAGGCGAGCTCGTGGGCGTGCGGCAAGCGTGGGAAGCGTGGGGAGGCGAGGTTTCTAAAAGCGTTCTTTGCGATTCGTGGGTGATTCGGCAGAGCATTTGCTCCATTGAGGTAGGGTGACGGTCCTCTACCTCTGTGTGTTCCTTTCCTGTGATTTCTAGGCCGACGGGGAGCCGAGAGGGGTTCGTTTGAGCTTGGGTCGGGGAATGCATGATTCGGGGTTTGAGCGCCGATTTAGAGTTTTTACCGCGCCATTTGGAGTTTTGGGGGCGTCATTACATGCTCTAGGGCGTGGGGACGAGCTCCCCCTTTGTTTCCCCATCACCCGGGGGTGATTGGGGCGTGGAATGGAGTTTTCGGCTGTTTCCCGCCGTTCTCGATTTTCCGAGATGATAGCGGTCCACCAGTAACCACCTTCATTGGTAGCGGTCGGGTGGGGACCGCCTTCACCAGGGTTTTTGACCGTTGGGGCTTGTTCTGTCGGCTGGCGGTCGCGGTCTTGCGACTGACCGCGACTACTGGTGGCGGTCAGGGGACGACCGCTTTCATCATGGGGTCCGGCACGGTCTTCGACACGGTTTTTGACCGTTGGAGTCTGGTCACGGTCTCCTGGAGACCGCTACCAGGTGAAAACGGTCGTCAAGCGATCGCGTTCACATTTCGCGCACCAGGGTGGTCGCGGTACCAGGAGGACCGCGACTAGGTGGTAGCGGTCCTGGGTCGACCACGACCACTGGAGACGGTCCTCCGGTGACCGCGACTCCCTTTCTTCGCCGATTCAAATCCCGGACGAGCTAGTCTCGATCCCAGTGCTGACCCGTGGTCCGACTGATGCGGGGCATCATGTGGGGGATACACATGGGGGTACCGTGGGGTCCCGGGAGGTGGTGATTTCGGATTGTGTCCTCGTGCATTAGTGTGGGTACAAGGAGCGTCCCTCGTACCTGTGGTTGCGACGTTGTTTTCCGTGACTTGAGAGTCTACTCCTTCAGTGACCCTCCACTAGTCGTAGCCCACCAGTACGAGGTGCTGGTCTCACCTGGGAGTGGTGTACGGGCATTCACCTTTGAGACGGTTTGTGGACCGGTTACCGTAGGCCCCTCGTCGGTAGCCAGAGTCCGGCTACGGGGGAAAATCGGTCAGAGGACCAGACCTAGTGACGCAAGGTCTGTGTGTGCACACGTGGTTGGGGGCGGTTGGACCCACGTCGACGGGCGTGACCCCAACTAGTCACTTGTTTATGGTTACTTGTACGGTGTCTGCGCCTCGGGTAGGACCTACCACGTCAGGCGGTTCACCTGCGGTGCGGTGTAAGACGTCAGGGGACGCTACCGGCTGTGCTTCTAGTGGGTGGTACTCCTGTCGAGTATGGAGTGATAGACTGTCAGTCGTGTGTTTCCGACCTTCGGGTTTTGTCGGGTTGGCCGTTGAGCTTCGGTCTTCTTACCGTGGCACGGGTGTCGGTTTGCGTGCCATGGGACTTTTGTCTTGTAGAGTACATGGTTTTCCCTTCTGAGGTACTCTCCTACCGCTAGTGTAGTGGTTCCACGTTTTACGAGGTAGGGTTCGAGTGATCCCTACTGAGTCTTATTCTGAGACTCATTCCCTGCGTGTTTTCACCGTGTTTCAGGTGAGACGCCGCCCCGAGGGAGCGCGTCTGGGGTGCAGCGTGGTGCGGGTGCCCAGCGGTAGTGCCAGAGGTTAGAGCCGGGGTATGCCCCGTGTAGCTGTACTTTTCTTTCTTGTCACTGTACTAGTTGTGAACTATTGTTGCTGTTGTTGTTATTTCTATTGTGGACCATGTAAAATGTTAATTTATTTCCTGCTTAATATTATAACTGTTTAATTTCTGTAATTATTTGTGATACTTGTAGTCTCCACACCATCCTTTTAACCCTTCCGAGTCTTCAGGCTCGTGGGTGGCGGTGCGAGTCTCGGGTTATCGGGCCTTCCCGGTAATCGGATTCTCGGGTCGTTACAGGCCGAGTCTTCGACCGCTACCCCGTTCTGACCGTAGGGAGTCAGGTGCCCCTAGCGGTCGTGGGTTCGGGCGCCAGAGGGTGGTAGCGGCCTGGGGTAGGACAGCCAGGCCCAGTGTAATTCATCTTCTGGCGGGCCAAGGGCAGACCGCCAGAGGCCTTGTAGCGGCCTAATTCTGGACCGCTAGAGTCTGTGTGGCGGCCCAGGGTAGGACCGCCAGGTGATTCTCCGTGTTGGGTTCGCATTGTGTTGGTCTCCGGTCGACCCGGTGGTGACCCAGTGGTCGACCTTCGGCCTCGTGAGTGTCCCAGACACCCCGTGGGTTCTGTGTCCGTGTTTCTGGGGTGTCGGGAGGTACCGTGTTACCTCGATTAGCGTGCCCATAGGTGTGGTGGGTCCGGGCGACCCCATGTGTTCCGGGCTTTCGTGTTACGCTCGATCGAGTCACCGTGTATCGGTGTGAGTGCGGTAGGGGTTCCCCCGCATGTCGTGAGTTTCCTTGGAAGATGATTCCTGTGTGGGCTATGTGTTTGGCCTTGGGTTATCCGGCCTGGGGTTGGAGGTTTCCCGCTTTTCCCTGGGATGGGGAATCGAAGTGGTGGCTTGTGAGCTGCCTTGGGAATCTTACTTCTGTGCTTTCCGCGTGGTCCATGTGTGTGGCCTTGGACTGTGAGTCCAGTCATCCAACCTGGGGATGGAGGTCCCTGGAGTTCCCTTTTGAGGGGATGGTCTCGGCGGCTCATGAGCTACCTCGGTATCCGTGCTATCGTAGTTTTAAACCTAGGGATTAGGCTAGATTGACGATCTTGTGCTGTTGCGTGCGATAGTCTTAACCCCGAGTCTCGTGACTCAAGGACCGTTAGATTTAGTGAGTCTAGAGAACTGTCCAGAGTCCAGTGGCTCGGCGCCACTTGGTTCTTCTCGACTTTCGCGCAGGGTGCGTGTGTGTTTCTCAGAGTTTCTTCTCGGAGAGTGGTCACACTAGTGACTCCCCACTAGTCGTAGCCTTCCGACATGGGAGTGGTCCCACCAGGGAGTGGTGGCGTGGCTACCCTAGCGAGAGACGGTTTGAGACTGGTTTCCATCGGGCCCCACGTCTACCAGCCAGAGTCCGGCTGAGGGGAAAATCAGTTAGAGGGCCCAACCAGAGATGCACGGTCTGTGTGTGCACACATGGTTGGGGGCGGTTGGACCCGCGCTTACGAGCGCGACCCCAACTAGTCACTTGTTTTGTGGTTACTTGTACGGTGTCCCCGTTCCACTAGGGGTCAAGGGGGACACCTGAGGCCCGGTCTAAGACGTCAGTGGACGTATCCGGCCTTGCTTCTGGTGGGCAGGTACTCCTGTCACTTGAGACATGACTCTCCTATGTCTGGGTTCCGTTTCCCGTCTGCGAGACGTGATTTTCTGGACCGTCCGGTGTTTCTGAGGTAGTGGCCAGGGTGCCAGTGGCTTTACCGAGGTTGCGTCTTGTTGGTGCGGTGCCCGCGACCAGGTGGTCGGGGTTGCACCTTGGACAGCGTGTCCTAGTTGGCATTGTCTTGGGAGACAGACTTTACGGCGAGGTTGCCATAGGTTTCACCTCGGTAGGTGGTGTTAGTGTGGTATGGTGCCCGATTGTGAGATCGGGGTTTTCTCTTTCTGTTTGACCGGTATAGTAGGAGTAGCTGTAGTGCCGAGTTTTGACCGGCCACCGGTTCACTGTTCTTGTTGTAGGTGTAGCTTTCTTTTTCGCTACCGCCGTTGTTTCCGGTTGGGGTTCCACGGGATCCCTGTTGAGTCTCTATTTGGAGACTTATCCCTGCTTTTCAGGTGCGACGGTTCTTCCTCGAGGTTCGAGGGTGTTGTTCGGAGGTTCGTAGCTGCCAACTCGTCGGGCCAAGTGTTCACTTGACATGTGGTACGTTTTACTGCTTTAGACTGTACTTTCTGTTGGATTGGACTCTGTTGTAGTAGTTATTATTTATTTCTGTTAATTGTTGAGTTGTCTTACTTTATTTCCTATTTCTTTATACCTCCACACTCCTTTTAGCCCTTCCGAACCCTCTCGATTCGTGGGCGGCGGGTCAGGATTCGAATGGTATCGGATTCCTCCCGGTATCCGAATCTTGGGTTGTTACAACTGGAGCCTAAGGTTGGCCCTCGGCTTGTTTTAGAATGGCTGGAATGCGCGTGCCTGCAAGGTGTACGGGGAAATTTCTGACACATGTGTATGGGCCGCATAAGGGTGCTACGGGCTTCTAAAGCCTACAGTTGACCAAGATTAGTGTTCCTTTGTCTGTAGAGGGCTGGAGGGAGGTGTCTTGGGGGTAAATCTCGGCCTCGTTGTTGGGTGCCCCGTGTCGAGGCTTGTAATCAGGGCGCCCCCAGGATGGCCTGGGTGGCTGCGTTGAAGACCAGTAAACCCGCAAACTAGGTGATCGGGGGTGGCCACAATCGATTATTGATGTTGTTGTGGGTCACGGCTAGTTGGTTGGGTCCCTCGATTGGGCCCGGTGAGGTATAGGAAGGGTTGGATAGCCCACGCCTTAAAGGTGTTCGGGGAAATTCCCGAACCCTCATTTCTTAATATTTTTGCTGGGAAAATATCTGGGTACAACAACTGCGAGGGTCGGTCGACCTATAGCTGGGGTTGATCGACCGAACCCTAGTGGCAGTCGACTGATCCCAGCCTGTGCCCTTTTTCTGCCCACTGCCAGGAACCGGTCGACCAATTCCGACGACGACCAAATGGGGTAACCCCTTGGGGGCCCGTTCCACGCCCAACTCACTCCATTGTGAGCAGGAACCATGGAGAATCACTCCCCGATGTCTAACACACCCATTCAAATCCAATGAACCATGAATCGCCGTCTGAATTGATAAAATTGTCGCTCACCCCAAAAACATGAGATTTTTCCAAAACAAGAACAAAACCCGCTCATTCTCTCCCGGATCTACGTGGATCGGTGGGAAAACACGCGAAGAGGTGGAAGGGTCCGTCCCCCTGCCTGAAATGCCACTTTCCCACCTTAGATCGCTCTATCATTGCCAATTCGCGTCGAAAACCGATGAATCTTTGAAAGTTGCGACCCACTTGCACGATCTTCCTTGTCCACACCCTCACGAGTCACCTCCCACCGCTATCGAAGTGCAACTGCACCTCCTCGCCACCCATCGTCTGCAGCCGGAGGGAGAGAGAGGGGAGCCGGAGGTGAAACGAAAGGGGAGGGAGAAGTTCAAAGAGGGGGAGAGAGATCGTAGGGGGGAGGGTTTTGGGTTGCCCCGAACCCTTAAAATAAGTAAAATTATCAATATGCTCTTTCTCTCTTAATTTAGTTAAATAAACTCTAGAATTTTAATAAAAACTCCATAATTCCTTCTAAAATCTTTAAAATAATATCTCAAAAATCCGTGGCTCTTAAAATATTCACGAAAAATTGATCCGACTCCTAATAGGTGGAAATCTGAAATCCAAGATATTACAAAATTCATACCAATACTTTCCCACTTCTATTCAGGTATCTCCAAAGGCTTCAATTACCAGCAGATTTGAGATATTCATCTTTTACCTGTTGACATGTCATGTAATAGCTCACAAACTCGGTCATTTCCCTTTTCATGTTTGGTCAAAAAAAAGTTCTTTTCAAATCCTGGTACATTTTAGTGACTCATGGATGAATAGTATGCCTAGATTGGTGCGCTTCTTATATTATTTTCTTTTTGATTTCAATATAATCAGGCACACAAGTTCTTCCCTGAAATAATAATCTCTCATCATTGGCTAGTTGGAAATCAGGTATTTGGTTCAAGTTCTCCAAAATTTCAATCAATAAGGGATCATTACCTTGTTGCTCTATGATTTCTGAGAGCATATCGGGTTGTACCCTCATATTAATAATCAGAATTTGCTCTTCATTTTCCTTCACATTCATGTTTAATCTTACAAATTGTTCCAGCAATCGTCACCCACTAATCATCAAACTTGATAGTAAGGCTATTGGCTTCCTACTAAGAGCATTTGTCATAGCATTGCCTTTTCCAAGATGATATTGAATAAAGAAATAAAAATCTTTTAAATATTCTAACAATCTTTTTTATCTCATGTTTAGTTCTTTCTGAGAAAATAAATATTTTAAGCTCTTATAGTCAAAATAAATAATGACCTGCTCACTGTATAGATATTTTGAGAGCAAAGAGAACCACTGCTAATTCCGGATCATGCACCAGATAATTGACTTCATGATTCTTCAATTGTCAAGATACATAGGCTATCACTTTGTCTTATTGCATTAGCACACGACCTAGTCTGATTCTTGAGGTATCAATATACACTTCAAATCCTCTTCCTTAAGTGGGTAGAGCAAAAATAGATGTAGTGGTCAAGCACTTCTTCAGAGTTTAGAAACTCTTTTCACATTTTTCTACTCACATATAAGAATTTCCCTTCCTTGTCAATCTAGTCAATGGCACGATAATTTTAGAGAAATCCTTAATAAATCTCCTATAATAACTGGCCAATCCTAAAAAGTTTTAGATTTTAGTCACCTTTGTAGGCATTTCCCAATTATTGACATCTTCTACCTTTGAAAAATCAACATAAATACCTTCCTTAGATATCACATGGCCAAGAAATGAAACTTTCTCCAGCCAAAACTCACATTTGCTCAATTTGACATACAATTGATTATCTTTTAACATTTGCATGATGATCCTTAAATGAACTTCATGTTCTTCCTTGGTCTTAGTAGATTAATATATCATTAATAAAAACCACCACCACTACAAGAAAAAGTGGCTATAGCGACCGAATTAGAGACCGATTAAATCGGTCGCTAGTCGGTCCCAAATAGAGACCAATTCGGCGACCGAAATAATCGGTCGCATATCTGAGACCGTTTTGGCGACCGAATTTATTTCGGTCTCCAATCGGTCGCTATATTTAGCTCGAATTTATTCCGGTCTCTTTTTTTTCAAAATCGACCGAATTGGAGACCGATGTTGCGACCGAATATATTTCGGTCTCTAATCGGTCGCTGATATGACTGCATTTACCCCGCGACCATCTCCCCCCTGCATTGATAACCCTTCCTCCACCGGAGCTCTCCCCTCCCCCTCCGGCCCCCTCGCCCTCCCCCCCCCCCCCCTCTGCCTTGCGGCCACGGGCGTGGCGAGCGGCGTGGTGGTGGACGGACGCCGGAGCTCGCTGTCTCGGCCAGCCCCGCACCATCCTCGCCGTCGACCTCGTCGGTCCCCGTCGTCCTCGTCGTCACCCTCCTCGGTCTGGTAAGTCCTCTCCCTCTCGATCTCCCCCCCCTCTCCTCTCCCTCCAGCCCCGCGCCTCTCTCCCCCCCCCTCTCCCTCCCCGCCGGCCATCGACCATGCCCTATTTCTCATTTTTTTTCTTCTTGGAGGGGTTCCAGTGAGGGGGGTTTCGGTGGGAGGGGGTGGCGGGGGAGGTTGGTCTGGGAGGGGGGGTGGAGCTCGGGTGAGGGGGAGGGGGCTCCGCAGGGGAGGGGGAGGGGGCTGCGCAGGGGAGGGGGAGGGGCTCCGGTGGAGGGGAGGGGGCTCCGCAGGGGTGAGGGGGAGGGGGCTCCGGTGGACGGGAGGGGGCTGCGCAGGGGGAGGGGCTCCGGTGGGGTGAGGGGGAGGGGGCTCCGGTGGAGGGGAGGGGGCTGCGCAGGGGGAGGGGCTCCGGTGGAGGGGGGGCTGCGCAGGGGGATGGGCTCCGGTGGAGGGGAGGGGGCTCCGCAGGGGTGAGGGGGAGGGGGCTCCGGTGGAGGGGAGGGGGTTGCGCAGGGGGAGGGGCTCCGGTGGAGGGGGGGCTGCGCAGGGGGAGGGGCTCCGGTGGAGGGGGAGGGGCTCCGGTGGAGGGGCTCCGGTGGAGGGGAGGGGGCTCCGCAGGGGTGAGGGGGAGGGGGCTCCGGTGGACGGGAGGGGGCTGCGCAGGGGGAGGGGCTCCGGTGGGGTGAGGGGGAGGGGGCTCCGGTGGAGGGGAGGGGGCTGCGCAGGGGGAGGGGCTCCGGTGGAGGGGGGGCTGCGCAGGGGGATGGGCTCCGGTGGAGGGGAGGGGGCTCCGCAGGGGTGAGGGGGAGGGGGCTCCGGTGGAGGGGAGGGGGAGGGGGCTCCGGTGGAGGGGAGAGGTAAGGCGGAGGCCTGCTTCTCTGGTGCCGGTGTAGATTATATGATCCACAATGCAGCTTCTGAACGCCCTGTATGATATTTCTTCTGGATTTTTTTCTTTGAATCCCACATCTTTAAGCTAATCAAGCACATCAGAAAAATACTTGTTGGAGCTGAAAATAGTGTTGATCATCAAGTACTGATCATCTTTGCTTGCCTTGCCTTTGTTTTCAGAAATCATCTGCTTTGGAGGTAACAGAAGGACATCTTCAGGTATCAAAATGCAATCCCAGCGGGCTGTTGTTTTAAATTTTTCTCTAAAATGTCTTACCACTTTAGCCATTTTTCCTGTGAGATAGGCTATTTTCAGTGCCAACGTCATGGGGACCATCACCCTCACTCGGCTTCTTGCACATTGCATGCTGAAACGAGGCAAAGGCCATTTTGTGGTGGTAAGGTTTTTCCATATTGTTTTCTAGTCGTATTCATCTTTTTAAGTTTGCACTCACGTACTCAATTCAGAAGTCATTTGTTTCTTCTGTGAGGATAAAGCGTTTGATTTCATTTCCTTTTTTCATTCGGTTTCCATTCTTTTTATCTGTGTCTGAATCACTTCTGTGTGCAGATGAGCAGTGCGGCTGGAAAAGTTCCTACACCAGGGCAGGCCGTGTACTCTGCTTCGAAGTATGCTTTGAATGGATATTTCCATACCCTTCGTTCAGAGGTAATCCTATTGACGGGCATTCTTTCGTTAATCTCTGATAACACAACATTTTCAGCCATTTGGCTTCTGTCTTGTAAGATTAATGAAAGCAATCAAGCAATGAGCAGGACAAATTACCACCAAAAGAATGAAAGATTGCTGAACGCTCATTCTTCTATGAATTCATTTCATGTATTCTTTTTCCAATCAATCCATAATATTTAAATAATGAGTCTATGCTATAGTCACTTGCCTTTTTGTCACCTTAGCATGCTCAACAGTTCAATACCTCTCCCAAGTTCTCTTAAAAGGTGCTTTGGTTGTACAGTGCATTGATATCTGCCTAATCGTCTAATTTTCTCTATGATGACAGCTATGTCATAAGGGCATTAAAGTTACAGTAGTTTGTCCTGGACCAATTGATACATCAAGATATTCTGGATCAGGTCCACCGAAATATGATGTTGAATCAGAGGTTGGGAACTATACTCTTTTAACTCTTGGTATTTGCCACCAATGTGTTCTAATACTTTTCTGGAAGATTTCCCTTTTTTTTTAGGGTGGCATACTTATTTCTTGGTTCTCTTATTCCGCTAGCGATTTCTCCAGACAATATGGAGACTCCATCTGTCCTCTGGATGTTACTTCTGATATACTGTATGCTGTTGATATGCATTCTATAGATAAGTTTTTCAGACCTATATATTTTATTCTTTCCACAAGTTCCAGTACTCTTTTGATAAAAAGCTGTTAGCTCTTTTCTGGACAGAGGATTGACCAAAGAAAATTTAGGATGATATAGCAGCCATGGAGGCTGAAGGACTGATATTCAACTTGCATTGTGGACAATTATGATGACTGGATCTCAGTAATTAATGAATTCTCACTTTGACAACCTAGAAACAGCGCAACTTGACCCACTTTCCATCGTGCCATCATGTGAAGGCAGGGAGGCCTGACATCCAACTTGTCACTGACATTTTGTTATGGTGCTCTTCTCACTCTCACATTTAAAGTTTGAAGAAAAAAGGTGATCATACCCATGAAAGAGGATAATATTCATAAATGCTTTGTTACTTAGTGGTTGAAAATGCAGCGCACAACTCTCATAGTTTTCCTTTAAAAATATAAGAGGTATATTATTTTGGGCAAGAATGCTGGTATGCTGAATCTTAAAAGGCCAGAATTAGTATGCGGCTAATCTAGATAGAGAATAGAAGCAGAGATGCAATGATTTGTCATAAAGTTTCTTCAGAATGGGAACGTTGCAATGTGAGCAAGATGTGCAATCCAATCGATTAATATTAATTAAATTATTGTATTGAACTACATTTTGGTGAGACTGCGCAAATCCTGCATCAAAAGAGTAGCCACCTCAGCTGTTAATTACGTTAAAAGTTACACTCAATGTATTCACTACTGTTCATGCGCCGATGCAGACACTTCATTTTTACTATTAGATGACATTTCCTGGGATCCCATTGTATGTCTTACCTGGATCAATAGATATCATATGTAATCTTTTACTAATCCTTAACTTATCAGTGGGGTTGTTTTTTATCAGTGGGGTTGTTTTAGTAGAAAAGTAGCTTCAATGGTGGGCCGACTCATCATGAAATCATACCAGCAGTTTGTAAATATTGCACATACTTTGTCTTCTATTTTGGCTTTATTATTCTGTTCACATTATGCATAACTACATGCCTTTTTTCACTCTTTACATGTAAATTTCACTTCTCAACCTTAAACCTAGTTTTGCTTTTCCTTTTTCTGTATAGAAACATGTGTCAACGGAAAGGTGCGCACAGCTAACGATTATTGCAGCAATCCATGGACTAAAGGAGGCATGGATATCCAATCAGGTCTGCATTTGCATATGCTGTGTTGTATCACATAATTTATGAAGAACACAGATCCTGGCAGTAAAATTACCAACCATGATCATCTATGTTTTATTCAAGGTCCCTTACCAACTTAAGATTGCTAAATTTTGCTCCTCGGTTTAGTATAAATTTGTACCACAAGCACTCAACCTACCATAAGCATTCGACTCAACTCTCAAAAGGTTTGCAGGGATGCCACTGCTCTGTTTATACAGAAGCTCGTTGTTAATTCTATTCTGCCGTTTGATATAGTCCTACTGAAAGGCGAAAGCACCCCTAATAGCTCCACAAATGGCATTATGTGCATGGAGAGCGATCATGTCAAGCTTTACTCATTGGTGTCTGATTTATTGAGGAGTTATCATCAAGTGTGTCGGCATTATTTGTAGACTTAAATGACACAATTCCATGATGATTGCTTTGTGTAGATCCAATTAAACTGTCAATGTGTGATGATTGCTTTGTAGATTCAAACAGACTGGTTTTATATGCATCAACGCATGGGAGTATGCTATCCATTCTGAACCAGTTAAACTTCCCTATCACTTTGGATCGATCATCATTATCCCTTCTTTCTGACTACACGGATTAACTATTGGTTTTCCAATATTTTGGTTTGCTATTTATCAATGAGTAATTCAATGCGATTTAGCTCCACCACTGTTTCCCAATGATGATGCGAAGGTGATTCTGATCATCTGAGGCATTTCAGTATGGGCTGCTGTTACTATATTCCAATACGACCGGGGAGATGAAAGTGACTTGTCAGAACTGACGGAATCCAAATCGGATGTCCGGTTTGAGCTCGGCGCTCAAACTTCATTTTTAAAATACACTTAGTTCAAATGAACTGTTAGGACGGGTCCGGGGGTCTAAAATTCGAAATACCGGTCGGATGGCCGTGCCGATCATTCCAATACGACCGGGGAGATGAAAGTGACTTGTCAGAACTGACGGAATCCAAATCGGATGCCCGGTTTGAGCTCGGCGCTCAAACTTCATTTTTAAAATACACTTAGTTCAAATGAACTGTTAGGACGGGGCATTTGGTTCTAAAATCTGAAATACCGGTCGGATGGCCGTGCCGATCATTCCAATACGACCGGGGATATGAAAGTGACTTGTCAGAACTGACGGAATCCAAATCGGATGCCCGGTTTGAGCTCGGCGCTCAAACTTCATTTTTAAAATACACTTAGTTCAAATGAACTGTTAGGACGGGGCATTTGGTTCTAAAATCTGAAATACCGGTCGGATGGCCGTGCCGATCATTCCAATACGACCGGGGATATGAAAGTGACTTGTCAGAACTGACGGAATCCAAATCGGATGCCCGGTTTGAGCTCGGCGCTCAAACTTCATTTTTAAAATACACTTAGTTCAAATGAACTGTTAGGACGGGTCCGGGGGTCTAAAATTCGAAATACCGGTCGGATGGCCGTGCCGATCATTCCAATACGACCGGGGAGATGAAAGTGACTTGTCAGAACTGACGGAATCCAAATCGGATGCCCGGTTTGAGCTCGGCGCTCAAACTTCATTTTTAAAATACACTTAGTTCAAATGAACTGTTAGGACGGGGCATTTGGTTCTAAAATCTGAAATACCGGTCGGATGGTCGTGCCGATCATTCCAATACGACCGGGGAGATGAAAGTGACTTGTCAGAACTGACGGAATCCAAATCGGATGCCCGGTTTGAGCTCGGCGCTCAAACTTCATTTTTAAAATACACTTAGTTCAAATGAACTGTTAGGACGGGTCCGGGGGTCTAAAATTCGAAATACCGGTCGGATGGCCGTGCCGATCATTCCAATACGACCGGGGAGATGAAAGTGACTTGTCAGAACTGACGGAATCCAAATCGGATGCCCGGTTTGAGCTCGGCGCTCAAACTTCATTTTTAAAATACACTTAGTTCAAATGAACTGTTAGGACGGGGCATTTGGTTCTAAAATCTGAAATACCGGTCGGATGGCCGTGCCGATCATTCCAATACGACCGGGGAGATGAAAGTGACTTGTCAGAACTGACGGAATCCAAATCGGATGCCCGGTTTGAGCTCGGCGCTCAAACTTCATTTTTAAAATACACTTAGTTCAAATGAACTGTTAGGACGGGTCCGGGGGTCTAAAATTTGAAATACCGGTCGGATGGCCGTGCCGATCATTCCAATACGACCGGGGAGATGAAAGTGACTTGTCAGAACTGACGGAATCCAAATCGGATGCCCGGTTTGAGCTCGGCGCTCAAACTTCATTTTTAAAATACAAGATGAAATTTGAACTTATATTGTGTGTGTGTATTTATATATATGAAAATGAGCTGGCTTAAACTATTGGCATACTCTTGTTAATGCTTGATTTCTTTATTAAGTCTTGTTAATGCTTGATTTCTTTATTAAGGATTTGATTATAATTTTTTTAAATGATATACAGGATCATCCGTCGCGAGATGTTGGACGAGACGACGACCAGGATGATGTTGGACGAGACGACGACCAGGATGAGACATATGTGGAGGATTTGTGATTTTATTTTAGTTGTGTATGTTGTCATTTTATTATTATGGATGTATGATTAATTTGTGATTTTATTTTAATTGTGTGTAATTTGAGGTTCGTGGAGATTGTGATCCGTGTAGTTGATTTATTATTGTTTTAAGAAATTGTTATTTATCAGGTGTTTGTATGTGATGAATTTGAGATTTGTCGATATTGTTGTCTGTGTAGTTGATTTTATATTTATGTTATGAATTTGTTATTTATCAGGTAATTTATTTATCAGTTTAAATAAATTTTTAAAAAAAAAATAATGCAAAATTAGCGACCGCATGGAGACTGAATTGCGACCGAATAGCGACTATACGTTATATTTCTTTTATTAAATAATTATACTTGGCGACCGACTAGCGACCGAATTGAGACCGAATAAATCCGATAGGTTAATTTTATTTTTAAAAATACAACATAATTAGAGACCGTATTGCGACCGAATTGAGACCGAATTAATTAGCGACCGATCAGGCGACCGATTATAATCGGTCTCTGGTAACGACTGATACTGCGACCGAATTATGTCGGTCGCTATATAGCGACTAGTATATAGCGACCGACATATTCGGTCGCTAGATAGTCTCTGTTCGGTCGCAATGCAGATTTGCGACCGATCTAAGACTGAATAGCGACCGCTAGGTCGGTCGCTATCCGCGATTTTTCTTGTAGTGCACGAATTGATCAAGATATGGCCTGAATACACTGTTCATCAGTTGCATAAATGCCGCAGGTGCATTAGTCGGCCCAAAAGACATGACAATAGATTCATAATGTCCATATCTACTCCTGAATGCTATCTCATATATGTATTCTTCCTTAATCCTCAATTGATAGTATCTTGATCTGAGATCAATCTTGGAGAAATAATGAGCTCTAGAGATTTTATCAAATAATTCATCAATTCTCGGCGAAGGATACTTATTCTTGATGGTCATTTGACTCAACTGCCTGTAATCAATGCATAGTGTCATAGTTCCATCTTTCTTTTTCACAAATAAAACAGGTGCTTCTCAAGGTGATTGCTAGGCTGGATAAATCCATTCTCTAACAATTCTATTAATTTCTCTTTTAACTCCTTCAACTTAGCAAGTGACATCCTATAAGGAGTTTGAGATACAGGAGTTGCTCCTGACACTAAGTCGATTGAAAATGAAGCTTCTCTCTCAAGTGGTATGTCAAGGAACTCCTCGAAAAATTCATCAGAATATTCACTAACAATAGAGATGTCTTCAAGAACAGGCTTCTTAAGCTCGGTTGTAATGACAGAAGTCAAGAATGCAACACATCCTTTCTTCGTCAATTTTTGAGCTTGAAGGATAGAGATGATAAATGGGTGTCTAGGATGAATATTTCTAGAGAAACAAAAATCAGGGTTTCCCAGTTCATCAAAGGTTACAATACCTCGCATGCAATCCACTTTAGCATTATGTTTGGCCAATCAATCGACACCTAAGATTACATCATATCCTTCCATGTTTATGCATACTAAATCAACGACTAAGTTGTGGCCACTAATCAGTCTCATTGTCTGCTCCCAAGGGTGTGGAAATGACAAGCTTAGATTTCGAAGGAACAAGTTTTTCATGTAATATGTCAGAAAAAATCTGGGATATGAATGAATGGGTAGCTCCACTATCAAATAGAATAAAAGCAGTTCTAGAATTGATAACGAGAGTACCTTCCACTACTCTTTCTTCTTCAGTAGGTGCAGACTCTATCAGGGCTTGAAGTCTTCCTTGACGCCTTGGTCTTTCTTGGCTTTTCTCCGATAGAGACTCCTTCGTAAGGGGGCAAGTGAAAATCTGATGGTCCCTACTTCCACAACGTAAGCATGCTCACTTCTTTCTCCAACACTCTTCAGTCTTGTGACCAGCCTTGTCACAATATTTGCTGATGTCTTTAGATGATAACAATGCAGTAGGGATGGCTTGCCTATTTCCTTCTTAGGACCTTTTATCTTGTTGAGGTGTTCTACCTTCGTTTGGCCTTGTTTTTTCCAAACGTTAGTTTAAAGCTTCCAGAGCCAACAACTTGCACCTTTACGACTCTCCCCTGGATTGTATCAGTCATTGTCATGACATCTTCTAGCAGTTGGGCTTTTTGGACCATCTCGGCATAAGTTTGGATGTCTAGGGGTGCCAATTGGAGAATGTACAAGGGTCTCAACTCATTCATAAAGCTCTTGACTTTCATTCTCTCCACGCTAATAAGGTGTAGAGCATAATGAGTCAGTCGAGAAAATTGGGTCTCGTATTCGGCTACCGGGAAACTTCTTTACTTGAGAGAGGCAAATTCCGCTGCCTTTTTCTCTTAGACTCTTTCTGAGAAATATTTGCCGTTGAAGTAATATAGGAATTCCTCCCAAGTGATCTGGGGATCGGGTAAAGTAACTTCCACTGATTCCCACCAGGCTCTCACATCCCTTTTCAGTTGGAAGGTTGCCAGCAAAACTCCATCTTGGTTCGAACATTGCATGACTCAAAATATTCTTTCAATTTTCTTGACCTAGTGCTTAGCTTCATCTAGGTCAATGGAGCCATTGAACCTCAGAGGATTCATGTTCCTAAAGTTGTAGTGCAGGTCTCCCATACCATGGTGATAAGCTCCTTGGGCGACTTGTTGTAGGGCTTAAGTTAACGCTTGCACAGTCCTTTTCATTTCCCTCCATTGAGCATGTTCAGTCGCCATTTTCAACAACTAAAAATTTCTATAAAAAATAACTATATTGATTAATAACTTAATTATACATGTCTTAATACATAGCCCAAGTCTTTACCCAATTCTCACGGGTCAAGTATTACTAACTGTCATCTTATAGTGTGAAAACCTAAGATCTTAATAACTGATTCTTGATGTCCTAAACTCTTACTAACCATAGGCTCTGATACCAACCAAATTGTCATGTCTCGAACGAGGCAGAAATATCAAGACGTGAACAGTTAACAAGCAGGTCGATCAAGACTCAGATGATAAGTATGAACAACAGAATGGACAAGCCATATTTTATTTCATAATATGACATTTCCTATAAATATATTTCAAATATTTTTGATACTATTCAAACTCAATACATTTATTCTCTAAATGGATAGACGGGAAAAAATCTTCTAAGGCTCTCAACACTATTATTCACTCAAGCTCATTCCCGTCATCTTCGAAATTTCTTTAAAAATTATCAAAACATGCAGGGTGAGCTAAAAGTTCAATAGGCCCTATATCTCTTTACCAGACATCTTTAAATGATTAGCATATTGGACAACCTATATACTTACGAAATAAAATAGGTAATATAACAGATGACAAGTGTAGTAGAGAATAGAGAAAGATCAAGAAGTCAAGAATTTTAAGAATAGATATCATAGAGCTCAAGTGTAAGCATGAAGTTCAATAATATGCATAGAGTGTAAATTTGATAATATATCTAGAATGTTAACTCATTTGGTCAATAATGTCATGTATAAGAAGTCAAACATGTAACAAGTGAATTGGCTAGTTCAATCTTGCATGTCAGTTTGTATAATGTCACACTTGATCATTCAACTCTCTCGGACATAAGTACTTTTGAGCTTTGCTCACCCAGGATCAGATTAGAGCCCCAAAATTGTAAGGCATTGAGTATTCGGGTGGACCCAAAGTCCCATGTAAATTCTAAAATAATTCATTTATAAATGGCCAAGTGAGTTTCAAGAAAAACTCATAACGTGTAGTATAGCACATAACTAGATATTTAGTTATGTAGGAGTCTAGTGTAACCCCTACAGGCTGAAGAGGTAGCTCTCATCATGTAGCACTTTGCACCATTACAGTCTCAAGAGGTGACTCCCATAACGTAACACTTTACCCCGCATAGCACTTAATTCCTACACTACCAAATGATAATTTATGACTAAAGTACAGATCTAGCAAATTTTTTCATTTCAAAGACATGTAGTATGAAGTACAAGTGAAGTTCAAAGATGATTTGAAAGATCGTGTTCAACGACATTAAGAGAATAAAGAGAAAGAGTTACTAGTCAAGGCACGATTAACTTTTGCAGAAAATTTTGCAAAATAAGTTTAGATCAAGTTTTTCACAATCAGGTGCTTAGCATAAAATCAAAGAGATCTCAGTTAGATAAAAGGTGTGACAGTGGTAGGTTCTTCTCGCATGCGCAAGGTCATAATTATATAACCACTTGTCCACTTAAGGTATTTGCATGTGGACCTCTAGCCTTAGTCACCGATCTTTCTTGGTAAACTTACTAGGCATTTACAAGACTTATCGAAAACGTGTAATCACATAAATCAAACGGAAACTATTATTGCATAATATGTTCATGTATGAATGAAAATTGAAAGAAGATGTCATGCTTTTATTGCATAATATGTTCATATGCGAAGGAGATTTGAAAGAAGATGTCAAGTTTTTATTACATAATATATTCGTATGTGAAAAAAATTTGAAAGAAGATGTCAAACTTTCAGATAGAGCTTAGGTCAAAAGATAGGGTCAATCAGGTACAATAATTTACGAAAATTATAGCATAATTGTTTGAACAATTAAAGATGGCTTCTCGAGTTCATTTATCTAGTCATTTCTTTCTTGATAGTAATTTAAGGCAAGAATATGATTTTTAAAATTAAGATTTTGAAATACTACATGTGAAAGGAGGCGATTCAAATGATCAACACGTGAAAAGGGGTGGAACGGAGTCCATCATGCAAAACAAGATGTTTTCAGAGGCCATGTTGGTCACGGTCACCATGGGGGCCGAGTCTTGGTCGCTTTCTCCAACGGAGCTGTGTTCAGGCAGTGAGAGAGCTCGAGTTTCGCATGTTAAATGAGGCATTTAAGGTGGCCAGTCAGATCGCAGTTACCCTGGGCACCATGTTCTGGTTGCGGTCCTACGGGTGACCGCACTCAAGGCAAGTTCCTCTGGGGTCCTCTAGCTCGTCTTCGTCTAAGCTCGGTCAGTCAAGGTGCCATGTTCTAAACGTAGTCTTTGTGAAGGGCGCGTTTCTCGTACCAAACCAGAAACGGCGAAAACTTGATATCTCGACTTAAAAATCTAAAATTGGGTTCAATTACAAGATCATGATGCACAAAACTTACATGGAATCGAAGTACACATGCAAGGGAATGTATATGCACATCTAATTAAGTTTTGTCTGAGAAAAAACATACCTATTTGAAGATCAAAAAGGAAGAAGTAGAAGAACGCAGAACACTCCTCCAACTTCGAATTTTCCTCTTCTCCACGTCCAATAATTTTCTCAGTAAATTTGTGCTTCGAGTAGGGTAGGATTTAGCCCTATTTATAGGCCACATCCCTCAATTAAATTATAAGATGTTTAATCTAATTTTCCTATTTCATCCACCCAAGTCCTATTTCACCAACCCATATCCTATTTCACCAAACCCATTTCAATTTGGTGCAGTGAAGTCTGACGTATATAGTGACATTTTAGACTTAATAAGGATTAGGTTAGGGCTAATAGTTAATCATCCTTAAGTTAAATTCTACAATATTGCTATAGTACCATCTACAGTACTGCTACAGTACTCACGACTTATCTTTCTCGGAATCGCGTCGCAAATCTCGTCATTCACGTTTTGACGTGAGATTAGAGTTTACATTAATATATTTTTTACTTTATAAACTTGAAGGAAAATGTTTCATAAATTTTTTTATTTTCATATTTCATTATATATATATATATATATATATATATGTGCGTGTATATATATATATATATATATATATATATATATATATATATATATATATATTCCGAATAGTTACATTACATGTAGCAATTAGATATGTCAGGGAGGTGGAGCCGACCACGAAGCTGCGACCGAAGAGCATGACATACCTACTGACGGTGGATATGTAACAACACTAGTTGCAGGCGATGGTGGCTAGGGCAAAGCATGCCATGGATGAGCGGCCCTCTTCTAGTCAGCATAAGAAGGCGACACGCTTACATAGGGGGGAAGATGGTTGCAAGGTGGGGAGGAAGAAGGAAGGGGGAGATGGCCAAGAGGGGGTTTGTGAAGGGCGGGAGGGAATAAAAGGAGGTGAAGGGAGGGAGGGTGGTGGCTACCCCCCCAACAGGGGCTCCAACCGGCTGCCCTAACTAGGAAGAAAGAGAGTGAGCAGAGAGTCCACTCCGGTGACTTTTGGAGGAGGGGGGAGAGAAAGAGAGAGTAGGGGCTTAGATTGACTACCATGGGAAGAGAGAGAGAGAGAGCAGGGGGATCGAAAGCTAGCATGGGGAGGAGAGAGAGAGAGCAGAAGGATCGAAGACAGAGAGAGAGCAGGGCAGCCCACATATAGGAAGGATATTTTTGATATTTATAGTGCCCCGTCACACTCAAGGTGAAATATTTAACGTGATATTCTCTTTTTCTGATCGCAGGTAACTAGATGGGTTTTTTTATTAAGAGTCAAAAGATTGTAGAAAATTATAACTCAAGGACTAATTTACAATTGGTTAAGTTTATAGGGGTTTATATACCAAATCTCTTAAAAAAAGGGAAACTTTGCTACCCACCCGAGATGTGCAATTATATTTGGTGTGAGGTAAGATGAATCTCATTGATTTTTGCACGTGAGTTTCATATAATTAATTTAGATATAAGAATTATAAAGTTTAATTATAAAAACTATGTTCACGGATATTAACATTCGTTGTTTTTTTGCGTTGACTTTAAATAGAATCCCCTAGTTTCAAATGAGTTGCGAAATATTCTCGTGAATGCTCTTCAGCATACCATTCAAACATTCAGAATCAGCACAAAAAAATAGGTCGGTCAACGTGATATTGAAGAAGAGTTTACCTTGCTCTGCACGTCTCGAGTGTGAAACATCTTTAATTTTTGTAGAGTGAAGATATCTTAATTGAGAGTACAAGTCATGTCATTTTTTAATTATAAAAAAACAAATTAATTTTTTAAAAAATAGGTCTAGCAATATTCATGTGATTTAATTTATTTTTTATTAGATTTTTTTACATATTAATTCTTACAAATTTAATAAATTATCAATTAATCTCTCAAATTTAACAAATGATCGATTAATCTCTTAGATCTTGACTATTATCTTAAAAATTCGTACAATCTTCACCGTTCTATATACAGGTACTGCTGTTTATTACGTATTAAATATAACATTGGTATAAATTATCTCTTAAATTAGACTGCTTTAGAATCCACTTAATTTTTTTAAAAATAAAAAATTAAATACCCTGCCCCGAGCGTGTGTGCACTGTGCAGCACACCCAATGTGCAATCAACCTTACTCGTTCCAGAACATTTTTGTATAGATTAAGACGATCGACGACCTACTTCTACACAGCCGACTTCATCGTCACGTTTTGGCGAATGACCATGGGACAGAGATTCAATTCCCAAAATCCCTTCACGTGTGTTTCCAAACGCGCCCTAAATTCGCGTGAGTATTCGAAGAGGCGATTTCTGTAGAAACGTCGGCCGATCTCCCCTCGTCTCCCAAATCGCACAGAGATGGTGGAGAGTGCAGACGGCGGCGAGAAGCAGCCGCTGGAGCTCTTCCTCGGCATTGGCTTGGACAAGCGCACGGCCGAGAACGCGCTCGTGAACGCCAAGGTCACCGCCAACCTCACTGCCGTCATCAAAGAGGTAATCATGAGGAGTCCTCGGTCCCTCTGCAACGCACGTCTGCATGATGTGCTTCCTGCTTTAGTTATCCTTTTTTGGGTGCTCATTTCTTTCGTTGGGTGTCTGTGGTGGGGTTTGAATGGATTGCCCAAGTGGCATGTGTCGAAGGAGATGCACAGTCTGGGTCTGTTTGTGGAGAGGACGACGACGATAATCCAAAAGGTGGTAACATTTGGGCATCAATTTTCCGATGTTGATCTTGATAGTCCCTACTAGTCAAACATTCCAGGCGGAGGTTAGAAGGAGATAGAAATGGTTGTTGTGCGGGGACTTTAGTAACTGATCTTCCACGAGTTAGACCGCATGGGTCATTGCTTCCCACCGAGAATGGAAGATATGTCCAGTCCGAGGCCACCACTTTCAAAAAAGAGGGGGAAAATCCTTTTTTTTGCGCATTGAATGAAATTGCCAGGACTTAAATACTGCATACCTCCTCATGCTGGGAACGACATAGATTTGCCTGCTGTTTTTGAGTACCAAATCAGGATTTTGGATTCGTAGCTGGGTATGAGATGAGCCTAGAAATATCTTATTGATTTGAATTTAGTTTGTCCAGCAACATAATGAGCTAAGTGGCGAGTTGTGTCCCTTCAGAAATACCATTTCTTAGAGTTCTTTTCGTCTATAGAATCAAATACTCGACAAGTATTTTTTTTGGGGATCAGTTTGACGTTTCTCTTTCTTCATGTTTCTTGCAGGCAGGTGTTGTTGATGGCTGTAGCAAGAACATTGGAAACCTTCTTTACACGGTAGCTAAGCTACTAATGGCATTACATAGGCAGAAAAGTTTTGTACCTTATTTTTTAATATGAAGATTCTGGTTTCATGTGACAGGTCGCCACCAAATATCCCGTAAATGCCCTCATCCATAGGCCCACTCTTCTTCAAGAATATATTGTCACATCTAAGGTATATACTTCATTTGCTTCTCTGTTGCACATTAGCTTTTTCCTCGGTATGTGCTTTGTTGTAAACCATTTTTTAGCACTGCTTTCAACCCAACATAAATTTGTCAGTAAAAAAAGCCATAAATGTCTATCAGTTGTTTGGGCTAGTTTGAAATTTGTTATTGCTGCCTACAATTTGCATATGTATACCCTTGTAATAAGTTGATTTCTTCTTTTTGAACATTAGTATGTCATCATTGTCATTTTGTACTATCAGCAACACACATGTTTTTACTGTATATATTGATAGATGAGATAATCTGCATATTACAAGTCCTAGTTGCTTGCTGCAGACTCCAAGTCTTAGTTGTTATGCTATGCTTTAGAAAGAGCATTACCAATTAAAATGATTTCAGGATATGTCAAGTCCTCTTCCAAATTCATTATCTATTGGCAAGATACATGATGCTTGAGCCCTTGAATCTTGAATCCATAGACTATTTCTAATTTTTTTAGTTTCATCTTTGGCAGATTAAAAGCTCTGCTCAAGTAGATGCAGCTTTGTCATTTCTTGCAAATGTTGGCCCAGAAAAGTTTCAATGGAGTGCTTTTGAAGAATCATGTGGTGTAGGTATGCTTTCGTAGGGTAAATCTTTTGCATATGTTGTTGATCATGGTATTTGAGACTCCGAATTGTTTCAGCAGATAAACAGAATGACAATTTGAATTTTCTTTAGTCACAGTCAATGAGCAATATATTCCTCAAACAGTTTAGTGGCTGAATTTCTTTGGCTGTAAGCAGATATCAATAGGGTTCCATTTGTCAATCTGTTGCAGACTTCTTGCCATACATTTTCCGTCTTGTCTCCTAAGTAGATACGAGGATGTAGTATCACATAGCTTTGCTCTTGGCTAGAAAATCTACAGAGGATTTCATGGAGACAAAAAAAACTGAAGTACATAACATTAAATTAGGTTGTCTCTCTTGGTTTTGTGTTGGCAAATGATGGGTAACAGAAATTAAAACTAATGCATGCTAACTCATGTTCATTGATTGCAAATATGAATGATTTTATTTGCCTGTTTGACCTCTTTTCTATCATTTGAAGAAAAAAACTTTTGATAATATTTATAAGAATAAAATGGTTATTAAAAGTATCACCATCTAGAACTGGCTTATCCTATGTTTACTTATACTTTTCTTTATTGGGATTGTTACAAATTGAAGGCTTTCCACAGACCAGGCAATGGAGATTTGAGCTTATGGTTAATGGTGGTGAAGGGGAGATATTATAGGGCGGTAAAGAATATGGGATATTCTACCAGCTGTTGCCCATAATTGAATGTTTTGGTATGAACTTTAAGGCAGTCAGTAGTGTTTGAGTGAACAAATGTGCAGATATTGGGAATTGTGGGACCACAAAATTTTGTCAGGATATTTGGAACTGCAAGCTCTGCCTGCACATGAAATATTTGTAGATTATCTATTGCTATGAAAGGCAATGAAATGATCAAAGTGTTTGTTTCAATGTTGGCCCCCCAGTTTTTGGGGTGTATATAGAGAGGTTGAATGGGTCAACTAAGTGTTGGGAATGTCGATGGACATGGCACAGGTGCTGGATAATGATACTATGAGGATGGAGATACAGTTCACATGGTTAAGTCTCCTTGGCCAAGTCTGCATATTTATTTATTGTTGATGGCTATTCAATGGGTTTTTATGTCACAGTGATTTGGAGACATTTCGTCCCATCAAGAGTCAACTTTTTGGTTTGACTGGTGCTTAGGCTGCTTTCTGATCTGAGACATGGGAAGCAATATGTGGCAGATGATGTGATGTTTTACCATGGTCAACAGAGTGTCCTGGAGAAGCTCTAGAGGTGTAGTGTTGTCAGTAGCAGCAAGGGAAGAACTGATTTTGGAGCCAATTGGAAGTTGGACTTGAGCTTTGATGGTCATTTTTGACTGGGCTCTATCATATTGACAAGATTGTAAATTTGTAGTACAAACCATGCAACGGACTCCTAACTCCACTTGTAGGAGTGTCAAGGTGTGTCTTCTGGTGGTTTGTTTTGTATGGAGTATGTAGTGTTCTGGGTTCTTTTTCATCTTTTGTAAATGTTATATATGTTAGGGTCATTGTATGTAGTCTTCCTTTCTGTAATTGCCATGATACCAACCAGGTTCTACAGAAATGAATACCAAGTCTTTACACATGGTCTAATATGGATAAAATGCAACTGCCATTTTATAATAGGGTACCATAGACTATTAGTCGATAAAAGTGGATTTTCCTTGATGGATTCCCGGCTAACTGGTTTCATTAGGCCTTCAGATTAATGTCTACTATTGTTTAATTTGGATGTGTAATATCTACAATGTAATTTCTATTAGCATTTTTCTCTTATTCATCAGCAACTTCTTTTCTCATTCTTTCTGAGAGTTCTTGAATGTGATTAGATCATGTACTCTTTTGTCAATATCACCTGAGTAGCTTTAAATACCGGTGCATTTGTTGTTGACTGATCCCTAGCAGAAAGTAGCATATCCTTACATTTATCATGGGATTTTTGTTCAACATTTTCTTTGGTATGTTTGCAAACAGGTGTAGAAATTCCCATTGAAGAAATTGAGTCTACTGTTTCTGTTGTACTAGAAGAGAACATGGATGCTATCCTTGAACAACGCTACCGAATAAATGGTAAGCTTTGTCTTTTTATATTTTGAACTATGTTTTTTTTTCAGCATCATGATTGTTTAAAATCTTTATTCGGATCAAAGCTTAAAGATTACATTCAGCCTATTCTATAAGCTAAACATTTAATGTGGATGCCCACAATAAAAGCATATACATAGACACACATTTATGCACATATCCCTCAAACTTTTTTTTATTTGTGCCTACAAGTTATGTTTTTTAACTGTGGTTTTATGCAAGTAGAATATTTACAATCATGATACTTATGTCCATTGGCAACCTTAAGTGTGGCAAAGGGGATGGGGGATTTGTGGTTAGGTCCTGTGCATGCCGTGGTTTTTTTTGAATAGTGTTGACATTGACTGGGTGAGTTCATTTATTTTTTCATCCATCATTTTCACTATCACAATAAGGAGAATAGGGATGAATTTGTGCATATCCCCTGGTTGCTCGGTCACATTAGGAAAACACATTAAGTCTTAGAACAAGAATTGTTTGCATTATCATTCATGCAAGGTCATCAACATATGTAACAATGGCATTCGCATCCGGGCAAACTGCGTCCCTGGGTGGCGGTGACCCCCGTCGCTTTTTCATGCAGCAGTAGCAGGCAGAGCTGGCGAGATTGCGGTATCCAGCGGGATTCAGTGATCCTTTGGGTGCCATCTGCTTTCGTTGTCGTAGAAGGGGTCACTTGTAGCGATTCTGCAGGGAGCCGAAGGGGGGACAGAGGCCAGAAGTGGTAGGGAGTAGGAAGGTCCCATTCAAGGGCCCCTTTGTGGACGTCGTTAGATGCATTGTGTCGGCTCTGTAGGTCCAGAGGGCAGAGGCGGAGGTAGGACTGTCCCAATGTTGGAAGCATATGTTCCGAGTTTCTCCTTGACCGGATGGAATGGCTCCGTTGGTGCTTATGGATGTCTCCTTCATGTGGGATAGACGTGGAGGTGGTGAGTGGTTTGTTGAATGAGCAGTGGGGAGGGGGTGGCCCATTGGTACTTTGACACTATGTAGTCCGAGGCGACCGAGGCGACCAAGGGTCACCTCATGCCTCAAACGGCTAGGCGATGGCCTAGGCGTTTTATTAAAAATATATATATACAATTCAAAAAAATATAAATATATATCTAAATATCAAAGAAAATACATACATACAATCAAGATTTTTAATAAAATTAATAATAATTAATATTTGAGTCAAAAATACATACATACAAATAAGATAAGATTTGAATAAAGGAGGTTTAAACCAAGATTGGACCAAAAGAAGAAAAGACTGAAAGTGAGGCGTTTGAGACTAAAGCGAGGCGGTTTGGGATTGCCTCACCGCCTCAAACGCCTAGGTGAGCGCCTAGGTGCGCCTCTGACTACATAGCTTTGACATGTTCACAACATCTGCCTCCTAGGTATCGGCAACTGCGTAGAGGGGGCAAAGGCGGTGGCGGAAGTAGGCTTCATGGCTGCTCCATCCTTTGCGTCCAACCTTAAACTATGGCGAGAGGAACTCATCATAGCCTGGGGAAGATCAGGTTCCGCGTGAAGTTTGCGGGGTACCCCTTATCCTCTGTGACGACCATAGAGTGGCGTTCTTGGCCAGAAAGTTTGGCAAATGGTGTCTAGTAGCTTACGGTTCATCCTGAGAGGGTCATTGAATGTGGAAGCCTTGGTATGGGCTTTCGGCCCTGGCCTTCTCCATCGGTGAGGTAGATATCGTCGTCCGGGTGTCCACAACGGTTGGGGTGTAGGAGCGGCGGCGGCGAAAGCAAGATAATATAGGGCAATCACCCATCATGCTAGAGGAGGAAGAAGATGGGGTATGTGGCCCCTTGAGAGCCCCCTATTCAAATTTGGATTGGGGCATGTCTTTCATTGGGTTGGGGATCGGGTCCATCCGTGATAGCGGCCGAGTGGTTTGTGGGAGGCTCGCTTTGGAGATTGGCTGGCCTAGGTCTACAAAGACAAAGTGGGCCGTGCGCCAACGAGCTCGGTTTGCTACTCGGAATGGAACCCGTTGTTTAACTCTCGAAATTAAATATTCATAATAAGAAACAAAGTCAATGTTCAAAATGAAAATGAAATGTTCATTTATTGAACATCAGAGCACAATAGTTAGCTATTTAAGTAGTATGTGCATTGTTTATTCTGTGGATTAGGTTTATCAGACAATTAGGGTTCGGGTACTAGACAATTCTACACTGACTGCAGTTGGTGTTCATTTACATCGGTACAAGTCCGAATACCCTTAATTAATTGTCAAAGAAAATCATCGACCAATACAACATTTGTCATGATGCCAAAGGCATAACCATAGGCGCCATATAACCTCTCTTCAGAGGATATGACATTATGCCAGTTGTAAGAAGAGTTCGGGAAATTTGGAAAGTCTTGCAGACTTGTTCAACGTGGTTAAGCGAACTGAGGTGCTTAATGACCTCTGAACCTATCGAGGGCACGCATACAATTCCTAGGTTAACCAGAGTGTATATGTAACATCTGGCTTGCACGGGGAGCGCCCGTAGTTCCGTAGTAGATTGGGGTATTTTGCCATGCTCAGGTTAAGTAGGTTTACTTGTGTGATTGCTAGAGGGTAAAGGGTTTGTTTATAATCTTGACCTCTCATCGAGGTTTGATTGAAATTTATTGATGACCAGGGGAAATTGGGTTAGGGTTCCGCAAAAGCTGGTATTTCATGGCAGTTCAACTCCATTCAGGGTTAAAACTTTTATGACCATGAGCGTGCCAATCAAAGCTAGGTGAGTCGGAAGATTTTCTTTAATAGACATAGTCGAGTCAACTTCAAACTTTGTAGTCATTTGATCGCAAATGGCCTTTTTACAAAGCCTAGAAGTTTGGAGGGAATGATATCATTTTCCCCAAAGAGATACATAAATCACATGAATCATATGGATATTGTCTTGTACGTGGGCCAAGGGAGGGACTTTTTATGACATACCCTCACAGCACAAGCACGAACACAACCCAACGGATGGGCCTTCAGAAGTACAAGCATAAACACCAGACCTCTACACTCTCCTCTCTGCGTTCTATCTCTGTTCCGCCCTGGGTCCCACTGGGGGGGTATTTATAGAACCTAGGGGCGGTTACAGGTTGATTCGGTCCAACCTTGGCCCTCCAGGGCTTTTAACCAGTCCAAGTACCCCACTTGGGTGCTTTAACCGGGCCAAATACCCCACTTGGGAGTTCTAACCGGACCAAATCAGCCAAATGAGGGATTTGGGGGGGGGGGTGGATCCGGTCCAAACCCCCTAATTGAGGGGTGGATCTGGTCCAAACCCTCCATTGGGAGTTGGATCCGGTCCAAACCCCCCAATTGGGGGTTGGATGTTGGATCCGGTCCAAAGCCCCCAATTGAGGGAGTGGGGGTGGCCAGCCTCCATATATATATTATTTATTTTTTGGTGTCATTTTTCTCTCTCCTTTTTTTAAAAAATAAAATTTTTGCTTCAACAGGCGGTCAAACTCATTTGATGGCTTACCCTCTGTGCTACACTTTTGGCCTTATGGGGAGAAAAGAACATAAGATTAAAGAGAGAAGCTAGAGTTTCGGATTGGGTTCCTTCCTTCATATGTGAAAGGTTGAGCGAGTGGGCATGTCATTGTTGTAATGTGGACTTGCTAAACTCTTCCATTTTTCTATTGTTGGGCAGTGAGTAAGGAGCACACCGTCGTGGGGTGTTGCTTTTGTATGGGGATTTGGTGGGCATACACTCTATACTTGTATATCTCTTCTTTTCATTTCATTTTAATACAATTGTGGTATTATCCACTTTTAAAAAAAAGAGGCTCTTTTCATCTTTGAAGTTCAGAAAATTCTTTTTCTGCTAGCTGCCATGAAAAATTACTTCTGGCCATCTACCCAACTTCTTTAGTGTGATAAAGACCCCCCGCACCATTTCAGTGCTTCCTTTAGTAGTTGCTGTTTTTTTCACTTTGGCACACGCAGTTGAAACTTTTATCTCAAGTTTTATGCTGTGAGGGTCACATGTACCAATGAAAAGGAAAGGGTCCTCAAAGGACCGTTATGATCAATTCAAAGGTTCTTGATTTTTCTAGTCTGCCACCTAATGGCCAATGACTGGCATATGTTGGGGATCCTACCTTTGAGTGGGGGGTGTTGGGTAATATTGTTAATCCATAGGTCTGTTAAGATTTAGCATGGCTGTTATTGAGTATATGGGTGTAAATGGCTGCTGATGGTAAGCATATCTTAAGGCACTAATCTAGCATTTTGTGGGAGCATATGTTCGTTTGAGGGCTGCAGACTTTTCTGTCCCCCTTTTTTGATTCTTTACTTCATCATGTTTTCCTTAAATCAATGTGTTGATGTTTCATTTCATTACAATTATATTTGCAGTGTGGAGCCACCAGGAGAGCTTTTTGGTTCTTTTGATGACCTTATATCATCTATATTCCCTGGGAACTGCATTTCCTTATGGAACTTCTATTATGAGCATGACATTGTCTTGAAATAGTTTCCATCAGTTGTCCATGGTTCATCGGTTCTACCTGCTTCCCCTCTCCTCCTGGAAAAAGGAGGAAAAAGAAATGTTTTGGTTAACATTTGTCCTCTGGTTATTTGAAGCTGATATTTGCTTAATTTTTGGGTGTTTAGTTGGCAATTTATGTGGACAAGTTCGCAAGCGGTATCCTTGGTCTGATGCAAAAGTTGTCAAGGTTAT
Organism: Amorphophallus konjac; assembly: GCA_022559845.1. NCBI lineage: Eukaryota > Viridiplantae > Streptophyta > Magnoliopsida > Alismatales > Araceae > Amorphophallus > Amorphophallus konjac. The sequence goes on from CM040121.1 coordinate 531,085,823, forward strand.
GATCATTTTGTTTCCCTAAAATGTGATCAGCATAGTCAGTTACTTAAAGTGAAGCTAATATTTAGTCATCCTTTCCTTAACAGGAACTTATTGATAAGAAAATTCAAAGGATACTTGGCGAAAGAACTGCTGCAGATGATGAAAAGCCTGTGAAAAAGAAGAAGGAGAAGCCTACAAAAATTGAGGTGGACATTCACCTTCTGTTGGTTTTGTGGATATGATTTGTCATGCAAGAACAAAAATGACTCCTATGTCTCTCTGCACCTCTCTCTCTCTTCCAAACTTCACCATACATACAGGAAAAAACTGCTGCTGTCATAGCTACTGCCCCAGATACTGAGGAAGAGCTTAATCCATATTCTATATTTCCCAGGCCAGAAGAGAACACGAAGGTAATTTAGTTTCTAGGACATTTAATCAACAAATCATGTCTTATTGAAATTAAAAGTGTCAAGAATGTTCTTATTGCTAGTGATTGCAAATGTGTACTCCCATAAAAAAGGTCCTTTGTTTCCTCCTATCTTTGTTTCACTATCAACATGATTTACATATGCATGCAAAATTGCAAATAAGTAGAACTTCTGTGAGAACTGTACCAAGAAGGCATCTCAAAGGCTAAATCTTTACTTAACAGAGTGATTGTACAATTGTACTCTGTACAAGTAGAGAATAATCTAATGGAATGTGTTGTACAAGGAGAGAATAATATAATGGAATGTGTTACATAATGATTTTTGTATAGTCCTTCGAACAATATGTATAAAGTATAAACATGAGATTTAGGGTTCCATTTCTCAACTTATACTTGATGGGAGCAGCTGCATCCATGATTTTGAGTAGAGTTTACAGTGTGCCATTGAATAATAAAACACATTAATATCTATTACGTAATTTCCAGCAAGGACACGGCGACAAAATTGGTTACTATGGTTTTTCTTATTTTTTATTTTCTCCAAAGGTTTCCAAAAGTAACTAATTTGGCATTAAGTGCTTCTGTTAAAGTAGGCACTTTAATCTGGTCTATAAATTTCTGCATCTGTAATAGCTTCTCAAAACTCATTTATAGAATGTAATTTTGAGCTTTTAATCTTTACTTAAGGTTCTCTGGTTTTGAAAAAAAAAAAGAGGAGTCCAGACTGGTAGGATGGAAGGCAAGATTGCTATCCTATGGGCATAGTTGTCAAGGTGACCTAAGGCGTTCATGGGGAGCCTAAGTGCTTAGGCGATAAGGTGTCCACTTAAGCGTTGCTTAGGCGACACCTTGACACCTATTTAAAAATCTCAAAAAGATATATTCCCAATATTAAATTAGATACATGAAAAATTATAAATTTTATAGGGTGTTTGGTTACTCTTTTTTCTCTCAAATGTAAAAATAAGAATAGGAAACCCACTTAGACGTGTTTGGTAACCTCTCCCCTAATTTTTAGGATGAAATTTCACCTTTTGAAAAGTTCCCTCAAAATAAAAACAAGGGTCCACCAATTTTATTTATAAAAGAAGATCTCGCGACCCGCTAGCCATCCCCTCCCCTCTCCCTCCTTCTCGGACAAGCCACCACCGCCGCCCCTCCGTTCCCCCTCTGGTCACCGGCCTTCCTGACGCGGACGCCTGCCTTTCTCCCCCAACGCCGTCGGGCCCTCTCCTCGGCCTTCAGACCCCTCAGCCTCACGCTCGCCTCTGCTGCGATGGGCCCGCCGGGGGCGCCTGACCATCTGGCGGTGGCGCCCGTGGAGGTGGACATGGTGCGTGGCCAGGACGGTGTGTGGCCCTCCCTGGCGACGGAGAAGGATGAGAAGGTGGTGGTGCTATGGGACCTCGACAACAAAGAGAGAGAGACGGGTCAGACAAGAGAGAGGGAGGAAAAGGCAGATATACAGGGGGAAGAGAGAGAGAGAGGCGGTGAGAGGGGAGAGAGGGGAGGGCGTTCTGTTTACGGGGGATAAAACGAAGAGATAGAGAGATGGAGAGAGATAGAGAGGTGGAGAAGCGGGGGCGGGTGGTGATGTGGTCGCTGCGCGGCTGTCGAACGGGGACGGGGCACACCAATGGCGGAGGTTGGAAGCGGGTGTGGATGAGGGGGGGCGGCCTTGGTTGAGGAGGCAGTGGTGGCGGCGGAACAACGATCGGTGGTGGCGGGGCGGTGCAAACGGTGGCGCCTGACCTGGGCCGTCGTCGCGGGGCGGCTGCAGCCTAACGGGCGTAGGCGGCGACGGTGGGAACGCTGCAGGGGGGCGGAGGCCGAGCCTGGGCCGTCGGCTAGCTGGTGCTGGGGGGGCGGACGTCGCAGGGGGGGTGTTCGCGGGATCCCATCGCAGGTGCCGTGGTGGGGGTAGGGAAAGAAGGTGAGGTGGGGGCGGTGTCTCTGGCGAGGTAGGGGAGGGGAGAGACAGAGAGTGGTCGAGCTACGGTGTCCTTGGCGACGGCGATGGCATCAGAGAGAGGGCCGCCGAGGAGTCCAGTAGATAGCATACAACAGACAGTGGAGAGGGAGAAGGATGTGCGAGTGAGGTGGCGGTGTAGAGACGTGCTTCCAGGCAAACGGGTTCACATAAAATTTAAAAATTATGACATTTTTATCAAATATATGGTTATCTATTTTTGTCAATTTTAAAAATTAAGTTGAAAATTAACATAACATAATCTTTTAGGTAGAAAGAGTTTTTTGTAAAAAGTGTTCCCAAACACCCTATTAATATTAAAAATTGAAAGAGAGAGAGGGAGGAGAGAGGGGGCAAAGAGAGAAGCACACGCATAAAGACATGGGTGTTGGAAGAGTATTATAGGCTATGCCTAGGCCAGGTATCCCAAGGTACCTAGGCAGGGCGCTTGGGGGTGTCTTGGTCACCTAGGCTGGTGCCTTGCTCGCCTTTCGGGGGGGGGGGGGCTGAAAGGCGGGTTGGCGCCGTGTTAAGGGCGCCATCGACGCTTAGGCAATTGCCTTGACAACTATGCCTATGGGGGAAGATTAGTCTTGTGCAAGTCAGTGTTGGACATCCTACCTATTTATTTCCTATTTATATTTTGGATCCTGAAGACAAAATGGTAAAGAAGATTGAGCCTATTAAAGGAAGATTCTTTTGTCATGGCAGTGGAGGGAGGTGCTGGGATTGACATGACATCTCTTGGGGCAGAGTGGTTGCAAGTAAGGAATGGAGAGGTGTGAGAATCAAGAATATTAGAGACTTCAACCTAGCCCTTCTATGTAAGTGGCTGTGAAAGCGGAGGGGGGGGGGATAGGATGGGCTGTGGGTGTAAGTTCATAGGTAGAGGTACTATGGTAGAAGTGGAGATTGGGACCTGGCACTAGCTTCTCAACATCACATCTCTCCCATTTGGCGTGACATTTTGACTTGCAGGGACATCACCACTTCTAGTGTTAGGGTCCGTGTGGGAAAAAGTGACAAGTGCCTTTTCTAGAAAGACAGATGGTGCGGCGACTTCACCCTAGAGGCATCTTATTCGAGACTCTTTGCAATTTCTGTAGCTCCAATGAGGTCGATTTTTCAGTCTTTTGACTCTCAGCTGTTAGGAGGTAACCTGGACACTAGCATTCAAGAGGAATCTCAAGTCCGAGGAGATGCAACAGCTACAAAATCTCCTTCGCTTCCTCTTGCACTACACTCCACAGTCACATAGAGAGGATGAGTGGACATGGAGGTTGGGGAAGGAGGGTATCTTTTCAGTAAGGTCATCTTACACCTTTATCTCTAATGGAGGGGTTCGCCACTAGCACGCCTCTCGGATCTGGCGGCCCCTCTGAAAGTGAATCTCCTTAGCTGAAGGATTTTCCATGGGAGGCTCTCTACTCGGGATAGACTGATCCACTTTCTTTAGAGTATATCTCCGGTCTACTGTCTATGTGGAGAGGAGGATGAGACTTTGGACCATCTGTTTGTAGACTGCACCTACTCACAGAGGGTATGGGAGGAGCTTGCTAGGAGGACATAGTGCACTATTGACCGACAGAGAGAGGTGCACCACTTTATTGGGAAATGGGGCAGAAACTGGATCCTGAAAGGTGATAGAATCATCTGGTGGATGATTCTCTATGCTACCTTGTGGGCTCTATGGGGATAGAGGAACAACAAGACGTTCAGAAGGGAAGCTAGAGGGGTGGAGGGTGTGGTTTTGTTTATTTGTGATAGAGTGAAAGAGTGGGCGGAGCTCCTTTGTAATGTGAACTCCCACAACTCTTTCCTTTTTGCTTTGTTGTGGGGTTAGTGTAGGCCACACTAGCTTTGTGTGGGCCTCTCATGTACGTGGTGTTGTTGGGAACTCATTGACAATACTTGTACATCTTTTTTCTTTTAATACAATAGTGATACCACCCACTTTCAAAAACAAAAAAGAAGAAAATAAAATGTACATCATGTTCTCGAGCCTTTCATCACTATCAGATAGCTTTTAACTGAAACTATGTTCCTTTTCTTGATTGTTCATTTTTAAATCAGTGTTGATTGTTCTTAAAATGTGAATGTGCAGTCTTATTGGATTTAAGTCATTTGGATGTGTCAGGTTCATACTGAGATATTCTTTAGTGATGGAACTATATGGCGTGCTCACAACACAAAGGACAAGCTAGAGAAGCATCTGAAAGTAACTGGCGGTAAAGTTTTTACTCGCTTTCCTCCTGAACCAAATGGATACCTGCATATTGGTCATGCCAAGGTATTTAACTCTGACAAAATAGAGGAGATTATGGTTCTTAATTTGCTTCAAGCATAACTAACATTCACACGGGGTAACATTTAAACAGGCTATGTTCATTGATTTTGGCTTGGCAAAGGACAGGGACGGTTGTTGTTATTTGAGGTAAATAATTTCAGCTATGTTTTCTCTGGTATGTTATACATATATTTGTTTAGTAGTTATAGACATCTAGATTCACCTACTTGCTTTGTGCCAATTACTATTTTGATAGATTTGATGATACAAATCCGGAAGCAGAGAAACAAGAATACATTGATCATATCCAAGAGATTGTTGAGTGGATGGGTTGGAAGCCGTTTAAGGTATAATACTTTGTACACTAAAATCTCGTAGTTTGCTCTGCTATCATTGACATACATGCTTCTTTCAGGTAACATACACAAGTGATTACTTTCAAGAATTGTATGACCTAGCAGTTGAGCTGATTCGGAGTGGTCGAGCATATGTTGATCATCAGGTGCATTCTCAAACCACAATGCTTATTTTTTCCTACCCCTCCAAAAGAGAGAGTTGAGTACTTTTGGGTTGTGCCTTTTTCATTTGCTTTGTTGATTTGGCCGTTAAAGCTGATCATGTAGAAAAACAGAAAGGTATAAAAGAAATGCTCTCATTAGAACCCTTTTTGAAGGTAAATAATCATTGGAGATGAATACCTTTGAAAAATATATCCTAATTTTTGTTTGTCCATCTCTTCATTGTTAGACCCCAGAGGAGATAAAAGAGTATCGGGAAAAAATGATGAACAGCCCATGGAGAGACAGGCCAATTGCAGAGTCACTTGAATTGTTTGATGAAATGAGACGTGGCCTGATTGATGAGGGCAAGGCAACACTTAGGATGAAGCAAGATATGCAGAGTGATAACAAAAATATGTATGATTTGATAGCATATCGCATAAAGGTAAGTGGAACTAAACATTTATTTTTTGACATTTATCTGTCACTTGACTAATTGATCTTTTTCCCATCTCCTATCCAGTTTGTACCTCATCCACATGCTGGAGGTAAATGGTGCATATATCCAAGTTATGATTATGCTCACTGCATTGTTGATTCACTTGAAAATATCACCCATTCAGTAAGTTCTCTGGACACTTGACTTCATGTATAAATAATTTTCAGCCATGGCGCAAGAAATTAAGGACACTTTTCCTGATTGTTTCACTTAATCACAATTTCTCTGAATATGACTTGTGACTTGCTCTTTATTTTCCTTTTCTGGAGGACGGGGTAGTTGTGACATACGGTATTTTGTGCAGGGGGTTTTCTGGTGCATGATATCTCATCAATGTGGGTCATGCATAGTTGTTGGCATTTGTGCTTCATTGTTTTAGATTGTTGGTTGCATGACATTGTTTTCTGCGATGGTTGGATGATTCTTTTATGTAAATCATCTCCATATAGTTTTCTGCCAAGAGTTAGATGGTTCTTTTATGTGGATCATGTCTAGCTGGTGGTTTTAATATTTTTCTATTATGAAGCTGTGTACTCTTGAGTTTGAGATTCGACGTGCCTCCTACTATTGGCTGTTGCATGCCCTGAATCTTTACGAGCCTTATGTATGGGAATACTCTCGATTGAATATTTCAAACACAGTGATGTCCAAGCGCAAGGTAAGCAATTTTACAGATTCTATTCTACTAAGAGGTCTGAAGTTTGAAGCACACCCTATTATCCTTAATTGCTCATCCAGAATGTGTTACTATGTTGCAGTTAAACCATTTGGTTACGGAGAAGTGGGTTGATGGTTGGGATGACCCTCGTCTAACGACCCTAGCAGGTTTACGACGACGAGGCGTATCTTCAACTGCTATTAATTCTTTTATTCGTGGAATTGGAATAACCAGAAGGTGGTATTTATTGATTGATGCACATGATTAATATTCTCAGTATCTGCTCTTGAATGGGTGATTTTCTTAGTTATGTTTCTTTATGCTATCTGGTTTTTGTTGGCTGGTAATTAGCAGCCACATCTTGTTATTATATTTGAGATTGAGTTTGTTTAGTTCTTGTCTTTGCATATGTGGTTGTGTTTGACAAATTTTCAATATGCCTAGATACTTTGTTCATCTTTGTGTGGTATGACATCTTTCTATTTCACTTTCTTGCTGCATTTCCTAACAAGTCAGACATAAGTTGTTGTGATACAAAGAAGCTAGTGCTCTTCTGAGATGGAATCAGATTATTGTTGATTAATATTTACGCATGCATGACATTGTTTTTCCTAGCCCTCCAAAAACAGGATGGAATATTTGCAAATACCCTTTCTTAGGGGTTTGTTGGCACTTTGCAGACATTGCCAAGGTTTGCCGACCCGGCCGACCCGGTCTCGGCGCGGGACGGGTCGGGTCGGCCGGGTCGCACAGCGACCCGGTCCACCCTCTCGGGCTCTCGGCGCGCAATTTTTTAATTTTTTTAAAATTTTTAATAAAATTTTATTTAAAGATTAAATGTTATATATATTTAAAAATATTAGAATGTAGAGTTTTTTACATATGATAATAGATCCATACTAAATTACACACAATTAATTATATAAAAATAACATATTACACCGCTTAATTAAACATCCTATTATATATAATACATAAAAAACTCACTTAAATTACTTAATATGTTAAAGTAAACAGTGACATAATAATGACATTCATTCATGAAGTATAAAATACAAAAACTCACTCATCCTCCTCATCTGTGAAGCCCGAATCCCAAACTCACTAATCATCGTCATCAGTGAAGTCCGAATCCCAAAACTCATCATCAGATACATGAGACTGATCACCCGTATAATCTAACTCTATCCTAGTGGGTGGAGGTACATGTGGGTGGGACTGAAAATATGTAACAATCTGCACAAATGATGGGTCGTGTGCTGCGGTGGAGGGTACATGAAAATCTGTAAAAAAAGTCCTCACTACATCTATATATTCAATTCTATCATGTGCGACTGGTACTGGTGCTGGTGCTGCTCGAACTCTGGACGTGGAGGAAGATCCTGCTCCGCCCTGTGCTCGTGGTGGGGGTACCCGGGACGTAGAAGAAGATGCCCTGGGTGTGCTACGAGAACCGTATCTATCCTGTAACTGTGTTCGAAAGGAATGTCGGACATCTCCCGGAACTCGGTCGCATGCACGAACATTGCGTCCCACTCCCGCAAGGTGCTCCGCAAATCTGTGTATGTCGGTGACGTGATGTTCGTAGTATCTACAGTGCACATGTCCATCACCCTCAACAGAGTATCCATGCTCCCACGCAGGGTGACGCCGTCTGTCCATGATGACCTTCAAATGATGTAAAAGTTTACATTAGTAATTTCAATGATAAGTACAAAACTCAAGATATGAAGAAAGTTATAATTAATTATTAGTTAGTTATAAATATAACCAAATGATACATACACATTAAGAGTATGGACCCAAATTGGGCCAGTGCCCATCTCCAAACAATCTGACATTAAAAGTCTTCCGCAGATAGGACAGATAGTCTTCATAGCGCATTGAACCTGAATAGTTCTCCCAGTACATGCGTACGTAGTATTCATACTGCTGCGAACCTTGTGCGTACACGACCTCTACTGGCGCAGCTGCGGCATAAGGATATGGATACGATGGAAAAAATGAACTATTGCTATCTGAGTCGCCATGATACATCGGCTGCTGTGGTCATGATCGTCCATACGAGCTTCCAGATCCTTGGGAGTCATGTGTGCTCATCCTCTCAAAATTAGACAACATGCCTTGATAGCTGGTACTGTCTGCAACCGAACTTCCATAGTAGGGATCTCAATGATCAGCTGCCCGCCTCGTCCCTGCCGGTGGAGCACCGTGGTCCTCATCTTGCGTGGCATGTGTGAAGTGCTGCTCCTCTGTCCATGCGGCATGTTGACGGCCCCCACGACCTCTACTATGACCACTGCTGTATTCTCTGCCACCAGCACTAGTATCCTCACGACGACTCCGTTGACCACCTTGAGAACCGCCACTTCCATGGGATGAAGACCCTGTCGGTGTACTATCATCATCGGAGTCATGACTCCCACTGATGCGGGGCTCAACAGAGGGCTCGGGAGTGTCGTCATCTGCATTGGGATCTAATGTCTCTATGTCTGCAATATCTATCGGATTTAATGGTGGTCCCTTGTCCTTCTTGCTGCTGAATAATGTCGTCCATCATGATTTTTTCTTCTGTGGAGCAGGGGGCGGCTTACCTGCTGCATGTTGTGTCTCTCTAGATGCCTGAGAAGCAGAAGCCTGGTTAGATAATTTTCAATTTACTTTCTACTGTGTAAGTCTGTACGTATACCTGAGACGACTGACTAGGTGCCTTAGATGTTGAGCGTCGTGGCGCAGCAGACTGAGATGGTTGTTTCGATGCTACCGAAGACTACACACTTGAAAGAATAATATATTCAATTACCAATGAAATACAACATATAAATGTAGAAATGACAATATAATTTCACCTCTCTAAATGAGGAACTCCCCCTAGCCTCTCTTGAAGTGGATAACCCTTTGGGTTCCGCAGATATTGAATGCCGCGGTGCAGCAACCTGGGACCACTGTTCTCCCGCAATGTTGTCATTTGTCGGACCAACCTGCAATATATTTCTTACATCATCATACATCAATATATGACTACGCTATCTAATGAAATATGCGATTCGATTTTCATATATTAATTCACCTGAGCTGGCTCTTGACGCGCAATTGATGGAGGTTGCATCAATCGCTCCATGCTGTATCATCGTACGCATACGATGTGTCTCCACCCCCAATGACGAGGTCTTCATCCAAATTAACTTCATCATCACGTCCCGTTGCTGACTCGTCACCACCCAACTGCACATGGATGTCATCTCCCTCCCCCACTGCCTCTTGTACAGCTGATGCGAGAAAAATATTAGGCCGTGGTGTCTCGCCTGGTTCTTCAGCCTCTTCGTCCAGTTCTGCCTCACCACGCTCGGTTGTGGCTCTTGCAACCCATGCTACCATAGGGTCATCATCGTCTTGCAAGTACACAGCATCCGTTGGGTCGTATTCTCTCTCTCCTCTCCTTGTATCCATCTGCACATGTCGAACCTTTAGCCTCATGTTGTAATGAACATACACCATTTTGTCTAGCCTGCGGTGTGTTAGCTTATTCCTCAGCTTAGTATGTAAGAAGGAGAACGTCGACCAATTCCGCTCACACCCACTCGACGAGGATGTTTGCGATAGAACTCTCATTGCGATCTTCCTTAATACAGGTGCACTTGTGCCGTAATTTAGCCACCACTTAGCTGTGATTAAGGCAGATCACGTACAATATAATAGTTAGATGTAAAAATTACTTCTCGAGCTATAGAATGTACATTGTGAAGACACATTACCTGGATCGAGTCTGTCACGACTGGTCACGGCATTAGGTGTCGCAAATGAATCAATTGCCTCTCTAAATATTTTCATCTGCATTATCGAAAAATATTAAGTGTATATTTTATTTCATAATCTCAGTGGTAAAATATCCAAGTATACCTCATTCAACGCATCAGCAGCATCTGTTGGGGTGGCAGACAATCGGTCTACCACAATGTTGACTGATTCTATCAAAGTATCGTTATAGGCACGGCCCCGAGCATATTGGAAGGCCGGATGTAGATAGTACGCTGCAATCGCAAGACAATGAATTACATATTAGTATTAGCTGAATATCACAGCTCATTTATTGGACGAGAATGTAAGTGTTTACCTGTCATGTGAAGATCGCGGCTCATTTGTCTGTCTCATCTGTCCTCCACAATCTCTAAGATGGTGGGTCCATATTTTTTGGACGTTGCAAGGATCTTCCGCTTGGCAGCTTCAATTTTGCTGTACATCAACCCCATGGTTGGTACTCTATCCCCATCCACACATCGCAGTACCTCATACAGTGGCTCTATCAATGACACTAATACCTTCACTCTCTCCCAAAAATTCGCGGTGTTGACAATCCCCTCGACCTCCCCTCCTTCACGTGAAGCAGCAAAAGAGGAACTCAGCCAGGTCTCACCTCTAAACATTTGCTTCAACCCATCCTTGTGCTTCAGAAGGCTCTGCAATGCGATGTAGTTGGTGGCAAATCGTGTGATGTCAGGTCTCAACAGTTCGCCGTCACAATGCTCCCTCATCCATGCCAGTACAAGTGTGTGGTTGTAGACATATTTCGTGATTTTTTGTGCCACCTCGACCACAGATTTGATCACACAAAGCTGCCCAATCTCCTTCAGCATCAGATCTACACAGTGTGCTGCACAGGGAGTCCAGAAAATGTGCCGTCTGCTCCTCATTAGCTCCTCTCCAACCTTCTTATAGTTCGACCCATTGTCAGTCACCACTTGTACAATGTACTCCTCCCCAATCTCAGTCACCACTTGTTCTATCAATGACAAAATATATTGGTGACTGTGAATTTGACCAGACGCATCCACTGATTTGTGAAAGAAAACCTGTCTGTCACAATAAACAAGGAAGTTGATCAGGCTAGATTTTGTGGTACCTGACCATCCATCACACATCAGTGTGACTCCGTACTTTATCCATTTCTGTTTGAATGAGTCAATGTAACTCTTGATCTCAGCAACTTGTTCATCAAGATATACGCTGGCCAATTCTCTCGTTGTAGGTGGCTGCACGTGTAGCCCAAGGACCTGTGCTTCCTGAAACATTGGCTAGTAAGGGCTATTGGCTGCATTGAAAGGCAGACCCGCGTGGTGCCACCATTTTGCAACGGCCTGACCAAGTTTCCATTTAGGCTCCTTCTGGCCATATGTATCGTCCATCCTCGTTTGCTTGCCATGCTCTCGGGATAGTGCACCGGGCTCCACATCTTCAATGTTGATCGATTGTGTCCTTTTTCTTTGTGTCCCCGAGTCACCAGTCAAGAAACTCCTTATGCCCCGTGGTTGTCGAGTCGTAGATGAACCACCACTCCCTGATGCTCCGGTCCATGCCGCCTCGCGACTTCGGACTCTCGTCTCCTCGGGATGTCTTGACTCTTCCCTGCTCTGACGTAATGCCTCACGAAACTCGGCTTCGTATGGATCATTCACCGTAACATACACATTAGCCTGCTCAGTACGTGCTTGTTGGTCTTCGTCACTGGGTGTCCATGCACATTCCTCCTCGTCGCTGTCGCTTGCTCTTCCGCTCACTGCCGCTTGATCTCTTTTCTTTCTTTTTTCCTTTTCTTGCGTCTCAGCTCTCTTCTCCCGCAGGTGCCTGGCCATTGCAAGTTTCACATCTCTAGGCACATGGGTACACCAGCAACCTCAGAGTATCCTGCACCGACTCCTCCTGCCAAATACTTCTTCAACCGAGACACCCCTCCTCCCCGGTGTTCTATTTTACAATAGTTGCAACGCCAACACCTACGGTTGCCATCCAACATAACTCCGTGTGACCATCCAATGTCATTTGGTCGTTCCTTAGGAGCCATATAATGCTTAACTGTATCTCTTAAATTTAAGAAACATAAATTATAAAAAATACATTATTTTACGTCTACAACTAACAATGAAAATAATATCATTATTTCTACAACATGCAATACTAAATTCAATATTTAATACATCTCAATATAATTTAGTTCAAAATAATATCATTATTTCTAAAACATGCATATAAGACTAATTTTTTTATTTAATACATCTAAATTAACTTTAAAATTATTTGTAAATTATTTATCACTAATTATATATTTAAATTATAAACATCTCTAATTAAATTACATTATACATCTAAATTAACTTTAAAATTATTTATAAAATATTCAACACTAAATTTATATTTACATTAAAAACATCTCTATTTAAATTACATTATACATCTAAATTAACTTTAAAATTATTTGTAAAATATTTATCAATAAATTTATATTTAAATTCAAAACATCTCTAATTAATTTAAATTATAAATATTAACTTTAATTTTTTGTAAAATATTTATCACTACAGATATATTTAAATGAAAAACATCTCTAATTTTTTTAAAATAAAATATTACATTATTTTCGTCTACAACTAACAATGAAATTAATATCATTAATTCTACAACATGCACGACTAAATTTTAAATTTAATACATCTCAATTAAATCTAATATTTAAACATGAATTAAATAATACATCGAAAATAAATTTATTTCTACAACATGAATTAAACAATATTTATATTATTTCTACAACATGAATTAAACAATACATCAAAAAAAATTATTTCTACAACATGAATTAAACAAAAATTATATTATTTCTACAGCATGAATTAAACAATACATCAAAAATAATTTTAAACAATCTAACAAATTTTATTCTTACATTTTTTAAACTAAGAAAAAATAGAAAAATATAAAAATCAATTTATTTTTTATTCTCTCCCCCCCTCCCCACCTCCACCACCGCCCTTGGCCGCCCCTGCCCCAACCCCACCACCGCCCCTGGCGGCCCTGGCCGCCCCTGCCCCACCCCCACCGTCCCCCAGCCCCACCACCGCCCCTGGCCGCCCCTGCCCTAGCCCCACCATCGCCGCCCTTGGCCGCCCCTGCCCCACCCCCACCGTCCCCCACCCTCCAGCAACGCCCCACCACCGCCCAGCCCCACGTCCACCACCGCCCTGCCCCGCCGTCCCCCACCGGCGCCCACCGCCCCCTTCGGGCTCCCACCGGTCAGATCTGGCCGGCCACCGGCCAGATCTGACCGGTGGGAGCCCGAAGGGGGCGGTGGGCGCCGGTGCCCCCCCCCCTCCACCACCTCCTCCGCCCTCCCACCGTCCCACGCCCAGCCCCAGCGCCGCCCCCTTCCGCCAGCGCCCGTCCCCCACCGCCCGGCCGGCCAGATCTGACCGGTGGGAGCCCGACGGGGGCGGTGGGCGCCGGTGCCCCCCCCCTCCACCACCTCCTCCGCCCTCCCACGTGCAGCCCCACCCAACGCCCGGCCCCCCAACCGGCCACCCTCTATTTTATTTAAAAAACATTTCAAAGGAGGAGGACTTACCTCCGATCGCCGTCCACCACCGCTCGCCGGTCGCCACCATCCACCGCCGTTCCGGGACCTCCACCGCCGCTCACCGCCCAGCTAGCCACGGCCTGGAACGCCCCCCCGCCGGCCCGTTTAATGGGCGGACCGGCACGAGCGGGCCGTCCCGCACGTACCAGCCCGTCCCGTCCACGGACTGGTCTGGTACGTGGTGGGACGTACTGGTCGGTGCGGGCCAGTCCGACCCGGCCACGACCCACGCCCTGCCCGACCCGCTGGGCGCCTGGGTCGGGGCGGGTCGTGCGGGTCGTGCGGGTCGGGCCGACCCGGCCCGATCCGGCAAATCATGGACATTGCCACTCATATTTGTATTGTTTTTCATAATTTCCAAAATACTTCTGTGGTTAAACTCTGTTCAATATGTGGGACTATTCCATTATCATCCATAAACTGAATGTTTGGATGAAAATACCCCTACAAAAGTAGTCTTCTCGGACAGTGAATTATAAAATTAGAGAGTTTCTCAGGGACCGTCTCTTTCGCCTTTTTAGAGACTCCCGTCTTCTGCTTATTTTCTCTCTGTTTCCTTGTACTACTTTTTTATCTAATGAGTTGTGGCCTTCGATCACCTTCCAGAGAGAGAGAGAGAGTAGGGATATTCTGGATTTTTTTTCCAAATTTTCTAGATGATGCATGACAGGGAAATAAGGGGGATGACTTATTTACTTTTCTGAAGTCAGTTGTTCCAGCTCCTCACAGGTTGAGCTAAACATGCCACTAGAAATCTAGTATCAGTTAACTTTGAATGCTGCTGTTTCCTTTATGCTTTCGTCTGGCTAATTGTCTAACAAGTTTGTTTAATATGCTGGATATAAATGCAACAGCTATCTTTAAGTCATGAAAAATGATTCTCAATCTTTGTGTGTGCAAAATCTGATGGCCAATCGCTTGGCTGCTTTGTGGTCCACCAGATTGCATGGTCAATACCAATGTGATCAACCATTGGAGACTGGAGAGCCATCCATATGGACTCACTCGAGTCAAATCTTATATATATGCACATTACTTTTTGCCCTCCACCATATAAGCATGTTTTCCTCATGGTATTTGCACTCTTTTTGACAGTGATAATAGTTTGATTCGTTATGATCGCCTTGAATATCACATAAGAGAAGAGCTGAACAGGACAGCTGCAAGGACAATGGTTGTCCTGCATCCCCTGAAGGTATATTGAATAGCTCACGTAAGAGATAATGATTAGCCAAGTGAATTTAACATTTGATATTTCTTCCATGATTTCTAGGTTGTAATTGAAAATTTTGATTGTGGATCGATATTGCACTTGGATGCAAAAGCATGGCCAGATGCCATGTCAGATGATGCTTCTGCTATCTACAAGGTAATTGATTGGCCTTTTACAGCAATCTTTTCATTGCCAAAGTCGGACCACATTTTTTTTAATCATTGATCAAAATATTCTTGTGTTCTATTTTTCTCATTTATTCTTGTTGCTTTTGGAAATGAGTCTTTTATGCATCTTGTCAACGAGGAAGGTTTGCTGCTGCAGATAATTGGCAGCCATAATCATTTGGTTGATGTGAAAGAGATGTTATTGTTACCTTTTTATTTTCTTTTTCTCCCAGAACCCCCAATATATGTGATATATTTTTTTCTCTCACCAAGCTGATTTGAGAATTTGTTTTCCAAGCGAAATGTTTCATTGTTAGGTATGAATGCAAACCCATGGCTGACATTTTTGCCATGTTTTACATGGTCTTACTTGAGTTGGGCCTGGGACTCCATTCTGGTAATTAATTAGATGATCACACATGACAAGTATATTATAGCATATATTAGTTAGTATATTTATGTTCAATCGACCAATTGTGAGCTTTCCCCAATCCCTTTGGGAAATTTCTAGGATCTTGTTTGGATAACAGGAATTTGATGGGAAATTAGGAATAGTGTCTAGCGTCAGCCTGAAATCAACATTTTCCTGGGGGTGGGTGGGGGTTTTCTGCCCTATCAGGTCGATTAGCATTATGAAGAGGCTACCCTAGTCTCTCTAGTTATGCGCTTCTGGTTACCAATTTCAACGGAATACAGTTGGCAACTAGAAGAAATCTTACTTTCTAAGCATAAAATGTGAGCCTTCTCAATCAATGTGTTGGCTCTCAGTGTTATCCTTATTGATCCAGCTCTTCCACAGATCACATCTTTTAATGGTTTTGAATTCTTCAAATGACCCCAAAAAAATGAATTATACTTTTCTTTCCCTGGGATGAATGACATTTTACAGCCTTCAACTACCCTATATTCTGAGTCTCTGACACAGTTCGGCCTAAATTATGATTAGATTTGGAGAATTGTCCACAGATCACATTTTTAATGGTTTTGAATTCTTCAAATGAACCAAAAAAGATGAGTTGTAGTTTCCTTCCCCTGGGATGAATGACATCTTATAGCCTTCTGAGTCTCTGACACAATTTGGCATAAAATATGATTAGATTTGGAGAATTGGTAATTGATGTGCCTTTGTAACAATTTGCAAAGGGTAAAGCAAGTGAAGAGGGAAGACATGGAAAGAGAAAAGCTATGGATACAAATTGACAATTGTAGATGTAAAATTAAAAGACAACAAAGGTGCACTAGCTACCGTTTAAGAAGATATAAGAATTGATAGGAGCCTGGATTGTAGTTACTGGATTACCAAATGCGTCCTGACAAAGATGGTACCTCTTACTCTGCCCATCTACATTGCTTGTGTAGTCATATGGTTATGAATTTGTGGTTCCATCCATTTTAAAAAGAGCACGACTTGCACCAAACTTCATTAGACTGCATGAGGGCTTTATCCTGTGCAGTGTCTCAATACTAGTTACAGTTAGTGGACAGGGTTATGTTTAGAACACTACGCACATATGCACGTGCACTTGGTGTTTGTATGGAGGGTTGTGCATGTGCTCACTTCATTCATAATTCCTTCCTGTGTATAGTTCAAATGTGGATAGGCTTGATTATTGGATAAATTTTACTGTTGTCTCAGGTTCCATTTACAAAAGTTATTTATATTGAACAATCTGATTTTCGCACCAAGGATTCAAAAGACTACTATGGCCTTGCTCCTGGTAAATCTGTTCTTCTCAGGTAATTGCATTGTCTTTAATTTGCCTTACTGTTTTTGGTGTTATGTTGATGATATTTTCTTTATGTAAGAATAACCCAATTTGGACACGGGGAGCGGTTGAACAGTTCTGCACTTTGTTGGTAACAACAAGGTCGCTGGTTCGATTAGCAAAGCACGGTTGTGCCTTTACCAGTGTCTGAACCTATGGGTGATTGCCTTGCTCGGGCCTGGGCAGCACCGCTTGGGAGTTTTACCAAGCCCGCCCCTTCCCCCAGTGGGCAGGCCCCATGATGTGCAAGTGGTAGGGTCCGTAGGTCCAAAGCAACTGCTTGCTGAGGTTGGTGGTGGGGGTGGGTTGCCCTTGGTAATCCAAAAAAAACGATTAACCCATTTTTTCTTTTTGTTACAGATATGCCTTTCCTATCAAATGCACAGAGGTGGTGTATGATGATTCTGGGTCTGTTGCTGAGATATGTGCTGAGTATGATCCTTCCAAGAAGACAAAGCCCAAGGTATATTCTTTTGGATGCTTGTTCTGCCAACCAATTGATGATATTGGCCATTCATATAGTTACTCATTAACTTATTGGACTCTACAGGGTGTCCTCCATTGGGTTGCCCAGCCTTCTCCTGGAGTTGACCCTCTAAAAGTTGAAGTCAGACTGTTTGACAAGCTTTTTATGTCTGAGGTGATCACTTTTTCATGGTTGTCTTTAGGAATAAATAAATTGTTGCTGTAATGGCCGTGTTTTTAATAATTGCTTTGCATTGCACTCCAGAATCCTGCCGAACTCGAGGATAAGTGGCTTTCTGACCTGAACCCAAATTCCAAGGAAGTGATACCGGAAGCCTATGCTGTTCCATCTCTAGCTAATGCTGCAATGGGTGACAAGTTTCAGTTTGAGCGGATTGGTGAGCTTCATTTACCTTTCATTAGCGTGCAATATGAGATTGCATGCACTGCATGGAAAATTGCTGAAAACTGATTCTTACACGCACTTAGAAAACAGTTGCTCGATGTTGGGTTCCTAGGGAAACAGCATTTCCCCGTGATTTACTGTTTCTTGTGTATACACAGTCCAAGATTCTAAACAAATAATCTGTTATTAGATAGAGCTACGTTTACCATTTGCCTGCAAGATAAGATTGATTTCTACTTATGCCACAGAAAATAGCTTCTTAGGTTGGGTTCCTACAGGACCATGGTTTACGGTTTCATGTACACCCCAATAGGCCACTGTTGGAACATGACTTTAGTTTTTGATTGCTTGTTTCGTCCATTCTTATTTCAATACATTTATATGTGAACCTGAAGTTACAATTTTCTGTTGTGGATGGGGGAACCCATCAGTCATTTGTCTGTGTTCCCCAGAAAACTTGAAACACGATCCTTATAATTGACTAGCATAGGATCTTCTTTTCTTGGCATCTTTCTTATTGCACTACTAGATGTCAGCATCCTAAGTTTCCAATTGAATGTTCAGCATAGTGCGATAAATTTCTCTGCTTTTAAATTAAACTTTGTGTCTGATGCAACTTGCGTTTTGCATTGGAATGGTGATTTGCAAATTGATTCTCCATTAAGCATTATAATTATTTGTTGTACCCCACAATTCGTACTAAGCTACCTACATAATTTACCGAACACTCAGTTCTCACCATTTCTGCTATGGATTTTCTTTCATTTTTTGTGACACTGGTTCTCCTTTTCCTTCCACAGGTTATTTTGCTGTAGATACGGATTCTCGTCCCGAAAAACTTGTTTTCAACAGAACGGTCACTCTCAGAGATTCTTACACGAAGGGCAAGTGAATAAGTTGGCTGTCTGCATTTATACTCAAATCCATTTTGGAGTGCCAAGTGCCAACGGTGACAATTGATTTGGTTGTTGGCCGAACATCTTGAACATTGACGTGTGCTGTGTAATCTGGTGTAAAAATGGGTTTACAAATGTACTCTACAGATGTAAATCACGGGGACACTTGTTAAGAAAGTGTATCATGGATGTGCTGCCACATAACTGGCTGCTGCTTGTTTATCTGGTGGGATGGCGAATCGTTTCAGTTAATTTCTCACCTGACCGTGATGAAAAGGAAATCTGTTCCCGAGGATTCATCCCTTTTTAGGTAGGTGGTGACTTGGAATCTCCTGTTTTTAATATCTATTGATACAACTCTTAGTCCATGTACATGATAATAAAAATCATATAACCAAAATACAAGTTCGTATCTTGTCAGCGGAAGTGAAATGACATGCGACCCAAGTGAAAGTCAAAGAGAAACGCTCTACTTGCGGAATCCAAAACACGTGTACTTTTTGTCGTATGACTTGTTGGCATAAGTGGAAAGAGTGCAACTTACTCGAGTAGGGTTATTAGATTGGCTATCATTGTCGGCCCCTAACTTAGAATTGCCGTGGAGTCGGGGGTAGGTTATCAAAGTCTATCTTCACCCTTCAAGTCCATAGGGCAGCGGTGATGGCCCTCCGTCATCGTTGTTGCCAAGCTCGTGGGAAGAGAGACAGGGAAGACGAGGCTGCCATCGATGTAGGTGTTGCTCTCTAGAACCTTCTCTCACATGCACACACACTAATGGTGACAGGAACGTCTCTCTTTTGTGGGGATCTCACACTCTCACGTCCTCTTTGCAGACTCTCACGGCCCCCTTGTTAGACCCCACGTAGGAGTCAACGTTCCTCCTCTTCTTTATTCTCCACAGTAGGAAGCCCCCATACATGCAACGATGCCCTTATACACAGCGGCACCTTCCTATAGCAACAACCCCCTCACACACAGCGACGCCCTACCTCCTCCTCTTCCGGTCAGCAATAGCCCTCGTTTACGAACAACACAACACCCCTTTTTCTTCTAGCCAGCAACCCTTGAATCAACCCCGTGCCCCCCTTTTACAGAGAGAATGAAGAGTAGGAGAGTGAGGTGGTGAGAGCTAAAAGTAGGGGATTGGATCCGGGCAGATCTGGAGAGAGTTGGTGATCTGATCGATCAGTTGGGAGATCGATCTTGCTAGATCCAGCTGCAGAGCAAGGATAAGAGTGCGAGAGGAGGGAGCAAAGATCAACCGATCTCTCAAGGATGTTGGCAGATCTGGAAGGCGATGGCGGATGTTGCTGCTGAGAGGAAGATGCGATCTTGCTACACAGTGGGGAAGGATCTCGCCGATCTCACAAAATCTGGTTGCATGGGAGAGGATAGGCTTCTAGTGGGGAGCGAACTATATGGCGGAGAGGAGGAGAAGGGCAAATAGGGGGGTGCTGTCGCACACGTGTGCCCTAGGGAGCATGTGCGGCATGACTATGCAACGCTTTGCAGGTTTCATTGGTAATTGAATATATTATTCTTTCAATTGGTAATGAAATACAACAGGTCCGTGGGCAGCAAGCAACATCGTTCCCAGTCAGGCCGCCTCGCCTTCCACAAGGCGAACCAGCATGTCCCCCTCCTCGGGATCGTCCCTCCAGGAGTCCCCACCGCAGCGGTACCACTCTCAGCCCGATCGGCCCTCCAACCAGGACGTGGGCCCCACGTTCGTTGGCACGCGTTACCGCCGGAACTGTCCAAATTATTGTCCGTCAACCCGAACTGCTACTCCCGAGTCCCACGTGTAGTGTAAGACCCGTGTCTTAAGCAGATCCTTAGTGGTTCGGATCTAGATTTTATTCTGTGAATTTAGGTCATTTTTGTAGATTTTTAGGCTATTTTCTAGTAATTAATCGAATTAGTTAAAATATTTATATGATTGAATTGGACATATTTATAATTTTGGTTCTTGAGAGGTTAAATGGTAATTTAAAGAACTTTTTTTAAAAAATAAAAAAATCAGATTTTTATAATAACTCACGCACCCCTCTCTCTCTCCACTCACTCTCTCGATCTCTCTCTCTTTCCCTCTCTCCCTCTCACGATCTCTCCACTCCCTCTCTCGCGGTTTCGGTCCGGACGGGCCCCGATCGAGGCGCGGGAGGTACCAACGGGACGGGCTCGACGCGAGGATCACGTGGGCGATAGTTTTGTCTCGATCCGCGGTACGTAGAGGCGCGTGGGACCGAGAGTAGCCGCGGCGTCCCTTCGTCCGTTCGGCACCGAATCGTCGTCTTCGTCGCGATCGAGGTAGGAGGATGGACTCCTCACCTCGCTAGGATCATTTTGACGCCACATGCACGCACATGTACGGCCATTTTCCTCGTTTTCCGTGTAAAACTCCATGTTAGCCTATTTATGCTTAATTTCGTAAAATCAATTGTTATAGGCTTCGGTTTCAATTTTAATGGCATGCTTAGTTGTAGAATCGTTCTGTGGGCTTGGTAGGTTAGCTTTTCCTTTTTTTTTCGTTCGTTTGTAGCCCTCCGGGCGGATTTCCGACCCGGTGTGGTTGTTGCCCGCCGTGACGCCGTTTATGCGGTCGTCCTTGGACCGTTCATCACATGAGCGGTCGAGACCAAACTGTTTATCCCCGGTTGTGCGGCCTATAGCAGGACCGTTTAAGCCCTAGTGCGGCTATACTCTAGCCGTTTATCCTTGGGACCATAGGAAGACACATTAGAACGGCCCAACTTAGACCGCCGAAACCCTTTTGAGCGGCCAGACCCTAACTGCCTATCTAGTTGAGCGGCTTAGCCCCAGCCGCGTGTCTTAAGTCGGTTCGTAGTAGAGCGACCGGTGGGGAACCGCTTATCCCTTTTCGCGGTCTATCGTATGACCGTCCATCCTCGAGCGGTCGGGTGTCAACCGCCCAACTCCTGTTGTAATTAGTTTTAGCACATTTAGTTAATTTATGCTGTTATTCGCCATGTTTAAAGTATTTTATAAAATGTGGCACTATTTTACATCCCGATGGAATTGCTTTCTCTTTCCTTGTGATGGAACCACTAGTCGTAGCCCAGCGACCGAACGTGTTGTCCCACCCGGGAGAGGTGGAGGGGCGTTCCCAATGAACGGTTTGTAAGCTAGTTACCATGGGCCCCTGCGGTTACCGTTGCGTCCAACGGGAGGGGAAAACTAGCTCGAGACCTGGCTCTAGGCAGGAGTCAGTGTGTGCACACGTGGTCGGAGACTTGGACTGGCACTGACGAGTGTCGCTCTGACTAGTACTTGGTTTGGTCCTGTTACGCTTCTCGCTTGTCGTGTTCCAGACTTGCGAGTTGCCGAGACGCAGTAGAAGTCGTCGGCGGACGCATCTGGTCTTGTCCTTCTAGTGGGTTGTTCCGTCTCTCACTTCACTTGGTTAGCAGTGGTTTATTCTATTGGTAGATTTAGTTCCTGACGCTAATTTCCTGTGGTTATTTATTTATTTATTAAACTGTGCATATGCCTGTTTATTGTTAAATGCATGCTCTAATTGCTTTTTTTATATTTGCCTGCTTGCCTGTTTAGTGTGAGGTAGGGATCCGCGTGACCCCTACTGAGTCTGACTGTGACTCACCCTTTCCTCTTTCAGGTGAGCCGCCCCAGTCGTCCGCCGGTCCTTCTCGTGGTTGTGCCGACCGTCGTTAGAGTGCCAGCTGTTGTCGGTTTGTCTTTTTGTTCTTTTGAGCCGGGGTATGCCCCGTGTTGTTGTGCAGTGGACCTCTTTTGTTTGTAAATATGGACTATTGTATATATTTTACCACTCTGATATTTTAAATTGCTTCCGCACTTATTTATTAATTGCTATCCTAATTAATATTGCGCGCCTGCGGTCCCAATTCGTTATGCAACTCCTCAGCAAACTCCAATAACCCTTTAGGGGCCTCATCAGCCTCTTGGGTGGCTTCCCCAGTTCTTGGTATCGGTGTATCAATATTATCGATATATCGGTATCCGGAGCTCTGGGTCGTCACAGTTGGTATCAGAGCTGTGTTGGGGATTCATATTAGGAATTGGAACTCGTGCTGGTCCAGAACAAGCCCACTGAGTCGTCTATTGCTGGTTTAGGATGTTTCTCGTGATTACTGATGATTTTCCGTTATCATGTGTTTCCTAGATGCAAGATGTTGCCTCGTGGATGGAAGAAGGCTCGGGCTCCTCGGGAGGAGAGTGGTACTTCCTCTGCCCCAGTTGTGCCAGCTTCTGTCAACCCTGCTCCGCGTGAAGAAGTGCCCGGTGGCCGTGGTAGAGTCTTAAAGGAATTTCTGCTGTTCCACCCACCGACTTTCGAGGGTCAATCAGATCCGGAGGCAGCTAGGTTGTGGCTTGATGCCACCGAGTGCGCGTTCCAATCGATGGAGTGCGCGGAGGATGAGAGAGTTATGTTGGCTACTTATCAGCTTCAAGGTACCACACGCACGTGGTCGACTTCAGAGTGGGAGGTCGCCTTCTGTTCCCGTCCGCTTCGGCAAATCACCTGGGCAGAGTTCGTTGCTGCTTTCGAGCGTGCTTACACTCTAGCCTGCCTTAAGTTAGCAAAGATGTATCAATTTCTGGAGCTGACGCAAGGTGACATGACGGTGTTGCAGTACCGAGATAAGTTCATCGAATTGGGTAGGTACGCGACCCATATTTTTGCTGATGAAGCTATGAAGACTCAGCAGTTTCTGCGCGGACTGAAAGCGGAATTGAGCCTGCCGTTGTTCGCTACCCAAGTGTCTGAGTTGGATTCAGCGTACCAGGCAGCTGTTGCAGTGGAGATGGAAATGGCGAGGACTCGAGGGCTTTCTCAGGCAAGAATGGTGCAGCCGACTGTGCAGTTTCAATCGACTTACCAGCCGTCTGTCCCAGGAGTTCATTCTGCCGTTCCTGCTATCAGCGGTGTTTCTTCTTCTCCTGACTCCCATTTCCGACAATTCAAGAATAAGAAGTCGAAGAGGAAGTTTGAGCATTCATCGTCTCCCGATTCAAGTCAGCTGTCTGTTCCTTCTGTTCGATCTCGCCAAGATTTTTCCGGTGGTCAGCAGCGTCCGTGTCCGAGGTGTGGTGGCAGTCATCCAGGCGTGTCGTGTTCTTTGTCGATCGTCTGTTTCCGCTGTGATCAGCTGGGTCACGTAGTTCGAGACTGTCCGCTGAGGCCGAAATCGGTGCAGTTCTCGCAAGTTACCCAGCCGCAGCAGCCCCAGTTTCGTCTTCCTCCGCCGCCTCAACCTTAGCCGTCCTATCTGCCTGCTCCAGTTCCTTCCCAGCAGTCTTCTGCAGCCGGCCCTCCTCCGAGAGGCAGGGTCACTCACATCACTCGTGCAGAAGCTGTGGCAGCTAATCTGGTAGAAGGTACAGTTTTGATTTTTGGTCGTCCAGCTCATGTTCTTTTCGATTCTGGCGCTACTCATTCTTTTGTGTCCGAGGATTTTATTGCTTGCATTGAGGAGCCAATGACCGAAGTGTCCTGTGAGTTGCTCGTTGAGTTACCCTCTGGAGATATCATGTCCACTCACTACCAAAAAAAGCGGGATTTCAGACGGCCATATTCCGTCGCAGATCCGTCTGAAAATCCGTCACAAATCACGTTTGTGACGGATTTCCCGACATATTTCAGACGGAACACGACCGTCTGATATTCTTAGTCACAAATTTGTGACAGTTCAGTTTTCCGTCTGAAAATAAAATTTCAGATGGAATTAATTCAGTCACATATTCCGTCTGAATATCATACGAGAAATTTTTTCGTCTGAAATACCGCCTGTACCTAAGTCCGTCTGAATATCAAACGGTAAAGATATCATCCGAAAAATAGTCGGAAATCCATCGGTATTTCAGACGGATATTACGACGGATGTCTCAGACGGATATTTGCCGTCTCAAATACCGTCTGAAATTGAGACGGATGGCTGATGGTTAAGCCCGACGCTTCGTCCGAAATTTTAGATGCCGTCCGAAATGTAGTCGGAAATCCGTCAGTATTTCAGACGGATTTTACTACGGTAATGGATGGCCGACGGTTAAGCCCAACTCTTCGTCCGAAATTTTAGACGGAATTTATTCGTCGCAAAGACCTCTGAAAATCCGTCTGAAATGTACATTTTTTTTAAATCTTAAATTATTCTAAAAAACATATTGGATTACACATGTAAACATCAAGAAATTCAGCATGTTGAAAAAAAAATATTGGGAACCTGCTGATCAAATAAACACCACCGAAAAAAAAACTCAACATCAACGTACCATGCTGATCAAATAAATAAACACCATCGAAAAAAAAAACTCAACACCATGCTGATCAAATAAACACCACCGAAAAAAAAAATTCAACACCATACTGATCAAATAAGTACCCCAAAAAAACACATTAACCCTGCTGATCCGTCTGAATATCATCAAACATCAAGAAATATCCAGTACATCGTCCATATCCTCCCTGCCCTGCTCATCTCCTCTGTCGCCGCCCGTAGAAGGATCCCCCTACATTAAAAAAATAATAACATTAATTCATAGATAAAAAAATTAGTGCGAAGAAATTATCATAAATTGAAATATATCAAATTGATAACTGCAGATTTTATAGATCAACTACTAGCTTGAAACAGTATTTAAATTAAGTGTATTTTAAAAATGAACTTTGAGCGCCGAGCTCAAATCGGGCATCCGATTTGGATTCCGTCAGTTCTGACAAGTCACTTCCATCTCCCCGGTCGTGTTGGAATGATCGGCATGGCCATCCGACCGGTATTTCAAGTTTTAGACCCCCAGACCCGACCTGGCAGTTCATTTAAACTAAGTGTATTTTAAAAATGAACTTTGAGCGCCGAGCTCAAACCGGACATCCGATTTGGATTCCGTCAGTTCTGACAAGTCACTTCCATCTCCCCGGTCGTGTTGGAACGATCGGCATAGCCATCCGACCGGTATTTCAAGTTTTAGACCCCCGGACCCGACCTGGCAGTTCATTTAAACTAAGTGTATTTTAAAAATGACCTTTGAGCGCCGAGCTCAAACCGGACATTTGATTTAGATTCCGTCAGTTCTGACAAGTCACTTTCATCTCCCCGGTCATGTTGGAACGATCGGCACAGCCATCTGACCGGTATTTCAAGTTTTAGACCCCCGGACCTGACCTGGCAGTTCATTTAAACTAAGTGTATTTGGAGAATGCACTTTTGAGCGCCGAGCTCAAACCGGGCATCCGATTTGGATTCCGTCAGTTCTGACAAGTCACTTTCATCTCCCAGGTCATGTTGGAATGATCGGCATGGCCATCCGACCGGTATTTCAAGTTTTAGACCCCCGGACCCGACCTGGCAGTTCATTTAAACTAAGTGTATTTTAAAAATGAACTTTGAGCGCCGAGCTCAAACCGGGCATCCGATTTGGATTCCGTCAGTTCTGACAAGTCACTTTCATCTCCCCGGTCATGTTGGAATGATCGGCACGGTCATTCGACTGGTATTTCAAGTTTTAGACTCCCGGACCTGACCTGGCAGTTCATTTAAACTAAGTGTATTTTAAAAATGAACTTTGAGCATCGAGCTCAAACCGGGCATCCGATTTGGATTTCGTCAGTTCTGACAAGTAACTTCCATCTCCCAGGTCGTGTTGGAATGATCGGCACAGTCATCCGACCGGTATTTCAAGCTTTAGACCCCCGGACCCGACCTGGGAGTTCATTTAAACTAAGTGTATTTTAAAAATGAACTTTGAGCACTGAGCTCAAACCGGGTATCCGATTTAGATTTCGTCAGTTCTGACAAGTCACTTCCATCTCCCCGGTCGTGTTGGAACAATCGGCACAGCCATCCGACCGGTATTTCAAGTTTTAGACCCCCGGACCCGACCTGGCAGTTCATTTAAACTAAGTTTATTTTAAAAATTAACTTTGAGCGCCGAGCTCAAACCGGACATCCGATTTGGATTCCGTCAGTTCTGACAAGTCACTTTCATCTCCCCGGTCGTGTTGGAACGATCGGCATGACCATCTGACCTGTATTTCAAGTTTTAGACCCCCGGACCCGACCTGGCAGTTCATTTAAACTAACTGGTCTCTTCAGCATATATATAGAGAGGGGAACTATGTTGCTGATGCTTTGGCATCCCAAGCGTGTTCTACCCGGATTAACAAGGACTATAGAAGTTGGCATGACCTCCCTCGTAGAGTGCGTGGTCTTGCTACTATAGATGCTGCTGGCCTTCCTAGTTGGAGGGGGTAAAATGATGTGCTGATGTGCTGGTATATTTTTGTAATAGATTGGTTTTATATGAAGCTCCAACAGTTACTTGTCTTCGGCAGCGAATGGACTTCACAATGTACAGACTTCACAATGTACAGACTTCACAAAGCTCAGACTTCACAATGCATGGACTTCACAATGTACAGACTTCACAATCTACAGACTTCACAAAGCTCAGACTTAGAATGGGCGTGCAATGCATGGACTTCACAATGTACAGACTTCACAATGTACAGACTTTGAATGCACCGAATTCAGCAGTGAAAGGGCGTGCAGTGCATGGACTCAAGGGAATAAAAGACCTCAAGGGAAGACTTCACAAAGCTCACCGATTTTACCAGTAAAACTGCATATAACTCAGTGAGATCTCAAGGGAATAAAAGACCTCCATTAAAGAGGATTTGGGGAGAGCATTTCCCTCCTAGGGCCTCCATATTCTGTTGGCGGACATTAAACCGAGCAGTGTCGGTGGACAGTATTATTGTAAAGGTGGGAATATGCTTACCTTCGAAGTGTGTTTGCTGCAAGGACAATAACCAAGAGGAGAATTTGAATCACTTACTTATGGAGAGTCAAATAGCCAGGCCATTGTGGAATTTTTTCAGGCTGCTTTTTGATTCTAGATGCAGATCTAACAGCTCTATTACGGGCTTTTGTTGGGATATACTATGTTCAGCTGACTGCAAGTCTCCATTTGGTTTTACCGCCACCCTTGTCATGTCGCTCATTCTTTGGGAGACTTGGAAAGCCCGATGCAGTATTAAATTTGAAAACAAAAGGCTCTCAATCAGAGTTATACAGCAGCAAATCTGTAGGCAGACTGAGTATTCTTTGCAACAAGTGATCTTCAGCAAGGCTCCCTCAGATAGTGAGAGACTCATTCTAGATCATTATAAATTCACTTTCAGGTTGAATGTGAAACCCCCAAAGTTAATTAAATGGTCATGTCCTAATCATGGTTATGCTTTGAATGTTGATGGGGCTGCTAAAGAAAACCCTGGGCATGCAGGTGGAGGTGGTTGCATCAGAGGAAGTCATGGTGAATTTGTCTTTGGATTCTCTTATTATTATGGTGTGGTTACCAATATGGTGGCAGAGGCGAGAGCCTTACTTGATGGGCTGAGAGTCCTGGTTAAATGTGGCCTCCCAATTGCTGTGATATATTATGACTCCAAAGTTTTAGTTACTTTGTTACAGTCGAACAATAAACCACCTTGGAGGATACGAAAATGGTGGGTTGAGATTAGGCATATCATCACTAATAATAACTGGTCTCTTCAGCATATATATAGAGAGGGGAACTCTGTTGCTGATGCTTTGGCATCCCAAGCGTGTTCTACTCGGATTAACAAGGACTATAGAAGTTGGCATGACCTCCCTCGTAGAGTGCGTGGTCTTGCTACTGTAGATGCTGCTGGCCTTCCTAGTTGGAGGGGGTAAAATGATGTGCTGATGTGCTGGTATATTTTTGTAATAGATTGGTTTTATATGAAGCTCCAACAGTTACTTGTCTTCGGCAGCGAACGGACTTCACAATGTACAGACTTCACAATGTACAGACTTCACAAAGCTCAGAATTCACAATGCATGGACTTCACAATGTACAGACTTCACAATGTACAGACTTCACAAAGCTCAGACTTAGAATGGGCGTGCAATGCATGGACTTCACAATGTACAGACTTCACAATGTACAGACTTTGAATGCACCGAATTCAGCAGCGAAAGGGCGTGTAGTGCATGGACTTCACAATGTACAGACTTCATAAAGCTCACCGACTTCAGCAGCGAAAGGGCGTGCAGTGCATGGACTTTGTATAAAAAAAAGTGTACTTAAAAAATGAACTTTTGAGCGCCGAGCTCAAATCGGACATCCGATATGGATTCTATCAGTTCTGACAAGTCACTTCCATCTCCCCGGTCGTGTTGGAATGATCGGCACGGCCATCCGACCGGTATTTCAAGTTTTAGACCCCCGGACCCGACCTGGCAGTTCATTTAAACTAAGTGTATTTTAAAAATGAACTTTGAGCGCCAAGCTCAAACCGGACATACGATTTGGATTCCGTCAGTTCTGACAAGTCACTTTCATCTCCCCGGTCGTGTTGGAACGATCGTCACGACCATCTGACCGGTATTTCAAGTTTTAGACCCCCGGACCCGACCTGGCAGTTCATTTAAACTAAGTGTATTTGGAGAATGCACTTTTGAGCGCCGAGCTCAAACCGGACATCCGATTTGGATTCCGTCAGTTCTGAAAAGTCACTTTCATCTCCCATGTCGTGTTGGAACGATCGGCACGGCCATCCGACCGGTATTTCAAGTTTTAGACCCCCGGACCCGACCTGGCAGTTCATTTAAACTAAGTGTATTTTAAAAATGAACTTTGAGCGTCGAGCTCAAACCGGGCATCCGATTTGGATTCCGTCAGTTCTGACAAGTCACTTCCATCTCCCCGGTCGTGTTGGAACGATCGGCACGGCCATCCGACCGGTATTTCAAGTTTTAGACCCCCGGACCTGACCTGGCAGTTCATTTAAACTAAGTGTATTTTAAAAATGAACTTTGAGCGCCGAGCTCAAACCGGACATCCGATTTGGATTCCGTCAGTTCTAACAAGTCACTTCCATCTCCCCGGTCGTGTTGGAATGATCGGCATGGCCATCCGATCCCCGAATCCCGGATTTTCTCAATTCTTCTAAAGTAAATGAGTTTTAAAATTTCAAATGAACATAATTGAGTAATTCCATCAAAATAAAAATATAGTAAACACTCACCTGTGCGGCCTGTGCTGTGGTGGTGGTGGATTGCCGAGGGACCATTCCCCCCTGGGAGAGGAGGCCACTGATTACCTGCAAAATGATTGCATGCTGGCTAGAGATCTCCTGTTGGAAATGCTGCTGCTGCCGCTGCATATCAGAAATCTGCGATCGGACCATGTCCACCATGTCGCTGGCAGAAGCGCTTGGGGGCAACGGAAGGTATAGTGAAGGCACTGCTACTGGTTTGGGCATAGCTAGAACTCGCACACGATGATATCACCGCGCTAGCGTCTAGGCTCTCCCCAAAACCATATAGTCGGCCTTTCTTCGGTACGCCAGCTGCTGCCACCCACTCCACCAGATCGAACTCTGGCTGCTGCGTGGCTCCCTCCCCGTACTTCTCTGTCACTGCTTTGCTATATGTTTCCTATAAATTGAATAAAATAACTAGTCAATTTCATATGAATTACATGCCGATTTAAATGAACAGTATAAGTTACATATGTAGATAAACTTACCGCTGCTGACTTAGCTGTCTCACTCACAAAATGATTAGTCCTTTTCTTTTTGTGTGTTCTGTCGAATACCTCGAGGAACGACGGAGGTCGATTAAGCTCCACAACATGTTATACAATTCATAGTAAAAAAAAGTCAATTATTGGGATAAATTGTAAGAAGATAAATTGTTTTATTACTTACCAATTTTTGTTTATGAGCCGCATAAGAGATGGACCCACTCGTATGTAAATTTGAACATGGTTTTGACGCCCTGTTTGCTTTGGCTTTTTCTGACTTTTCTATCCACTTGGGGTCGGTAAAATGGTCACAAGATATCTTCCAATCCTCTGCCTCATCCATAGAGGGCGGTGCGCCTTGCACAATTGTCGGTCTTCACTCCCCCCACTCAATTTTTTAGCGTGTGCTCGGGCCTCATGTATTTTCCTCTTGTAACTTGACTGCATAGTAGACTCCCAGGCACGATGACATCTCGCCGCATCATGTCCACATGTGAATTGAAAAGACCACTGTAAATCAATTACTTTTCACACTTAGTATACTGTTGTAAATTGAGTTTGAGAAATACTTGAATTAAATGACGTAATTACTTACTAAGAACATGTTGTATAATGAATCGCGGACGGCCATCGGAAATTCTCTGAAAGTGGATGCTGCCCCGGGCACATGTGCCAACATGAGTTCGGTGGAATGATGGACAGCTTTGCGGGGTTCAAATTTCTTACTGCAATTGCAAATGTCAAAATATTCATATTAGACAGTTGAAGGCTAATTAATGTAATATAACCTTATAGATTTACCCGGAGATCCAACACGAGCGACGTCTATCATGGGCCGTGCCTCCCTCGTGACGACTGCCGGCATCGTCAAGTGGCTGACTGGTGGGGGTGTGCCCTGTACAAGTGGGAGGTGGTGAGAGGGCATTGGGATCTATAAGAATAGATCTTCACAAGTAAAACTAAGTGTATTACATTACAGATCTTTGAAATAACATAATTAATTTTCATAAGTGCATAACAGGTGGGAGGCCACTGAGACCTGCAAGAATTAATTTTCATAAGTAGAACAAATATTGGAGAATTTAAATTAAAATATACATACCTGCAGCGAGAGGTGGTGGGGGTGGCGTCTACATAACAGGTGGGAGGCCACTGAGACCTGCAAGAATTAATTTTCATAAGTAGAACAAATATTGGAGAATTTAAATTAAAATATACATACCTGTAGCGGGAGGTGGTGGGGGTGGCGTCTGCACAACAGGTGGGAGGCCACTGAGACCTGCAAGAATTAATTTTCATAAATAGAACATATATTGGAGAATTTAAATTAAAATATACATACCTGCAGCGGGAGGTGGTGGGGGTGGCGTCTGCACAACAGGTGGGAGGCCACTGAGACCTGCAAGAATTAATTTTCATAAGTAGAAAAAATATTGGAGAATTTAAATTAAAATATACATACCTGCAGCGGGAGGTGGTGGGGGTGGCGTCTGCACAACAGGTGGGAGGCCACTGAGACCTGCAAGAATTAATTTTCATAAGTAGAACATATATTGGAGAATTTAAATTAAAATATACATACCTGCAGCGGGAGGTGGTCGGGGTGACATCTGCACAATAGGTGGGAGGCCACTGACACCTGCAAGAATTAATTTTCATGTGGAGTGATACAAATATTGTGAACTTATAATTAAAATATACATACCTGCAGCGGGAGGTGGTCGGGGTGACATCTGCACAATAGGTGGGAGGCCACTGACACCTGCAAGAATTAATTTTCATGTGGAGTGATACAAATATTGCGAACTTATAATTAAAATATACATACCTGCAGCGGGAGGTGGTCGGGGTGACATCTGCACAATAGGTGGGAGGCCACTGACACCTGCAAGAATTAATTTTCATGTGGAGTGATACAAATATTGCGAACTTATAATTAAAATATACATACCTGCAGCGGGAGGTGGTCGGGGTGACATCTGCACAATAGGTGGGAGGCCACTGAGACCTGCAAGAATTAATTTTCATGTGGAGTGATACAAATATTGCGAACTTATAATTAAAATATACATACCTGCAGCGGGAGGTGGTCGGGGTGACATCTGCACAATAGGTGGGAGGCCACTGACACCTGCAAGATTTAATTTTCATAAGTAAATGCAACATGTTACTGAAAATTAAAATAGATATACCTGTAGCGGGAGGTGGTGGGAGGGCACTAGGACCGTAAGTAGTAATTCACATTAGATAAATGAATATTTTGCTAGAAATTCAAAGATACGCCGAGGTGGGAAAGCATTAATTTTCATAAGTAAATGCAACATGTTACTGAAAATTAAAATAGATATACCTGTAGCGGGAGGTGGTGGGAGGGCACTAGGACCTGTAAGTAGTAATTCACATTAGATAAATGAATATTTTGCTAGAAATTCAAAGATACGCTGAGGTGGGAAAGCATTACTTTTCATAAGTAAATGTAACATGTTACTGAAAATTAAAATAGATATACCTGTAGCGGGAGGTGGTGGGAGGGCACTAGGACCTGTAATTAGTGGTGGTGGCGTCTGTACAAGTGGTGGTGAGCCGACACTTGGACCTATAAAAAAAATCTTTTAAGTTAGTAAATAATTAAAATATTTATATAGCTAACTTATTGATCAAATATACATGTGTCTGAAGAAGATGCTAGCGAGGAGGGAGTAGCGCCCCTCGTACTGCCTTGTCTCCTCCCACTCCTAGTACGACCTCCTCGCACCATTTCCTTATTAATAACAAAATAATTAATACATATTAATCCACAATCCATTAAGGCTAGACAAATGTTATTTAAAATTATGCTTAAAAAGTAAGAATCAGCTTACTAAATTATCAAAACATGCCTCCCTCATGTTGATATATCTAGCTCATCATCATCATCTTCGTCATCCATAGTAGCCTCATCAGATTCAAACTCTTCGTCTTCATCTAATTCTTTCTCCCCTCTAACATCAACATTTAGCTCCATCGGATCGACTTCTTCCACTTCATCTCGCGTACATAATGACAGTGGCTCATCAGATTCGTCCAGATTAAACCTAGAGGAACCGACAACGCCAACTTCGTCTGATTAATAATATTCAGCACTAGGAACCTCTGAGATATCTCCACTCATAGTTAACTCATAAGTGGGAAGAGTTTTGAATTAACCCTGCAAACTGCCCACCAATCTCTATTCTTAGATGATGGATAGCTTGAATAGTACACTTGCTGGGCTTGTGCGGCTAAAATGAACGGTTCATAGGTCTTAAGTTTAGACCTATGCTTGACATTGACAATCCCATAATTTGTGTCATGTCGAACAGAATTAGGATCAAACCATTGACACTTAAATATGTATACATGATTGTCTTGTCCCAAATACTGAAGTTCTAAGACTTCTTCAAGAATACCATAGTAGTCCAATTCCACTTCATTATATAAACTTCCCTTAACAGATACGCCGCTGTTCATCGTAGACTTATTTCGCCCATAATCCCTTGTATGAAATTTGTATCCATTCACAATATATCCTGGATAGGCACGTGTCTGGTTCGAGGGGCCATAACTTATCTGTTGTACTCTTTGATCAGTAATGAGACCTTGTTCAACCTATATTCAAATTAGAGTAGTTAAAATAATAACAATTACCTCAACATACGTAAATACAAACATATATATTCATAGTTGACACTAACTCGGTTTCTCAGCCATTTGGAAAAAAACTTCTCGCGTTCTTTTTCAATCTCCACGTCTTGGATATTTGGACATTTTTCAGCTAATTCTGAATCAAATTGCCTGCAATATAAATGCACTACTACTTTAAATGAACTGCAGAAGCAGGATGAACAACTTATGGACTTGCTGGAAATGTGAATTAAGAACTTACTCAACATAAGGTTCAATCTCAAGGCAATTTAGAAGAATATATATCTCAGCGGCATGCAACTCTCTATCTTCGAGCGTGCGAGTCAAGCAACGTCCGAACGCACGTCCAGGATGTTTAAATATGGAGAGCCGATCGGACCATTCATCCACTCCCCCATCATCATTGCGTGGAGGTCGAGTATGACGAGTTTGAATCACTGGCTCAAAGTACATAGAACAGAAGTTTGAAATTTCTTCAAGAATGTATGCCTCAGCAATCGAACCCTCCACCTGTGCCTTGTTGCGAACTTTCATTTTTAATTCATGCATGCACCTACAACAACAAGTCAGATGGCAACGATATGTACCGGCTATGGATGACTTGTAATTTAACAAAAATTGTCACATACCTCTCAAATGGATACATCTATCGAAATTGTACTGGCCCTCCGACGATAGCCTCATATGGCAAATGAACGACCAGGTGCTCCATCGAATCAAAGAATACCAGAGGAAATATCTTCTCTAGCTTGCAAACAGTTGTCACAACTATTTCTTCGATAGTTTGTACATCCCGAAGTCTGAGTTCAGATGCACATAAAATCTTGAAAAATTGACTTATCTCAGCTAGTGCTCCCCATATCTGCTTTGGCAACAAATCACGAAATGCAAATGGGCAGTAGCCTCTCCATGAACACATGACAGTCGTGACTTTTCATACCATATATTTTTCCCTAATTAACATTCACACAACGGGCTATGTTGGATGCATATCCATCTGGGAATCTCAACTGTTTCAACCACTGGCATACTTCCTTGATCTGTATATCATGAAGCACGTAAGTTGCTTTAGGCTGCACAGTTTTGCCATTTACGTTCTGTAGTTCCAGTTCTGGACGTTTACAAAGCATCTTTAAATCCATACGTGCTTTGACGTTGTCCTTTATTTTTCATTTAACATTCATGATCGTATTGAACACATTATCAAAAAAATTCTTCTCGGTATGCATGACATCCAGATTGTGTCGTACAAGAAGAGTTGACCAATAAGGTAATGGGTTTTTTTGCATATTAGTCCCTATAAACTTAATGAATTACCGATTAGTCCCTCAAATCTGATCATTGTCTTAAAATTCCCTATAATTATCTCCGTTGTTCAAATAAGTTCCTACCGTAATTTTAAATCCATAAAAATTAAATAAACCAGAGTTAAGTTGACTCAATATTAAGAAAAGACTAACTAGCCCTTGGTTAGTCATGTGTGTGTGTGTGTGTGTGAGAGAGAGAGAGAGAGAGAGAGAGAGGCGCCAGCCGGAGGCGGTGCAGATGCAGGGAAGGCGGCCTCCCCTGCGACCTCCCCCCTCCCTGACCCTCAGACCCCCTTCTCCCCCTCCGGCCGCCCTCCCCCCTCCCCCTGCGACCTCCCTTCCCCTCCCCCTCCGGCCTCCCTCCCCCCTGCGACCTCCCCCCTCCCCGGCCCTCCGACCCCCTTCTCCCCCTCCGGCCGCCCTCCCCCCTCCCCCTGCGACCTCCCTTCCCCTCCCCCTCCGGCCTCCCTCCCCCCCTGTGACCTCCCCCCTCCCTGGCCCTCTGCCCCCCTCTCTCCCTGAGCTCCTCACCACCTCCCTAACTGACCGCGCGGCCACACCTCCACCGCACCCCTAACCATAGCCACCTCCCTAACCGTCCCCGCGACCACGCCCACCTCCCTGCAACCTCCCCCTCTCCCTGCGCACCCACACCCGTCGCCCACTCTGGCCAAACTCCCCTGCAGCCATTTATCTAAACAAATGAGACTAAAAAGTGGACGACAGATTAATCCGGTAGGCCATCAAAGAGGGGCTTTCGGTCTCCCTCTCCCCGTCATAGTCTGGGATGCGAGCTTGGGGAAGGTCAGCGGGAACAGCGGCAGCAGCTCCGGTGGATTGGAACCCACGGGGTGCCCCGCGGTGAGGGGTGGAGGTGGAACAACTTCTCCGCGATCGCCCTCTCCTCCTCTGTCGTGCCCGCCGGAGAGAAATGCGGGGTCGACCCTAGCGGCGTCACAGGGCTGGGGAACGACGCCTTAGGCCCCCCGCGGCAACCCTGGCAAGGGCATCCTCGGCGCCGATGAATCCACTGGCACCATCGGCAAGCGCCTAGCCAGCATCAACATCGAGAACCAAGTCCAAGCGGGGCACCATCCGAGAGCTCCTCTTCAGCACCCCGGGCGTACTCCAATACCTCAGCGGCGTCATCCTGTTGGAGGAGACCCTCTACCAGAAGACCTCCGCTGGGAAGCCCTTCGAGGAGGTCCTCAAGGATGGTGGCGTCCTCCCCGGAATCAAGATCGACAAGGGCACTATCGAGCTCGCCGGCACCAACGGTGAGACCATCCCCGCGACCTTCCCTTCCCCTGGTACAGCCCCCTCCTCCCCTGCGAATCCCCTCCCCGCCACCCGCGCCCCCTCCTCCCCCAAGAACCCCGTTCCTCCTCTGTAACCTGGTCCTCACCGCCGGCGACCCCCTCGTCCCTGCAAAGAGTGAGTGAGAGAGAGAGAGAGAGAGAGAGAGAGAGAGAGAGAGTGGGGAGAGAGGAGAGAGAAAGAGAGAGAGAGGGCTACCGATGACCCCCACACCCCGTCCTCCATCCCCACCACCACTGCCGCAGGCTCCATCGTATTGCACCGTCCCTTCCTCCCCCAAGTGTTTGCTCTTCTCCTACTTCTCCTCCTGTTTCTTCGTCGATCCGCAGTGTTCTACTACCAGGCGGGGCAGGCGGACGTGCTGCAGGTGAACGAGACGGCGTACAACCAGTGCCTCTCCGACAGCCCCATCACCAACTGGTCCCGGGGAAGGAGCTTCGCCTTCGAGCTCAACAAGACCGCCCCCCCTCCGGTGGACAGCCCCCCTCCGATCCCCTCTCCCTCGACCTCCCTGTGTGTGTGTTAGAGAGAGAGAGAGAGTCAACGTTCAACGGGGGTATTTTAGACTTTTTACACACATTTGATGGAATATTCCACAGAATATTCTTTTCTATGGACGGCAACAAACTACAGGGATTCATTTGTAAAATGTTAAAATTTATAGGGACTTTTAAGACAATAGTCAGATTTGAGGGACTAATCGGTAATTCACTAAGTTTATAGGGACTAATATGCAAAAAAACCCTAAGGTAATACCCAAAAAATGCTTTTCTTGTTCCAGTTGTGATCCTTTCCAAAACTAGGGAGTTGTCGTGTGCTACCAGACAATTGAACTACATCTGGTAAATTGTGCACCCGTGACGCCATATGTAGACCCGACACCCGTTGCAAGTCAGCTTCATCCATTTCAATAGTATTTTTTTTAAACGAGTCTTTTTACCTT
Source organism: Amorphophallus konjac (assembly GCA_022559845.1). NCBI lineage: Eukaryota > Viridiplantae > Streptophyta > Magnoliopsida > Alismatales > Araceae > Amorphophallus > Amorphophallus konjac. Next base: position 531,123,243 of record CM040121.1, read on the forward strand.
CGAAAAGGATGGTCACTTGGTAGCAACCGCCGATGGCAATCAAACCAGCATGCTTTCCCACCATGTTTCAATACAAATGATTTGGTATCTTCCATACAGTAAGGACATGCTAACCTCCCATGTGTGCCCCAACCAGATAGCATTCCATATGCTGGGAAGTCACTTATTGTCCAGATCAGTGCAGCCTTCATAATAAAATTTTGCTTCCTATATGCATCATAAGTAACAGCAACTCCATCAGTCCATAAAAATTTGAGCTCATCAATCAACGGCCTGAGATATATGTCCAAATTTTTTTCAGGACTTTTTGGACCAGGAATGACTAAGGACAAAAACATATTATCTCGCTTCATGCACATGTGCGGCGGAAGGTTGTACGGTGTCATGAACACTGGCCAACAAGAATAAGGTGCCACTGAACCACCGAATGGATTAAAACCATCTGTGCATAAACCCAATCGAACATTATGTGACTCCCTTGAAAAGGTAAGATGAGTACGACTAAAGTGAGTCCAAGCTTCACCATCGGCAGGATGACTGATTATATCATCGGCACGACGTACTCTTTCGGTGTGCCATGTCATATGTCGAGCCGTCTTTGAGGACATATACAGCCGCTGCAGCCTAGGCACAAGAGGGAAGTATCACAACGCCTTGTAAGGTACATCTTTTACCTTTGAATTGACCCCCCCCCTTAGGTTTGAATCTATCATGGCCACAAATGGAACATGATATCTTATCTACATCATCTTTGTAATATAACATACAATGATTCGGACATGCATCTATTTTCACATATCCGAGTCCTAAGTCATTGACCATCTTTTTTGCACGGTAAAAAGTTTCTGACAACTTCTTGTCTCGAGGCAACATACTCTTGATCAAGAGGAGGAGACGGTCAAAACAAGTCTCACTGATGTGAAATTCAGATTTCAAGTTCAACAACTGTGACACTGCAGACAATCGAGTGTGCTTTTCACAACCATCCCCACAGCGGCTCATTAGCATCCCTAAGTAGTTCATAAAATCTTCCGGCTGTCTTATTCGGCGCTTCCGAATGAACATTAAAACTAGGACCAACAGCATCTACAACCATATCCATGTACCCACTTGTGCCTGCAATATTGTCAGGCTCATACCTCAAGAATTGCTCACCATGACACGTCCAATTCGTATAACCATCCACGAACCCTTTCGTGTACAAATGATGTTACACATCCCATGTTGAACACCACCTCAAGTTTCTACAACTTGAACAAGGGCATCGAATGTGACCGTCGCGATCTATTGCTGCATTTGGATTCCCCAATGCAAATTGAATGAGACTCTCAACCCCAAGCTTAAAGTCATCTGACACCACCTGGTCAACTATTCTACGATACATCCATGAACGATCTGTCGACATTTTGCCTGCACCCAATAAATGACAATACACATCCTAACTTTCAAATCATTACTCATGATATTACACCCGACCCTTTCCTCACATCGTTCATCATAGACCACTTTACAGCTGGAAGAGGAATATTAATTAGATTATCACTTTTTAACCCATCCATGAAGGTTTGATCGTAAAATCACTTACTATATGTGCTGTACAATTTACTAAAATTTCGGCATCATCTCCCCACACTTCTCTGATATACCAAAAATATTTATTGATTTTGAAATTTTCTTAAACACTTACAAGTAAGTGGTTAAGAAAACACTCAAAATCAATAATGGTATATCAGAGAAGAGTGAGGAGACGCAACCGAAATTCTCAACAAACCATACAAACACATATAGTAAATGACTGCCTAAGTGCGATCAAACATTCACAGACTGTCCAAACGGGACAATTCAAGACTTTGAGGTAGATATATACATTCTCATAAACAAATGAGAACATACACATCAATCCCAAAGTCTTGAACGGGAAGGCATATTGACACAGTTTTAACGCGCTCTCCTGAGGTGCGTGTAATGTTAGGTCGCACACACGCACCTCATCTCACAGGGAATACCACATGCATTTATATAACAAAAAATTAAATAACAACGCAATTATCATTATGCATATATCAAATTAAATAACACCTGAATTACAAAATTTTTCAAATGAAGAACATCGAAGCTAAACAATCTACATTTTTGAGTCAAATTAAGATCAAATTTCTATTGAAATCAGATTTAAAAATATATTCACATGCAATTAAAATCCACAAAGTTTTAAATCACAAAACGAATTTTTTGGGTATTTACCTATTGCTATAGAGAATTCTGATTTCTTTGTATTTATCCACATCTTTGTATATATGTACTACTTAAGATATGTGGTCATTCCATTTCTCTATATCTTCTTATCATCATAAGACAAGGTTCAAATGGGGTGGGTGGGTTCTCTTATAAAGAACAAGCCCCAGGGGAGGGGGAGGGGGGCTGTTTAGAACTACACCAATGTGTTGAGTTCAGTATTTGGATGATGTCTAATTATGACTAATAAAATAACAATCTAATCTTGTGTGTGCAACTTAGACAAATATGTCAGAGTCAGGATGTATAAAGTCTCCTGAGTAATTTACAAAGTGTTTGATTCATAGGATATCTAGTTGACCAGAAGAAGGGGGGTGACTTTAATGTTGTTTTATCTCCCGAGGAGAAGAAGGGGGGCACTATGGGCTATATCAATTCCATGACTGACCTCCAGGGCTTCGTTGCTCTCCCAGGTCTTATGGATGCTGGTTATGTGGGCAACTCTTTCACTTGGTCTAATAATCAGATTGGGGTCAGGAACATTATGGCCAGGCTGGACAGAGTATTGTTTAATGATTGTTGGGTTGAAAAAGGCCATGTCCTTACTGTTAAGCACTGTTGTGCCCCTGTGATTTTGATGATAGCAAACACTATGAGTCAGCATTGCATATCATGAACATCTCTGTCAAAATGAAAGTCCTGCTTGAGCATATAGGAAGTCTGTACATCGTCTGCTCTCTATGCATATGCTTAGTCTATACAGTCAGTGCATCCCTTGATTTAAAGTCTGTACATCGTCAGTGCTCTTCATGCATGTGCATAGTCCATGCATTCATCTAAAGTCTGTACATTGTCTGCTCTTCATGCATGTGCATAGTTCATGCATATCTTCTTTAACAAGTCTATACATCGTATGCTTCACGCATTTCCAAAGTATGTACATTCTCTGGTGGCAAGTCTGTACATCGCATCGTTTGTTCATGCATCATATCTAAAGTCTATACATCGCCACTTGTTCATGCATATGTGTAAGTCTACACATTGATAAGTTTCGCACACATACAAAGTCTGTACATCGCATCGCATGCACATTGCATCTGTCAAGTTGGAACTGCCTGTGTGTTGCACGAACACAAGTCTATACATTGTCTGGTTGAACGCCACACGGCTGAGCAAGTCTATACATCCGTTAGCCTTGCCTCATCCACGCAAAGTCTATACATTCTGTGTGGCTTGTTCATGTATATGCTTTGTCCGTGCATCAAGTCTATACATCGTCCTGTCACATGCACACAAAGTCTGCACATTCCTTGTTGTTAAGTCCATACACTATGCATTTGTGCATCGTTCAGAACACAAGTCTGTACATTCTTCAAATGGCATTACACACTATCAAGTCTGTACATCCACCAGCTGAACTGAGCAAGTCCATACATTGCCTTGCTGCATTGCACGCGTTCAAAGTCTATACATTGCTGTCGCATGCACTCTAAGTCTATACACTCCCTTGTGACAAGTCTATACATTACTGTCGCATGCACTCTAAGTCTATACACTCCCTTGTGACATGTCTATACATCGGCTGTTTCATACATACTACGTGCAATCTCTTTACATCTTGTATAACTGTCTGAAGAATACTTTATGATTGATGCCCTGGTAGGTGCTATTTCGTGGAGGTTAATAAGGGCACGTGATCCGAGGCTAGAAGGGCTGACAGGATGATGACACGTGGAGGAACCTTCTGGACGGGAAGGCGTGGGAATCACACGCCCAATGTTGCTCCTGCTGGAACTGCTATATAAAGAGGACTTCTCCATCTGGAGAAGACTGATCGTGATAGAAGAGCAGAAGCAGAGAGATAGTCTGCACGATCCAGAAGAAGAAAAAGAGTGAAGAAGAGAAAGAGAGAAGAAGCAGAAGAGACAGAGAAAGAAAGAGAGACAGAGAGCTCATAAGAAGAGAAGAGAAGAATTCTTCGAAGTGGTGCTATCTGTTGGCTCTTGGATCAGATCCAGACCAACTTGCTCCTTGAGAGCTATTTTGTGCTTTATCGTATACAGCTTTCTGTTTCTGTTTTGTTTCCCATTTTGTGTTTTCTTTTAAACCTTTCTTCAAGCTGTTTGTCAGCAGAGCAAGCTGTGTTGCTCAGCGTTTGCAGTGGAGGATTCCACTGGTCGGGTTAAGCTGTAGTCCCCAGCGGTCGGGTTAAGCTGTAATCCCCAGCGGTCAAGCTGTGAGTCAGCGGATGGCTAAGCTGTATTACCCAGCGGAGCAAGCTGTGAGGCTCAGCGCAAGCTGTTAGGCAGCGGATGGCTAAGCTGTATTGCCCAGCGGAAGCAAGCTGTGATGCTCAGCGGTTGTAGGCAAGCTGTGAGGCCCAGCGGTTCAAGCTGTTAGTCAGCGAAATCCATACTCTCGTTGGAGTGTGGGGTGGACGTAGGTCTGGAGGACCGAACCACCTAAAAACTCCTCTGTGCAGTGGTTTGAATTCAGTATTTGCTTCCGCTAGATGAATGCATAGGGACGATATGGTTTGATTGCACACTGTATGTTTGATTGTGGTATTGAGAGTCCTTTGACATTGTTCCTAAGTCACTAATCAGTTCATCTATAAGCATATCAGTTGACTTAGTGAATCTGTAAATTCCCGCAATTGCTCATTGGCCTTCTGTTAGTATCAGAAAGAATTTTTAATTGAGCAAAACTTTTAAAGGGTTGATTCATTCACCCCCCCTCTGAATCCAACGCACCGAACCCAACAAGCACTTGATGAGAGAACCCTCTGATCATTCCCCGCTTCTTATCCAGCAACCTCATCCAAAGTCCAAGCCTAGCAGATTTGTTTTCCAGCACATGTGGCTGGAGGATGATAAATTTAAAACAACAGTGAGGAAGGCATGGGATGCTGCTTCTCTCGACCACTACAATCCTTTTTTAGTCCTCCAGCACAAACTGAAGGCTATCAAATTTGTGATAAAACAGTGGAATAAGGAACATTTTGGCAACATTTTTGATAAGAAATCTACTGCAGAGGATGAGGTGAAGCAGGCTGAAAAAGATTTTGATGAAGATCCTAATGAAGGAAACATGGTATCTCTCCAAATTGCACAAGCTGCACTTAGAAGATGCCTTCACCTTGAAGAAATTTTATGGGGGCAAAAAGCCAAAGCTAACTGGCTGCAGTTAGGGGACCGAAACACAAAGTTCTATCATCTTCAAGTGAAACAAAGGAGAGCTAGAATGACCATTGACAAAATCAAAACTGACAATGGAGATTAGTGTGATGAGGAGTCTCTGCTGAAGGACAACTGGTTATTTTAAATCCACAAGGGATGTTTTGCTTTAAAAAAGTATTCATCCAAAACAAAATAAGACATCCTACCAATAAATCTAAATAAGATTACATAAATTAAAAAAATGAAACAACACATATCTGTCTGAAATTAAATTTTTACTTACTGTTTATTTGTAAAAGAATCTTCGAATCTCTCGTTCCCTTCCTCTCGACCGATTATCCTTCAATGAATACAAAATATATTAAATAAAATAAAAAATAATTAATTAATCCCTCCCAGACCTCCTACTGGCCCCTCCCCCCTCCCCCCCACCGGAGCCCCCCTCCTGCTGGCACCTCCCTCTCTCCCCTCCCCACCACCCACCGAACCCCCCTCCCCCCAGCGACCACCTCTTGCTGCTCCCCCCCTCCCCCCCACCCCCGGACCCTCTGACGACATCCCTGAACCCCCCCTCCCCCCAACCCTCTGTGAACCCCCCTCCCACCTCCGAGCTCCCCCTCCCCCTCCAACCTCCCTGAACCCCCCCTCCCACCGGCGACCCCCCCTCCCCCCCACCCTCTGTGAACCCCCCTCCCAACTCCGAGCTCCCCCTCCCCCTCCCCCTCCGACCTCCCTGAACCCCCCTCCCATCTCCGACATCCCCCCCCACCCTCCCTGAACCCCCTCCCACTGACGAGCTCTCCCTCCCCCCCACCGTCCCTGAAACCCCACTCCCCTCACACCGATCTGATTCTTCCTCCCCCTCCCCCCCCTCACCGTCCCTGAAATCCCCCTCCCCTCCCACCGTTAACGACCTCCCCCTTCCCCCCTGCTGGCCCGTCCCTCCTAGTCCAACCTCCCCCGCCCCCCAACCCACCGGAACCCCCCCCTTCGGAACCCCTCTCGGATGATTCCCAACCTCCAAAAACAAAAACAAAAAGACAATGGCACCGGTGGGGAATTGGGAGAGGGAGAGGGAGGGGGCTTACCGGATCGGAGAAGATGGCGAGGGACGGCGAGGACCGGCGAGGGTGGCGATGGCGAAGACCGTGTCCAGTACGGCGATGTACCCGCGACGACGGTCATGTACTGGCGGCGACGACGAGCTCAGGCGGCGACGGCAAGGACGCCACCGGAATGGGGGAGGAGGGGCGCCCGATGGGGACGACGAGCTACCACGACTCCGCGGGGACGGCGACGAAGGTGAGCTCCGATGGGGTCTCGTCGGCAGGGAGAGAGTGGAAAGAGAGAGTGAGAGTGTGACTGAGTGGGAGGGAGAGGGTTCCGTATCGGGTTATTTGGGGGAAATTTCCGACGGCTTCAGACGGAATTATTTTCCGTCAGAAATGTAGTCTGTATTTCAGACGGATTAATTTCCGTCGGAATAGCCATCTGAAATTATGATAGATATTCTGATGGATTCTAATTCGTCTGAAATACAAAAGATCGTCGTAATTTATGACGGATATTCAGACAGACTAGATTCCGTCTGAACTCCCGCTTTTTTTGGTAGTGACTCCAGTGTGCCTGGAAGATTCCCCTATTGTCATCAGCAATCGAAAGATGCCTGTGAAACTTTATGCATTGCAATTGGCCGAATATGACGCTATTCTAGGCATGGACTGGCTGGAATTGTATGGTGCCGTGGTTGACTGCAGATACAAACACGTCTATTTTATGCCACGTGAAAAACCAGCCTTCTATTTCTAAGGTATCCGTTTATGTTCCTTTCTTTTGTTTACTCCTGCCGTTAGGTGTAATCTTCTTCCAGTTTCCTCCTTGTCCTTCCGTTTAATTTCGGGGACGAAATTCCTTTTAGGGGGGAGGGACTGTAAGACCCGTGTCTTAAGCAGATCCTTAGTGGTTCGGATCTAGATTTTATTCTGTGAATTTAGGCCATTTTTGCGGATTTTTAGGCTATTTTCTGGTAATTAATCGAATTAGTTAAAGTATTTATATGATTGAATTGGGCATATTTATAATTTTGGTTCTTGAGGGGTTAAATGGCAATTTAAAGAATTTTTACAAAAAAAATAGAAAAATCAGATTTTTATAAAAACTCACGCACCCCTCTCTCTCTCCACTCACTCTCTCACTCTCTCTCTCTCTTTCCCTCTCTCCCTCTCACGATCTCTCCACTCCCTCTCTCGCGGTTTCGGTCCGAACGGGCCCCGATCGAGGCGCGGGAGGTACTGACGGGACGGGCTCGACGCAAGGATCGCGTGGGTGCTAGTTTTGTCTCGATCCGCGGTACGTGGAGGCGCGTGGGACCGAGAGTAGCCGCGGCGTCCCTTCGTCCGTTCGACATCGAATCGTCATCTTCGTCGCGATCGAGGTAGGGGGATGGACTCCTCACCTTGCTAGGATCATTTTGACGCCACATGCATGCACATGCACGGCCGTTTTCTTCGTTTTCCGTGCAAAACCCCATGTTAGCCTATTTATGCTTAATTTCATAAAATCAATTGTTATAGGCTTCGTTTTCAATTTTAATGGCATGCTTAGTTGTAGAATTGTTCTGTGGGCTTGGCAGGTTAGCTTTTCCTTTTTTTTCGTTCATTTGTAGCCCTCTGGGCGGATTTTCGACCCGGTGTGGTTGTTGCCCGCCGTGACGCCATTTATGCGGTCGTCCTTAGACCGTTCATCACATGAGCGGTCGAGACCAAACCGTTTATCCCCGGTTGTACGGCCTATAGCAGGACCGTTTAAGCCCTAGTGCGGCTTTACTCTAGCCGTTTATCCTTGGGACCATAGGAAGACACATTAGAACGGCCCAACTTAGACCGCCCAAACCCTTTTGAGCGGCCAGACCCTAACCGCCTATCTAGTTGAGCGGCTTAACCCCAGCCGCGTGTCTTAAGTCGGTTCGTAGTAGAGCGGCCGGTGGGGAACCGCTTATCCCTTTTCGCGGTCTATCATATGACCGTCCATCCTTGAGCGGTCGGGTGTTAACCGCCCAACTCCTGTTGTAATTAGTTTTAGCATATTTAGTTAATTTATGCTGTTATTCGCCATGTTTAAAGTATTTTATAAAATGTGGCACTATTTTACATCCCGATGGAATTGCTTTCTCTTTCCTTGTGATGGAACCACTAGTCGTAGCCCAGCGACCGAGCGTGTCGTCCCACCCGGGAGAGGTGGAGGGGCGTTCCCAATGAACGGTTTGTAAGCTAGTTACCGTGGGCCCCTGCGGTTACCGTTGCGTCCAACGGGAGGGGAAAACTAGCTAGAGGCCTGGCTCTAGGCAGGAGTCAGTGTGTGCACACGTGGTCGGAGACTTGGACTGGCACTGACGAGTGTCGCTCTGACTAGTACTTGGTTTGGTCTTGTTACGCCTCTCGCTTGTCGCGTTCCAGACTTGCGAGTTGCCGAGACGCAGTAGAAGTCGTCGGCGGACGCATCTGGTCTTGTCCTTCTAGTGGGTTGTTCCGTCTCTCACTTCACTTGGTTAGCAGTGATTTATTCTATTGGTAGATTTAGTTTCTGACGCTAATTTCCTGTGGTTATTTATTTATTTATTAAATTGTGCATATGCCTATTTATTATTAAATGCATGCTCTAATTGCTTTTTTTATATTTGCCTGCTTGCCTGTTTAGTGTGAGGTAGGGATCCGCGTGACCCCTACTGAGTCTGGCTGTGACTCACCCTTTCCTCTTTCAGGTGAGGCGCCCCAGTCGTCCGCCGGTCCTTCTCGTGGTTGTGCCGACCGTCGTTAGAGTGCCAGCTGTTGTCGGTTTATCTTTTTGTTCTTTTGAGCCGGGGTATGCCCCGTGTTGTTGTGCAGTGGACCTCTTTTATTTGTAAATATGGACTATTGTATATATTTTACCACTCTGATATTTTAAATTGCTTCCGCACTTATTTATTAATTGCTATCCTAATTAATATTGCGCGCCTGCGATCCCAATTCGTTATGCAACTCCTCAGCAAACTCCAATAACCCTTCAGGGGCCTCATCAGCCTCTTGGGTGGCTTCCCCAGTTCTTGGTATCGGTGTATCGATGTTATCGGTATATCGATATCCGGAGCTCTGGGTCGTCACATGTAGCCCTTTACCTCCCTGCGTGGAGTGGAAAATAAATTCATTTATGTAATTATTGGTTATTGTTGTACCGGGAGTACGAGTCTCGGCCGGGGTCGTCTTCCCCACGCCCGATAGCGTGGTGGTATCGTGTCCGCTCCCCTCACTCGGTATTTTTGCTTATTTTGTATATATTTCTATATGCCGCTGCATGAGTGTGATAAGATATTCTAGCCCGCTTAGTTGTATCACCGCTGTGAGTAAGAGAGCATGACCCGTCCCGTGACTCCATCCGAGTACACGGAAGAGCAAACTACCTGACTCAATGCCGGTTTCTCAACCGCGCAGATCCTGCATTTCCCTCACTTAGGGATGTCCGCGAGCTAGAGTCCCAGGTTCGCGTCACGTCCCACATCAAATTGGTATAAGAGCAGAAGGTTGAGTCTAGGGTAGTCATTGTTTAAAAAAAAGAAAAAAAGTGTCTAAGTCTAGGTGTTACATTTGCATTCCTCTAATCGGTATATTAAAAGGTGTTCCCGGAATGATAGGTTATGCCTATCGGGAAGGTAGCACACTTGCGTGAGCTCGGTCTTCGGATCATACCTCCGTCACATACCGGATATTGGTTGAGTCTGGTTGAGTCTGCATTCCAACTCTGCATTAGTGTGTAGGGTCGTGTCTAGTCAGTTTGTCTCGTCACCAAGTGTCGGCATGGCCATCCTATAGTTCCCCAATTTCCCATGGATTCCCCAATTTCCCATGGATTCCCCATCGCCCAGGTGATATGACCATTGGCACACCCATGGGCTTGGAAACCATCCCATCTCCTTCATTAGGCCCGAGACCTCGAACTTTCATGGCTCCAAGGTCCCGAGCGACTACCTACATTGGGAAGCCGCTATGGACAAATACTTTGATTATTGCCCCATGTCCGAGGCCGTGCAATTTACTTTTGCCAAGAAGCGACTTCTTCATGAAGCCTCCGAAAAATGGGACTACATTGAACGCTTAAGAGAAGTTAGGAGGCAATGGCCCATCGAGTCATGGTGGGACATGAAGAGGGAGCTTAGGAAGGTCTACCTTCCCCACCCGGTCCCCTCCAACCAGTCCCACCCAACCACCTCCAACCTTCCTCACCTAGTCATCTCCAACCAGTCCCACCTAGTCACCTCCCACCGGAATTGTCATAGTCAGAGGCAAAGAGCCCCGCATGTCGATGAGCCTAAACCCAAGACTAGGCCGAGAGACCATGAGCGAGTCCACCACGATGCCCCCACTCCAATCCCCACCGTTGCCGAACTCTTCCAAATCATGTCGGATCGGTTGGATAGGATGTATACTCAAATTGACGGACTCCTGCCCGAGCCCCTCAACCCGGTGCCACCCCAAGGACCTCTTCCCTTCAAGGAGGACATTCTTTCTCCACCCATGAGAGCTCTATTGCCACCACCCTTACTTTCCGATCTTTATTCAGAACCACCTCATTTGGAGCCACCCGTGTTTCTAACAAGAAATCTATTTATCGCCGAGCCACTACTTAGTTGGCTCAAGATAGGCTTGGTCCCTAGACTACCTTGCTACCCACCCATGGACCTAACACTCCCAGTAGTCCCCATTAACTCCTTTCACACCACTTTCCGGTCCTTTTGCTTCATAGAAAGTGTGAAGGATCTACTAAGGAGTTTAGAATGTCAATGGGAGCTGACCTATATGTTGGCCTTAGGGTCTGACCAACCCTATAGTCATAGCTTCATGCTCCCGGCTTTGGGGTCTATTACCTCGGTGTACACCTTGGGTCATATCACTACCGAGGTCCTATTGTTCTTCCCCGTTCCTAATGAGCTTGACCTTGCCCCCTCTTATGGTATTGCCGTCCCGAGGGAGGACCCATATCTACTCTATGAAGTCACCGTCCCTCTTACCATAATGGCTGAAGGTGACCACCTACACCTTCAAGAACTCCAGACATAGGACCGTGACATGTGGGAACCCATATCGAGGGGTCACACATTCTTTGATCCCTTCGATCCCTTCCCTAGGGAACCTTATGACCCACCATATCTACTACCCTTCTTCCCGGGAGTCCACTACCACACCCCTTCCCCACGGGCCAGTCCACCTACACTCGGCCAGGGGACCGTTCCACGGTCATCATATAGGGGTGACGAAGAAGGAGCATTCGGCTCTCCTAGCCCTCCAAGTCTCCCAAATCCAACAGGCAGCCGCATGCTAGGGATAAATTAGGATGTCTAGGAGTCCCCCATTCCGTCAACCACCGATTACGTTTTGTGTATGCATGGCACACATTCGGATGTCCTGCTCCACCATTGCATATGTATGGGTCGGTCTAACAGTAGGTTTGTTTAGGGTCTTGTGTGAGTCTATGTTTTTTTTATTTGCTTAGAGTCTATATATACATGTGTCGAGCATATTAGGAGTCGCATAGTCGGTCCTATGTACGCTCGCGATGTCAGTCCCTTTCAAGTGCGAGGCAAGTTGGGTCTATTACGTACGTTGTAGACTTGTCAGAATTTGGGATCGGCTCTACCATTCTATGTATCGGGTCTAGTCTCATAAAGGGACCCAGTGGTGATTCTTAGTGAGTCATTGAGCCCTCTCCTTCCTTTGAGAGTGACCACATCCCGGAGTGTCCACCACTAGCCGCATTCCCACAGCAGCATATGCATATCGAATATATACGGGATGATCAAGTGTCGATTACTTGGAGTGGAGCGTACTCCGCGCTTCCAGGTTCGGTGACGGATCCGCAGGAGCCACACAAGCAGCCGCACCCCTTACGCGACGGGGTCGAGTTCTTCCCACCCGGGGAGAATTGATGGGAATCAACACCGGGTACTAACATTTTATTTTACATTTGTGTCCTTTTGTTTGCATTTAAACCCTTGGCTAATTGGGTTTGCAATTGTAAGGCATTATAAGCCAAAAGGTTAGTCTTTAAAAGTCTTTGGATTTTTTCTGTAAAAGTCCAGTATGTTCAGCAGGGTCCCCCACCCTCTCTCTCATTGGGCCACATGGCTTCCAGGGCCCATGTGGGGCTAGTTCAAAGTCCAGGGTGGGCTTAGACTAGACTTTTCAAACTTGGACCAAGGATAAAAAAGGAAGAAAAATCCAATTTCCCTTCATTGGTCGACCAAGGGGCACCCCCCATTAATTACTTTTTTATTTTGATTTTTTTGACCATGTGGGGAGAATATCTTCTATCCCATGTATGCCCCTCCCCTAACCCTAGATCTGAGGGTAATTAGGTCTTTATGTGGGAGTTATATAACCCATGTAATTTGCTATTTTCATATAAATAATGAGAAAAAGATTGGAAATTGTCCAAGAGCCCAAGGGCGCCCCTCTTCTCTCCTCTCCCCTTGCAGATGGATTTCTGCGAAATTGTTGAGGTGCGAAGCCTCCCCATCTCCCCCTTTCTGAGTGAGAAGCTCAGCACCACCGCCGCCGCCGCCGTCGCCGAGCCACCATCGCACCACCACCACCTCATCGTCGTAGATCTGTCCATTGATGGATAGAGGTCTAAAGTCCGATTTTTACCTCCCCATCAGAAGATCAGATCGTGCTGAAAATTGGAGGGTGAGTTCCTCACGTTCCCCCCAGCCTCCACAAAAATTCACATTTTCCCTCCCTTGTTTACCTTCCTTTACCATTCATTCCCCCCCGATCTACAGATTCTGTCTCTGTGCAGATCTGTGTTCTAGCAAACTACCTCTTTGCCCCTTTCACCCCCTTTCTGATTTTAGATTGAACTGAACTTTGAATTGGGAGTTCTGTCCACCAAAGCCTTCGTCCCCAATTTTTTTTTGTGATTTTATGAATTTTCTTTCCCATCCAAAAAATCACTGCATTTTCCTAAATCTGTTATACCCCCTGCAATCCAGATCTGACCCACCCCTGATAGAAAATCCATTTCCCATATCAAACTACATCTAAAAAATATAAAAAAAATTATCCTCGTGTTCCTTACTTCTTCCTTCATCTCCCATAAAAATCCCATCTCCCAGATCCAAAGTTTCAACCCCGGTCAAACCAAGTTCTCAGGCAGATCCCAATCTGCCCAGTCAGCTCTGAGCTAGAGGAGTCCGCTTGTTCTAAATTCAACCACGGCAAATACAGAGACAGGAAAATTCATGTAACAATAGGTGTTCGTAGATCTTCGAAGGAGCTTCGCAACGGCGCCAGTCTCTCGTCGATCCGACGTCAGGTCTGATCGCAGCAGTTATTTTCGCCGGATCGCGCAACCCTACAACAGCATAACATGTTCGTGGGCAGCAAGCAACATCGTTCCCAGTCGGGCCGCCTCGCCTTCCACAAGGCAAACCAGCGCGTCCCCCTCCTCGGGATCATCCCTCCAGGAGTCCCCACAGCAGCAGTACCACCCTCAGCCCGATCGGCCCTCCGACCAGGATGTGGGCCCCACGTTCGTTGGCACGCGTTACCGCCGGAGCTATCCAAATCGCTGCCCGTCAACCCGAACCGCTACTCCCGGGGTCCCATGTGTAGCCCTTTACCTCCCTGCATGGAGTGGGCGATAAATTCATTTCTGTAATTATTGGTTATTGATGTACCGGGAGTACAAGTCTCGACCGGGGTCGTCTTCCCCACGCCCGGTAGCGTGGAGGTATCGTGTCTGCTCCCCTCACTCGGCATTTTTGCTTATTTCGTATATATTTCTATATGCCGCTGCATGAGTGTGATAGGATATTCTAGCCCGCTCAGTTGTATCACCGCTGTGAGTAAGAGAGCGTGACCCGTCCCGTGACTCCATCCGAGTACACGGAAGAGCCGACTATCCGACTCAATGCCAGTTTCTCAACCCCGCAGATCTTACGTTTCCCTCGCTTAGGGACGTCTGCGAGCTAGAGTCTCAGGTTCGCGTCCTGTCCCGCATCAATTTGAAGAGCCTTAAGACTCCTCTCTTTTTGATTCTCAACCTCTACTAAAAAGTGCTTGAACCAATCTAGCGCTTCTAGAGGTGAGTGATTAGATACACATATCCTCTGTTGTGTAGTGGACAGCGGATCTAGAGGGGAGGGGTGAATAGATCTGCCCCTCTTTTCGCAATGTAACCCTCTATATAGCTAGATGAGATAAATTGCAGTGGAATATAACTAGCTAAACGAAGGACACAACGATTTGCTTAGCAAGATGATTACTAATATATCGATTCGAACCTAAGCATGCATTTGGAACGAAGCAATCACACAAACAAACCACAACACATGAGATTTTAAGGTGGTTCGGACTGAATCCCCAGTCCTACGTCCACCCCTCACCAAATCCGGTGAGGCTTCACTAGTGCCACGCACTGAACCGCAAATCGGAAAGACCACCGATTGCCTTCCTACTAACCACCTGGTAGGGACGTCAACAACGCAGATCGGACAACCTCCGATTGCCTTCCTACTAACCACCGGTAGGGACGATTCTCAGATTCAATTGTTTGTATGAAATGAAAAAGAGAACAAATATGAAATCACTCAAACAAGATATAGAGTATGCTCAAAGAAAAGAATCTTGTCTGAGTTGTAGAAGCTTGAATCGGATGCTTTGACGGTGTCTTCTTTCTTGCGGGATGATCTTCCTTAAACCTCTTCTAGTTGATGAAGAAGACGATGAATGTAGCTTCAATCTTCCTTTTGATCTTCTTGAGTCGATGAAGAGGATGTAGGATGCAGCTTAGATCACCCTTGAGAGCCTTGATTCCTTCTTCTTCCTTGGAGGTTGAGATGGCTTCAGATCTGGACTTGAATGCCTTAGAATGGATGAAGAACTTCCTCCCGAAACACTGTTCACGGAGGTGCTACAGTACCTCGAAAATGAGCCCCCTTGATCTCCCTTGAAGCCTTGAAGCCCTTGTGTTTCTAATCCCTCAAGTGAGAGTTTTATAGACCTTGAATGGTCTATAGACAAGCCTCATACCAGATCCACAATTTGTGGGTGATTAGGTGACTTTTGAATTAAAGAAATCCATGTTGAATGGCCCTTTTCGAAGTTGGAAACAAAGTCAACATTGAAGGCTCGGGACTGGCGGTCGACCTGCAGCTCCTGGCGGTCGACCGCTATTGTGAAATGCTATAGATGAATGGCCCCTGGGATTTCCGGTCGACCGCCACTGGCTGGCGGTCGACCGGCAGCTGAAACACATGTAGACTGGCGATCCCTGGCTGGGGCGGTCGACCGCCCCTGTACTGGCGATCGATCGCCAGCTGGGCAGAACCCGGATTTTCCCGGGTTGGTCCGTTAACTATCTTAGCTCTGCCGCTTAACTCCTTTAGTAGTCCGTTCATGTCTGTGGCAACAACTTTGACTGTCTTGAAGTTTTATTACTGAGTCTTCAATCAAATTTTTGTTCCGGGGGCTCCGCCTCCGGAAACCCCCGCAAGGGGCGCTGCCCCCTTGACCCCCGCGATCTGACCGCGCAGGTCGATCCGCGTGCGAGGGCGCAACATTGAGCCTTCATTTGCATATCTGTCATGAACACAACAAAATATATGTCAGTCATATAAGAGTGAAAAACAACAATGACTAATAGTGTTTAGCCATTATCAAAACCAAGAATACCACAGAATGCATATGACCATAGAATGATGTCGAATGACCCAAGTGACCACAGACTGACTCAAATGACTTCAGGGACACAACATCCTCATCGTGAATAATTATCTATCAAAGTGAGAAAAAAGGAGTAACCATGCCACATCTCAATGGTCATTTGTCCGTAAATGTCAGGATGGACTAGCTACATCGATTTCGAGACTCTCATTGCCCTTCTGAAAAAGGTTGCTGGCACACTTTACCATCTAGACATGACTTAGATACTAGCAAGTTGACCTTAGCGAGTGAGCCTAAACAGGCCTTTCTTGAACTAATCTGACCAACCTACTTTGCCTTATGTGACTCAGGTGAGCATGCCATGTAGTAGAATCTAGGTCTTCATGATGCAACCTACGTGTCACAGAAGAAGAATAAGAGATGCTTTCTACATCAAGATCGAAACAACCATTAGTCATCCCACCATAACCATATATAACATTATCCAAGACAATGGCCACATAACTGACAACAATTGTCAAACAAAAGCCTAGAGGAAACTTAGATTATGCTAGACTCATCTTGCAATAATATACAAATCCTTCTCAATCCCTTATTATATGCCACGTTGCTCCTAAATCCACAATCCAATTAGGATAAGGATGAGCCACTGAGACATGTATATAGAGTTAGGCACATGGAGAACTAGAGATGCAAGGTCTCTTTTTTTGGCTCAGTGTAATCACAAGAGAAATAACCTCGCCGTCTGTAGTTGAAGCACTTCAACTTTCTTTTGTTTCCATTCCCGCCGCACTATCTAAAGCGATGTTTAAATACTTTCTCTGCCATGGCACATGGTGCACTGTCTTGCCCCTTCTATTACTTTTGTGGTTTGATCTTGCCAAACTGTCTGCCCCTCTAGACGGCAGTGGCAGTGGCATGACAATACCACATGCCAAGAAATATATGAGAAATTCATAATATTCTTGTTGTGGATTCATATCTACCTCATATGGATCCGCAAATTGAGTAAAAGCCTAATCACATATACCACACCTGCTATTTATCTGTGAGATACTTTCCTACTACCTTTGAGTCATGAATCACATTGGACATCACCCTCAGATGCTTAACCATCGTGTTATATGAATCCCTTCAATAGCTCTCAAATGCCAAAATAAGAGCCTTTAACCAGATAAGGGACATTCCCTCGAAGGAGAACTTCAATGGAGTCTCACATTTCTTTGATAGTGGCAAACTTCTTAAACTCGCCTATGAGATCGCTCTGCATACTAAGCGTGCACCATGACCTCTATTGAACGAGAGTCAATAAACCTCTTGGTTCCTGCGGTATTGTGCAATATAGTCCTCTATGGGAGGTGACATGGTAGTGGGGAGATGGTCGAGCAATTCACGTTCATTTAACATGTATAGGATCTTACGGTGCAATATGTCATAGTTAGATCCATTTAACTTATCACCTTAATGAGATCAACAATCACAATCTTAATGGCCATCAAGTTAAATCACTACAATATCACACAGACAGTTTTGGACATCATTATACGCATCACCTTAATTTGCTATGAGAAATTTGAACTAACCATATTAAACTCTCTTATATAGTGATATTGAAAGCAGAGCTAGACAACCTACAATCATCTCCCACTGATATAAGATTATTCAATAGAGTTAGAGCAATTTCAAAAAAATTTCTCATGTGTGGGGAACAGGCCATCCCATATATCTCACGAGAGAAACACACATCTCTCGGCTGTACCCACTTTTTTTTAACATGGGATCATACTCATGCAGTCGCAATACGGCTCAACACTTTGGCGCTAAGCACTCAACCATGTGACGCTAAACCAGTTTATTTTTCTTTAATCATGGTTGCCTACTTTTTATTTTATATGCGTAGAATAAATTTGCATAAAAATAAATAGATGAATATCACATGAATCATAGGAACAATACTTATTTGTGAAACACATTCATGAAAATAAATAGACTACATGCTTACAGGGGCATAAAACAAATAAATCCTAAGCATGGTCTGTCTGTTAAACATAACTTAATATAGACGAAGATATCCTTGAACCACCATCTCTAGCCCCTCGGGACTTGTTAGTGTAAGGCACAAAGGTGGTGCATAGTGAAACCTCGGGTTCCAGTGTGGTCCCCCAAGTAAGCCGCTAGGGCTGCCAGACTCCTAGAGTCCCACGATGCCCAACACACGGAGGTGCTCGAGTACTCAAGTACTCAGCTTATATATGGAGCCACGGAGGTCGTGCCATTGCTTAAAAAATGGCGCACAAAACCCATCTCTGGTCTACGTAACCCACCCATAAAATGGTCCATGGGTTGCTTGTCGGGTTGGCTAGACACCTCCACCCGTCACTACAATCGTCACAGTCGGTGGAGGAGAAGTGCAGGGCACTACCATAGTTAGTGAAGGGAGTGTCTAGTGTGTAGTGGCGTCGGCCGCATGTGCTACGCGGTGTCCAATGAGCTACAATCACCATCATGCCGCTGGTGGAGCTGTGTTGGACCCTTCACCACGGTCGCCGGCAGCTCTCCCTGCCAACTGGCAATGGCACTTGCCGGGCTACGATGGGCCTTAGCCATAGATGACATCACCCAAACATCACCCAGTGGTGCTGGTCACCACTCGCTGTCGCCTTTTGCGTCACCTCCGAGCATGCTGGTACTTACGGGCGAGTTGATAGCCACCGTGCAGGCCACCGCTGTTAACGTCACAGTACCAGTGCATGCAACTGAACATTCTTCCTTAGCCACTCCCATAGAAACCATAGACAGAGCTCTAGGTGGGTATCTCTACCTGTGCCACTAATACGATAGTCATATTGGCGATAGAGCCCGCCAGTGACCTATCGGTGTAGAGATACCCACTGCACATGCAATACTCTCTGCCTATAAGATGGCGTCATGGAGTGATGCATGGTCTCCCACATAGGACACGCAGTCCGCGTGTTCGGAATGGAGTCATTCTATGGGGACAAGGACCACTGTCCATCATCGTCATCGTCATCACTCTCGATTTTCCATGTAGCAACCTTTTGTGTTAGGATTCCGGTGTACAAATGTCGCATTATGTTTATCTACGCATTAACCGGAGGATGAGAGGACACCAGGACCACTGACCAACTCACCATTATCTTAACATCTAAATTCAATACATAGAACCAAGGATGAACCATTAGCTTTGATATCAATTGTTGATAACCCCCGAGTCAATATATATGATAACAAAAAACATATAATCAAAATAGAAGGACATACCTTGTCAGCGGAAGTGGAATGACACACGTCCCAAGTGAAAGTTGCAGACAATGCGCGTACCTACGGAAGCAAAAACACACGTACCTTCCGTTGTATGGCTTGTCCGCAGAAGCATAAAGGGCGCAACGTACTCGAGTAGGGTTATAAGACCGGCTACCAGAGTCAGCCCTTAACCCGGAATCGACACAGAGTTAAGGTTAGGCTACTAGACTTTAGCACACAAGTCTACCCTTCAAGCCCATAGGGCAGTGGTACTGGCCTTCCATCGTCGTCATTTCCAAGCCTGAGGGAAGAGAGAGACAAAGGGAAGACAAAGTTGCCATTGATGTTGGTGCTCCTCCCTCGAACCTTCCCTCACATGCACAAGCACAAAAAGGTGACTGGAACGTCTCTCTTTCGTGGGGATCTCACACTCTCACGTCCTCTTTGCAGACTCTCACAACCCCCCTTATTAGACCCCATGCAGGATTCAGCCTCTCCTCCTCTTCTTTATTCTCCACAGCAAGAAGCCCCCATACATATAGTTATGCCCTTATACATAGCGGCGCCCTCCTATAGCAATAGCCCTCTCACACATAGTAGCACCCTCCCTCCTCCCCTTCTAGCCAGCAACAACCCTCACTTATGCACAACACAACCACCCTTTTACTTCTAGTCAGTAGCCCTCGAATCACCCCTGTGCCCCACCTTTTATAGAGACAATGAAGAGAAGGAGAGTAAGGCGATGGGAGGCTGAAGTAGGGAGTCAGATCCGAGCAGATCTAGAGAGAGTTGGTGATCTGATCGATCAGCTGGGAGATTGAGCTCGTCATATCCAGCTGTAGCGGGAGGATAAGGGCGGGAGAGGAGGGAGCATAGATCTGTCGATCTCCCAAGGATGCTGGCAGATCTGGAGGGCGCTGGTAGATGTTGCTGCTGAGAGGAAGATGTGATCTTACTGCATAGTGGGGAAGGATCTCGCCAGATCCGGTTGCAGGGGAGAGGATAGGCTTCGAGTGGGGCCGAGCTGCATAGCAGGGAGGAGGAAGGCGAACATGGGAGGTGGTGCCGCACGCGTGTGCCCCAGGGCACATGTGCGGCCTAGTTGGGTTGCGCCTTGCAAGAGGCCCGCATGGGCACTCAATAGGCCAAATCACAGTAACAATATCTAAGCAACCCCCATTGTTATTTGGGGTGAAACATATATTGAGACTATAAAAGTAAAAGACATGATTGTTTTAGCTGTGGATAAGCGTTGAGATCACCCGTTCAAAGTTTGCATATTCAGCTGTCTTATTCCGTTTTCGAAGCCGAATGGATTGGGTCAGAAAAAATTAGAACTATTCTCTTTCCATTATGAGTAATGCTTTGTGCAACGCGAACGTTGCACTTAGTCAATGTCAACGCACAATAGCTACTCAGATTGGTGCGCAGAGGCATGACATGGCACGATCGTGCGGCAAAAATGAGGCCACGATGGCCTTACCAAAGCCACATTAAATGGGGGCAATTCTGATGCATACCTCACTTTTCACCTACCTAAAATATCCTTGCGAATTGACTACATGAAGGTGTCATTTTCTTGCCATCGATTGCTTCATTTCTCCTCATTCTTCTCATTTAAGTTGTTAGGGTAGACTGGACGGTGCATAGCATATAAGGATAGACAACTGAGCAAGTCTTCTGAGCCAAAAGAAGAAAAAATAGTAGCTGGCCCATCATTTTTTCGTCTCGTGAACTCCGTATCTATAAGTTAAAAGAAGAAGAAACGGTAGTTAGTGCATCATTTTCTCTTCCCGTGAACTCCATTTTCTTATTTTCTCAGAAGTAAATATGTAACTGAAAATGGAGGAAATGTATTCATTACAATACTAGCAAGAGCTGCATTAATGGTAGACGGTAGGTTGTGTTTTTTGTTATTTTGAAAATTAAATATAGATGAGGAGCATTCATTGCTACACACTAACTATCTATAGTTTGACAAGTGATGTCTTGGGACACAATTTCATTTCCGCCAGTAATATCCAGTCATGAGTATCATCTTTCATTCTTATACACAAATTTCATTTTGCACAATATGTTTCATGGCTATATATTTCCATCATATACATAATGTTGTAAAAATATCATTGATACATAATATCGTTTATTCTTGAACAATATACTTCATTCTTATTCATTATATTTTATTATTGTATATTATATGTTATTTTTATACATTATATTCATAATTGTACAAAATATTTTATTGATACTCTCTTATCATTTATTCGCGAATAATATGTCATTCTTGTACATTACATTTTACTATTGAACATTATATTTTATTATTATATATTATATGTCATAAATGTGTAAAATATTTCATTGATACACTACAATGATAGTTCGTAAATAATATATTTCATTCGCATACATTATGTTTCACTATTTTACAGTATATTTCATTCATACACATAATATTTCAGGACTATACAGAAGATTTCATTGACATGCATGATCGTTTATGTTGAATAAAATATTTCATTCTTCTATATTATATTTCATTCTTCTATATTATATTTCATTATTGTACATTATATTTCATCATTATACATTCATAATTGTGTAAAATATTTTATTGATACACTGTGTAGAGGTTGAAATATGGTCTCTCGATTCAGACACTACACCTCTGCGATTTATATGACGGGGAAGAAGGAAGTCACCTTGAAGGAAACCCGTAAGTAGAGGAACCACGTCAGAAGGAGTCTCGGGAGAAATCCCAGGGGACAACCCTTCGATTTTTAAGTCAGACAGATGCTCGGAGCAGGGAAAGAGCACTCAGACGGAGCGACAGAGTGCTCAGAATATAGTCTGGAAAGAGGTGGAGAGTGGTCGGAATGTAGCTGTGGAGATGGTAAGCACTTAAAATTTTTGTGGGGGAGAGGAGATAAGCAGTGTGGAGGTTTTGTTAAGTGTGAGAGACATGAGAAGCGTTAAATGCATACCTCCCTGGCCGTCTGTCTAGGGTCCCTTTTATAAAGCCTTTCTCGAGTTCGTCCCATTCTTTTCTCCTCCTAACTTAGTGTGGTAGTGGAGTTATAGGTTGCCCTGATCATGGAGTCATCGGTTACTCGTCTGCTCACCTTACAGGAGGTGAGAGGGCAGAATCATTTTAGTTTCTTGCCCTACAAGTAACGTGGGGATGTGGGTGTTAACTCGTCGCCCGTTAATCTTTGGGATAACTCATGCCATTATTGTGGTAATGGCCACCTGGAAGTGCACCATGTGGGGCGTGGGGCAAGTACGTGCACAGAACATGAGTCTAGATTTTGGGCCAATCCTTGTTGGGCCTTGGCAAGCAGTGTTGTGGACTGTGGGATAATTCCTATTGGGCTTTATTGGGCCTTGACGAGTTTCCCCCTCCTCACACTACATCGATAATTCCTGAATAATATATTTCATTCTTAGATGTGCATTATATTTCATTCTTTGGGAATGTGCAGTTGGAATACATGCAAATGAAAGAAGACAACATCAAAACAATTCACAACCGGACAGTGTCCTCAATGTCCTCCTGTGTATTGGATTATTTTAGCTCATTAATTAGTTGGACCACCCCCTACCTCTTGGTGGTCATCCTCTTCCCAAACCTCTCCTTCGATGTTTTGCAGTGGGTCCCTACATGTTGGATCCTCCTTCCACAACATGGAAGTCCTAGAATCAATGCCACATCCTCCTAAGTAAATCTCAATAGTTGTACCCTAAATCAGATAATATCCCTCTTCTAATGACAAGACAGTTTGTCCTCTAACAAAAAAATGTCAAAGGAAATCCGAGGCATGTTCATGAATGCATAGAAGGGAGTCGTCTTTAATAGAATTTTATGGCAATCCCTGAAATTTTTAGTTTGCACAGTCTTGGAGTAACAAGGAATATAGCACTAGTGGCTAATGGGTTGTACAACCTTCTCAACTTTCTTAACGGAAGTTTTTTCCGCTTTGCTAAAACCTTTCTCATTCTTTCAGAAACGAAAGAAAAAAATATGAAACATTTGTTTACAGATCCAAAATATTACATTTGAAATATTTTACTACAAAAATGAAATAGTTTGTTACAAAACTGAAACATTGTGTTACACAAATGAAACTTTACATTTGACTACAGAAATAAAATACTTTGTTACAAAAATATAATAGTTTGTTACATAAACAAAATATTTTATCTAAGAAATAAAATATTTACTTCCAGAAATAAAACATTACAAAACAACAGTCATGAAATAGTTTGTTACACAGATTAAATGATTTCACACATAAATGAAATATTTTGTTACCCAAATAAAATATTTGTTACACAAACTAAACATTACATTTCACTACAGACATGAAATATTTGTTAGAAACATGAAACACTTCATTATAGAGATGGAACATTTTGTTAGAGAAATAAAAAATTTTATTTTCAATATAGACATGAACTTTTATGTTACAAACATGAAACTATTTGTTTCAAGAATGAAACACTTTACATGTCTTACTGAAATATTTTGCATAGATATAAATAGGTTGAAGGAGAATGTTATGCAATGTAGAAAAAATGAAATATTTTGATACATGATACCTATCTCCCTCACGCAATTGTGTATTTCTGATGGAGGTCTGCTCTTGACCTAACTCTGTGGAAGGCATTTTTGCCCTTTCTTCCTCTTGACCGACGACTTTTGCCTCTAAGTGTAAGGGGTTCGATAGCATCGTTGGGTCTCTCTCTTTAGTCATTCCTCTCTGCCCCTCTTCCTCCGCAATGGCCAATGGTAGGGCTTCCTCTTGCATCTGTCGCACAGTCTGTCTCTTTGCTTGCTTCTCTGCTTCCTTCTTCCCTCTCACACGGCCTCCTCGTGACTTCTACCCTATCTTTGGTGCCATTGAAACCTTAGTCGTGCTCCTATGAAACGACGAAACTATGGTGGTGCTCCTCTCTGTCAGAAAATTCTAATCGTGCTTTTCATTCCTCTGAAATGACGAAACCACGAAGATGAACCCTAGTGCTTTTCCTTCTTCCTCTCCGACGATCACCAAACTAGAGAGGTTGGTGCTCCTACTTTAGTGCTAGAAAGGGTCGAGATGTTGGGAAGGAAACGAGCGAATTGGTTGCCGTCGGGTTTCAATTTGGAGGTTTATTTCCTTTTGAGGTTTGACCTGCCGACGACAAGAATGGGGGAAGAAAGAGTAAAATGACCATTTTGCAGGGGGAGAATGGCCTCGTTTTTGTGGCGCGTTGTCACGTTGTCGTGGACAAATCGAAGGGTTTATTGCACGTTGACGTGGCCTAAATGGAATGCTTGCGTTGCACAAAACAATACTCTTCCATTCTTGTTCATTAATGGTGCTTGCTTAACAAAAGTTATGAGCCAAACTTGCTGCACAATCGGGTGTATTACACACCCATCGTGTAGTATTTTATTTATTTTTTCAAAAATAATCACATCCAGAGGGTTTACTCAAGATGTGCAATTATTTAGCTGACATCATGATGTGACAGGTCAAAAAAATTTTAAAAACAGTGATCATAGATCAACCAATTTCGGCCCATTAAGAACTTTTTTTGATTTTTTTAGGCCATCACCTCGTGATGTAACTTGTATGGATATATATCTCCGGTGATTTTGATTCTACATATTTTTAAATAAAAAATAAAAAAATCCCTGCGCACTGCAAGTGTGCATATATGCCCGGGAGTACAGTGAGCGCACTAGGGTTTTACTTGCTCCATCAGGTCCAGTGCAAGAGAAACCCCATGGTGTGCCCTTCAATCCCACAGGCCGATTACACCAAAGTGATATGGAGCTGTCTACCGTGTTCAATGTGTGTCCACATCATGCACACATTACCACATTATCTGCCCAATTTTGTTTTTTTTTGGATGCACTCAAGCACATTTCTGTGCACTTGGAGGGCATTCAGATGCTCTCTTTCCAAATCCACATGCGCTTGAGGGCATCTAGATAGATACTCTCGAAAGCATCTGGTTGATCTCTCTATAAAAGAATTTGGGCAGGTAATCTCTTCTGAAAATACACGTCCTCGTGCGCTAACTTATGCATGATATTAGCACGCATTCGATGGGATAGAGGTGTGGCTTCATCCAAATGGCACTATCGGTTTGGGGGGCATGACTCAGGTGGGCTGTCCTATAGTGGGCCAGTTGCAGCAAGTAACATTCTGAAAAGAGTTTTATTTGGTACACCGACGTAGTAAGTTGCTAGACTTCCCATGGCGTAGCCTTTTCTTTTCATCCATGCAGTCTGATTGTCAATCAAACGGCTAAAAAAAATTTAAAAAGTTGAAGATCGACCCATTAAAGGTGTAGAGTATTTTATTTTTTAACTTTGTAGCCGTCCCGATCAATGATCTTCTGTAAGGACACGTAGATCTGATGGAGACTGACAGGACTATTTTTTTTGAAAAAAAAATTGATTATACCGTGATGAGGTGTAGCAAGTGGACCTCCTGCTAAAAAATCCAGTGACAGGCCCCAGCCCAGATGGTCCAGATTTTGCCCGGGTTACAACATGATATAGCGCAGGACGAGATGAGCACCACCCAAATGTGTTTTTTGATCTAGCCTGGCCATGTACAGCAGGCTCTCCGTCTGGGTCCAGACCTGATCAGACAGTCCTCAACCCAATATTTTGAGATTTTAATACGGGAATTAGTGTTCGTGGAAATTACAAATTCATCACTTTTACATTTATGTTTTTACAATTATCATTAAAAATACTGATATTATGCAGAAAAAAAACAGAGAGTGACCTTCTTGCACCGCTTTTCAAAGAGATCACTTCTTTTTTCGGTCATAATCCAAAAAAGATCACTTCAGTGTGCAAAAAGATCATTCTATAATATTTTTTTGCACACCGGTAACATTTGTAACGATACGCATGCAAATACAATTATAGAAGAGTAAGTTTTATTCTAATAATGGTTCATATTTGATATATTTTTATTAAAATATATATTAATTACAGTACACTATTGTACTTCGTATATACCTTTGATGGGCCAACCTAGTCGACTCCAGTTAGCCAGGTACCTACACTTCATGTGTTCCCTTCACCTTCCACCACCACAGGCTTTGTTCTAAACTGAATTTTTTTATCCGTAGTTGCCATGTGCCAATTTCTTGTAACAAACCTACACGAAATTTCGCAAGGAAAAGTCCAAGGACGTCAATAGACTGAGTCTTCCCTCCCAAAGGCTTAATGCAGGGGTGGCACATCGATTTCCAAGTTCTACTTTTGAACAATAGACAAAGTGGATATCAGTTTTGGTTCTCACATCGTTATAGCATACACTTCAAATTTAACTCACAAGCTTTTAAACTTTATGTAGTCCGATTCTAAGTGTATATGATCCAACGAAGCATAGAAATAAAGATGAAGCTACACTTCGACCCAATGGGCGACCTATTTACATCCTTTGCATGTTATCCTATCTCTGCCTCGGGCCTACGTCACCATCACTACTTGCTTTTTTTTAAACAGAGTGGATATCAGCACTTGATGGAAGAGGTCCTGCAAAAGCATTTTCGAACCATGCATTAGGGAACCATGGTGACTGGATGGTAGGGCTCCAAACGATGGCCAAACACATGATGCGATCCTAGCATTCCACAAGGGAATGCAATCCGAAATGCTAACACATCAGGCGATGTTAGTGTTCCACATGGGAACGCCATCCTAAGCGCTAACATTTTAGTATGAACTACGAGGTTCAAACCTTGGGAGCAATCTTGGGTTATCCAGGGAGTCGATCTCCTTTTCACTGGGTTGGAGATCTCCATTCTCCCCGGCTATGTGCTGAAGACCCTGAAAGATAAAAACCAAATTCACACAAAGGATCAAGCGGAAGCCAAGCACAAAACCAAGAGTAAAAGCTGTATAGCCCAGGTGGAAATATAATTTCCACCTGGATATGTAACGGGGAGGAGATGGTGACAAACCTTGAACCTTGTGGGTTCTGAGAAACCCAGTGCACGCCTGCCGGCACTAGATTTTGCCATACTCTGCAGATAGTTCAAGTCGTTAAGAATTCACAGCCACAAACAGCAAAAAGAACCATTGTCTTAGATATGCAATCGTAACTGGAGTTAGAATGGAACAAAATCTTTGTGGCATTATGTATAATCCAGCATGGGAAAGAACATTATGAAGAATTCTATAGTAAATGAAATAGGGTTGTTCATTTGAAGTACAAGTTGGTGAAGAATGTCTCCTCTATCTTAGGATTGTACTACTCTCAATTTATTTCTTAATAAAATAGGTGGCAGACTCCACATTTTTTTCTTTGAAAAGCAGAAAGGATATTATGAAGAAACAAACAATATGTGCTCCTATAAAGCTCTTTTTTCTCCCTTCGACGACTTTTAACATTATGCTTCCTCATTCCCATTTCACTCGTTCTTTCAATTTTCTTAGGGAGAACCAACACGCTCTAGTGAAAGCCTTCCCTTTGTTCCACATTTCCTTTCCGCATGCACATGTTGGCAGTCAGTGCTTCCCTAAGGAAGCAGGTGCTCCTCGTGTATTAATCAAATAGTCAGGACTCACATCCACTAATGCCATGTTTTTAGTTGCCTTGTCAACAAACTTTTGGTGCATCACCCACAGAACATGTTCCATCTGATGCGGCCAGTCTCGAGATGCAGATGTGGTCAACAATGTTAATCAACATAATAGTAGCTAAAGTCTGACAACCAGAACCATGAGCCATGAAGAGAACTCCGATGCCCCATATTCAGAATCTATACGAAGGAAAGCTAAAGCCTTGTGTTTGTTGGCAATGGTATCCTCATAAGAGTGTGAATGAAACCCAGCAAATCAAAAGCCACATGAGACTGACTTGTACCTAATGGAGCCCGTGCAAGTTCAATACCTGTACATTATTGCGTACCATGGGCAAGTAGATGGTTGATGGGATTCACAGGAATATATGATGTGTGTGTGTGTGTGGGGGGGGGGGGGGGGTGGACTTGTAAAAAAAAGGATCCACAAAGAGAAGGCAGTGGCAGTAAATTGGTTGGCTGCACATGTGGCAAAGGTGAGTGGGAGGCAGTGGAAAAGAGGGTTGCAACTTGCAAGTGGGCAAGGGTAAAGGAGATGCAACAGAATGGGAGGCAGTTGAAACTTGAAAAGAAGATGCTACAATTTTCTCTTCTAGTAGGTCGGGCAATGTCCAGCAATGCCATGTAAGTGGATGAGAGCAGAAGATGACATTTTCCCTGCCACCAATGACCACAAGAGGAGCACCTGCTGGGGCTCTACCATAGCAGAAAGCATTTGCCTGCATTGACAAAGAAGACCAATGCCTTCCTCCTAGATGCCCACAATGCATTAAGGTCAAATCATTTTCATTGTCTTCCCACTGCAGCCTACCTACCAAGATCCTCCATTCTGCGGGGTACATGTACTGGATCCTTCCCTTGGTCTACAATCCAACAATGCACTAGATGCTTCCGATGCCCTCAAGCAGATACCTTTGGGCTAGGGGGTAACAAATGAGAGCCACATGGCATACCCACTATTTCAGTATTTCGGGCCCCTTTTGAAGGAGTAGACTGCTTCAGGCAAATTAAGCTCAGTCCATCATGCTGGCAAGTAGGTTAGGCTCAAAAGTCTGCTTCCAAGCTCAGCTCTTTGCTAGCCAAGAACTATATGCTCCATGTTGACATGTTTATGCTTGCACTCGAGTGTATTAAGAAAATATTTTTCTCCAAGGAAAAAGGATGAAATATACAACCAATTTTATTGCAGACAAAAAAGACATGACGAATTCAAATAAATGAACCTTCTCAGAAAAAGGAGCATATCTAGAGAAGAAGAACTACGTGATAGAAACATTCTCAACCAGAGATGGGTATGCATGAAAAGAACCCTGAGGAATGTGGTACTAGCAAAAGAGAAACCCAAGCATCCATGGTACCAATGCCCATAAGGCCCATTAAAGCATGCTCATGAAACCACATGGATCACCTTAACCTAATGTCAGCTTAAGACCTTGGTCCCAGGAAGAAGAGAACAGTCACAATCTCCATGACCATACCACAAAGACAACGAGAGGCATGAAATCATGGATTGCTTGATCAGCCAACATGGACGGGGATCAACAGTGGCCATCTGATTTCAGCCCTAAACATTGATCAAGATTGAGAGAAAAGAATAATCTGAGTTTGGTCCAACATGGGCTGAATCAACCCAAATCGGACTGAATGCAGCTATACTAGACTTGGATTGATCCTTCGTGAATCAGCTAATCTCTGCTGATTAGGGTTTCAGTAAAGAGGGTGAAATTTTATTGACAAACCCTTATGTATCATTTTATTTGTATAAATACTTTCTATCAAGTGGATACAATCTGATATCATCGGGTTGGCACACCCGACACAAATGCCTGACTCACTTCATAAGCCCTTGCATGAAAGCTATAAAGTTGTCTGGAAACATCAAAGACACGAGGAGGAACACCCCTCCAAGAAAAGACCCTAAAAGAGAGGTCTCCACATCAAAAAATGAACGGTTGAATAAAATGAGGAAACAACCAATAGTAAAAGTTCAGCAAAACTACGCTCCTGCACAAAGGCCTCATCCCAAAAAAAAAACAAGTACATCACATGTCCAATAATACAAGCCCTTGTTTTATTGTTAGGGCCTCTGCTCCATTGGTAGAGATCACAGAAATAGCAGAAAACTCAACCCATCCAGGTTTGAACCTAGGTGGTTCCATTCCTAAACCTCTACCCGTACCAACCAACTGAGCCACATCCTGTCAGTAACGCGAATTCATGTGAATTCCTTGCATGAAAACTATAAACATGTCTGGAAACATCAAAGTCACACGAAGAACAGCCCTCCAAGAAAAGACCCTAAAGGAGAGCTCTCCAAATCAAGAACATGATTGGTTGGAGAACATGATTGCTGGCCACGGAATATAATATATTCAAAATTTTGTGATGGGTGGGGTTCTTTTTGAAAAGAAACATTTTTATATGAGGGCTTATTCCGTGGGTGCGAATCGTATCAGACGATTTGGGTTCGAGTGCTTGACATTTTCCCACTGACCGTAGTCAGTGTTGATTACATCGGCCTAACGTCCGAACACCTTTGTTTGACTGTCAAAGAAATCTTAAAATCCTCTACATATGTTTTGATATTGAGGGCATGCTCCTTTGGGTGACTCACAATGACCACTCGTTTACGACCAACAGACTGACTGAACTAGTGTTTCATCGAAGGCCTCTTAAATTCAGGCAAAACCCTAGAATTTAAGAGTATGAATGCAATTATGCAGAAGCCATAGGCATTTTGAAGTGGCGGGAGGTTTCTTAGATCTCGGGGATATTTTGGTAATTTTATGTTTCCAGGGATATTTTGGTAATTTTACCATACAAGGGGTGTTTCTCAAAATTCTGGGATGGAAAGAAAGTAGGGTAGGGTCCCTGACTTCCCAAGGCGCTGAGGCCATTTATAGAGAGTTTTAGGGGCTACTAGGCCATTTCTAGACCATAGGAATATTTTGATAATTTTACCAAACCCTACACAGACCTAGGTTCGAGACGGCTCCCAAGTGTTGGACTGATCTGACAGTGTACCTAGACTGAGGGAGCAACGAGGGGCTTCATAGAAGGTAGACGTGTGTTGTTTTTGCAAGGGCAGGGGTATGAATGCAATTTTTTGAAAGTCAAAAATTTTTCTGACGGGTATGCAACAAAAATCTGCAAAGTACAGTGAACATATTTAAGGCCCAAGTGGGTACAAGGGTTGTCGGCGAGTTGTCGACAGTACATCACAAATATCTGCATTAATGCGGGAAGTAAGGAGGTAGTCCCAATTACAACAGATTACAGGGTAAAATTGTAAACAACAGGACTTTTGTTTCTCGCGATCCCGGGGAGGACATTTCCGTAATTCCCCGGTCATAGGGGCGGAACTACATAACTCAGCCGTCCCGGGACATAGAAACTTACAAACATAGCCCGCAGAGGGGCAAAATTACAAAAATATCCCTTAGGAGCATAAATACAAGACCCGAGAGATCACCTACCCCTCAAGGGTCCAAACAACGAATAATTTTCTTCTGGATGCTAGATGCCTTGTAGCTGTCTTCTTGCTCGATGCTTTCTTCTGAGCCCTTGGGGGTCTATTTATAGAAGTGGAGGACTACCCGAAGGTGTTTGAACTCGTACAGGGTGAACATGTCGAAAATGACCTCAGGATGGTCTTTTTCCCTTTTTTTTTTTTGCTCGCGGGAGAGAGAATGGGCGGGGTCAAAGTACCCCAGACCCACCCGGGGTCATTCGACCCCGGGCAGGTCCTGCGCGGAGCCGGTTGACCCCGAGCAGGCCCTCCCACTTGACCTCGGACGGGTCCCACCCGAGGTTGCGCGACCCCGGGCAGGGCCGCCCGCTTTATATTTAAAAAGTCCGAGGTCGGGCAACCCCGTGCGGGTCCCGTCGACCCAGGACGGGTCCTTCAATCCCCCTTTTTATTTAAAAAGTCCTCTCCCCAGGCTTTTTTAGGGCTTGTTGCTGCAATGCGCCACGTGGAGAGGAGAGAAGCGCCTTCTTGTTCGTTGTTTGTCTTCTTCGCGCGGTGGGCCGTGAAGAGGGAATTTGTGCTCGTCCGAATTGCGTGATACACGTGCGTGGGACTTCTTCGGCAGTGTGTACACCATCCTTTGCATCTCCCTCCTTCCGGTTGCGAAGCTTTTTTGTTTATGTTGAGTACCCAAGGGATAAAAAATCTCCCCTTATTAGGGTTTGCCCGGAACCACGCGATCCTGGCAATCGCGGTGGTTTAATCTGGTCCCCGACCACCCCGCTTGCTGCGAGGAGTCTAAAATTGCATATATAGACGGGCTACAAAGTCCCGATGTGTGAAAATATTCCACGGGATGGCGATACGCCGAATAGTGAACCCCGACCGGGTCGAGGGTAATATCTCGATTTATCCGAGACAAATAGTGGGTGCAACAATGATAAAACAACCAATACCAAAAGTTCAGCAGAACTAAGCTCCTGCACAAAGGCCTCATCCAAAAAACAAGTACATCACATGTCCAATAACACAGAAGCTCATGTTTTATTTGTAGGGCATTTGCTGCAGTGGTAGAGACAGTTTACAGAAATAGCAGAAGAGTCGACCCACCCCGGTTTGAACCTGGGTGGTTCCCCTTCCTAAACCTCTACCCGTACCAACCATGGTTGTTGAAGCATTAAGGCGACCAAGGCAGTGGCCCACCTCTTACCACTTAGGCAACAAGGCGAGGCGTCTTTA
This sequence comes from Amorphophallus konjac, assembly GCA_022559845.1. NCBI lineage: Eukaryota > Viridiplantae > Streptophyta > Magnoliopsida > Alismatales > Araceae > Amorphophallus > Amorphophallus konjac. The sequence continues at coordinate 531,155,927 of CM040121.1, forward strand.
TAACTAAGTACAGTTTCAAGAGTACCACTATGCATTTTCTACATATGAGTTCTATCTCGAGTGGATAGAAATTTTGATATTCACAATATATATATATATATATATATTAAAGTGCCAACACATACCTATGTTTTGTAAAAACAGAATAAATGACAAACAATAACAAATTAATAAGGAGAAAACCAACAAGAATTTGCGAATACCTATCAACCAATATGAAAATTTAATCTAAAATTTGGTATTCAAATAGTTATGTTATATGTCGAAGGGAAACATAAATATGACACATTGCAAGGTAAATTATAAGCACACCAAAATAATAATTTAATAATTTTTCACTTGTTAAAAAAATGTCAAAAAAGTCACAAAATGATACAAGTTTCAAAAAGTGCATACATGCAACTATGAATCAATGTCCTCAAGAGGAGGGAAGAGGAACCCGTGGGGAGAAGAATCCAAGAGAAAGAAGAAACCGAGAAAAGGAAATGGGAATCCTATCTTCTCTTTCCAATCCTAACATATCATTTGTCTATTTTCCAAAATTGCCCCTGAACTTTTGTCCAAATGCTAAAACAGACCCTAAAACAGGGAAGTGGATGCCCTTGTCAAGGCAGGCTGGGCAGGCCCAAGGTGGCTTATGTGCACCAAGGCAGCCAGGAGAGTGCCTTAATGGGCTGCTCGCCTAGGCACCAGGTTGCCTTGGGCACCATCTAGTGCGCTGTCACTCCTAGACGACGCCTTGAAAACAATAATACCAACTCCACAGCTGTGGGTAACGCGAGTTCCTGTTCAAGACCTAAATCTTGAACAGGTACATTAAACAATGTTTGAACCTACCATTTTCTGCTCAATCCTACATTGCTTACTGCTACATAAACAGTTCCCCAATCCAGTGCCGCCTAAAATTCCTACAAAAAGGCTACATAATCTCTACTAGAAGGGAGTGATAACCAAGGCTAAAGGAAAAAAAGAATAGACAAAGAGAAAGGATCCAAGGACATAACATAACATTAAGATCTTCAGGGAAGGAAAAGAACAAAACTATAGAGGTGAAATGACGGTGATTCTAGATAATGCAACATAGAAAGCCAAAGCATAGGTCATTAAGCAAATGAAAATTTTAAACATAATTCTTTCAATTGACAGGTGACAATTGGACCTACATGTTTTAGCTTAACATGCACACGGCACAAGTTAAAGAGAAGCGATGCTCAAGTGTCACAGAGCGAGGCAGATGCCCAAGGAGATATTTTATATAACTGAGGTTTGTAATCATATAGAGAACTAGAAAGGACCAAAGACAAAACAAAATAATGCAAATATATAATTCAACACAACCAAAAATTCGATACTGAACACAAGTGGACCAAGACGAACCAGCAGAAACTCTGGTGCTTTTCCGCCTTTATCATGGACAAATTGGCAGAGGTATAAGACTCCTTCACAGGCAAGCTCCTGTGGCCACAGTTCCAATAGTTAGAATGGGGGCAGCAAAATAGAAGTAGAAAGCTTTGACAGATAAATGAAATTCTATAATATCTTCTTTCCCAATAAATCCAAAGCTAAAAAGGCAAACAACATAAATCAAGAGTTCTTCCAAATTCTGATTAAAGCCCAGCAATTTTAACGGGGAAGGGGCGAAAGAGCTAAAATTATAGAAGGGTTAATCAATGACTGCACATCCTTTAATTTTCAAGAAGTGACAAGTGAACAAATACATTCAGAACTGGGTGAGAATACAAGCATCTCTTTCCTCTCCTTTTCTTTCCTCCTGAAAGAATAAAGTTGGCCTCTTTTGTTTGCATAGTCTGACATGACGAGGTGGGAGTGTGGGACCCTCCTTGTCCACAACCATGCTAACTACAGAAGTGTTGTTGTCAAGTCAGTGCCAGACTGATAGCAGCAATTTTAAGACCACCTAAAAGGTCAAATAATACAGGCGACCCATCCAAAAATCCACCAACGATTGGAATATTTGTTGGCTATCCTCTTCAGAGGAAACACAAAAGGTATGTACTGCAATTTTTTAATAATTGCCAATAGCTTATCACTGCATGATCAACCTATTTTTTCCTCTAAACCCAAGCTCAACTCTAATAAGAAGCCAGGTGACAAAAGGGACTCTCCCATGAAAGAAAGAGAAATGGTGTACACAAACCCTCAACAGCTTTAGAGGCAACGTGGAGTCCCAGTGGCATTCACAATGTAGGATTTTGGAATGCACCCTCTGTAACACTTTGCATTATCATAACTGGGATGCACTCTACTACCTGACAGAATGTTGGATAACAACTGTCAGCTGACTTCAAGGTTTTCCATCTCGAATTTCGGTTCCATCTCAGAATGGCGGAAGAGAAGAGATCTCGAAGAGATCTTGGAAAAATTCGGGAGATCGGGTTCGGTGATTTCGGAATTTTTTTTCATATATATAGCCTATTTCTAAGAAAATGCTAATTTTTTGCTACTGATCACTCAATTTCACAAACATATTTTTCTGATGGACAACTTAATTTAACAAAATAAAGAGTAACGATAACAATAACAAATCCATTCACATGCACCAATGTCTATATACATCAAAAGGTACACCAAGATACATAAAATGGTACATGAAACACAAATTGAAGAATACAGCAAAAATCATAAAAATGGTACATGTATCTCTGTCTCCCTCTCTCTTGGATATATATATATAGAGAGAGAGAGAGAGGAACTGGGGAGAGAGAGCTCAAGGGGCCCGAAATAGAGAAAGACAGAGAGAGGGAGGAAACGGGGGGTGGGGGAGTTCTCGGTCTCGGGGGCTTCGTTTCTCGCGACCTTTTGAGAGACAGAGATCTCAGAGAGATCTCGGACATCTCTTAAGAGATGGCAAACCATGGCTGACTTCAAAGGACATGCATAAGCATCCCTGAGTCACACAGATTCTAGTCTAGCAAATCCACTTGCCCTCTCTCCTTAAGATATGTCCAGCCACAAAACTTCCCAAAACCAGTCTTGTGGTTTTCCCCTTTTCTTTGCATTGATCTATCCTTAAAATAGAACCATGTGCCCAAATAACCTACAAGGATTTAAAGATATTCCTCGAGCTTTTGTCCTAAGCTACTTCCAAGATCAATGAGCTCCCAGTCAGCCTCTCACCCAGATCCTCGGAGGTTGGACCAACTCCTTTACCTTTCTTCATTAGACTAAAATCACAATCCCACCTCTGCAGATCCTCCAATTAGCCCCCATATTGATGTTTGTTCAATGAATCCAGATGGTCCAACCCCCACTCTCACGCACTGTATGTTCTTCTGTCTCCCCTTTTCATTAATAATGGATATTAGAGAGCCTACCGGAAAGGTATGCTGTTAAATATCATCCTATAAAAACCTATGAACGTTTGCCTTTGGCCTGGAATAACCCAAGATGATCCATATCACCTTGACCTAGGATGCACTTCCTTTGGCCCACAGAGAGCCAGCCATCACAGTGTACCAATATCGTCATGTCTGACTTGAATGTTTTTGAGAACATTCATATGATTAATTAAAGATTTAAATTCCATTCCATGCAATTTTTTCAACTCCAACATGACGGGACATTCACATGCCTGGGGGACCCTAAACCTCTTTTTCTTCATTATGACAACAAGTAAATATGAGACAGCATGGATGGCAGTATCGGCCGAAACCGATACGTTTCGGCCGAAACGTATCGGTTTCGGTCGATACCGAAACCGAAACGGGCCTTGTCACTGTAGCAAGTCCGAAACCGGACCGAAACCGAAACCGGACCGAAACCGACCGAAACCGGACCGAAACCGACCGAAACCGGACCGAAACCGTCTGGTTTCGGCCGAAACTAGACCTGCTCAATACATTTTTTGCCTTTTCTGACTGTTTTGAACCGGTTTCGGCCGAAACCGAAACCGAAACCGATACGTATCGGTTTCGGTACCGGCCGAAACCGATACGTATCGGTTACCATCCTTGTCCAAAACGGTTGCTGCCCTTCAGTCCTCTATAGCAGAAGATGTCATCTCAAGGCAAATAAAGGAGATACAATTGTGGCATTTCCGTCTAGGACACCTTTCTTTTCCAGCTATGAAGCATTTGTTTCCCTTATTATTCCAACAAGTGGACATTCAGTCCATTAAATGTCGAATTTGTCATCTAGCCAAGCATTGTGGAACCCAGTTTCCCTCTTCAATGAATAAAAGTTTGGCACCTTTTGAGTTGGTTCACTCGGATGTCTGGGGTCCTACTTCTGTCCCTTCAATTGATGGGAATCGTTACTTTATTACATTTATTGATGACTTCTCTCATTGCATATGGGTATATCCTATGAAGTCCAGAGAGGAAGTGCCCACAGTGGTTCAAGTATTTGGAAACATGGTGGAAAATTAGTTTGAAAAAAAAATAAAAAGATTTCGGTCAGAAAATGTAAAAGAATACTTTGAAAAAAATCTAAATGTATTTTTTGAGGATGAAGGGATCATACATGAGTCCTCATGCCCTTACACTCAACAAAATGGGGTGGCCGAAAGAAAAAACCACCACTTACTTGAGACAGATCGAGCACTCCTCTTACACCATACCCTTCCAAAAAAATTCTGGGCATACTGCATATGTCATCAATAGAATGCCTTCTCAAGTTTTGAAGTTCAGGACACCATGTTCTATTCTTTGTCCTCGCCATCCACTCTTTTCTTTACCATTGAAGGTCTTTGGGTGTTTGTGTTTTATTCATGACTTTGGCCCAAACAAGTCTAAACTTGATGCCAAAGCCATTCGGGGTATTTTCCTCGGTTATTCCCCAACCCAAAAGGGCTATAAGTGCGATGATCCGCAAACAAGAAGGAAATACGTGGTCAAAGATGTCACCTTTTTTGAGGCCCATCCATACTACCATTCTCATGTTGTGCTAGCGGGGGAGAATGTTCAGAAGTCTGTCACATCTTCACCTCATCCATCTCTTATCGTTTTTGATACAACCACCACCACATCCTTGAATCATCTTGATATACCTGATGACGATCCTCCTAGAAAGGATGCCACGGTTGAGGAATCTCAAGAGACAACAGAGAGAAATGACATTGACACTAATAGGACTGATTTGGGTTGCCTTCCAAGATATTATGTGCGAAGGCACAAGACTGGGACTGATGCAGTAGGGCGCTCTCCTGCTGATCCCCCATTCTATGATGTCGGTACTGTCCCGAGTTCTAATTCTGAACCTGTTGGTCCTGTTGAATCAAACACTTCAGCTGAAAGTGATCAGGATGGCCCTGATCTGGAGAAGCCTATTGCTGTTCGAAAAGGCGTACGAGAGTGTACCAAACATCCTATTTCCAAGTACATCTGCTACGCACAACTTTCACAATCCTATAAAAAATTCATTGCTGCACTTTCATCTTGCTCAAATCCTTTAACCTTCACCGAGGCCATCAAGGACTGGAGATGGGTAAAGGCTATGAAGGAGAAAATGGAGGCCCTTGAAAGAAACCGAACTTGGGAGCATGGATGGCAGTATCGGCCGAAACCGATACGTTTCGGCCGAAACGTATCGGTTTCGGTCGATACCGAAACCGAAACGGGCCTTGTCACTGTAGCAAGTCCGAAACCGGACCGAAACCGAAACCGGACCGAAACCGACCGAAACCGGACCGAAACCGACCGAAACCGGACCGAAACCGTCTGGTTTCGGCCGAAACTAGACCTGCTCAATACATTTTTTGCCTTTTCTGACTGTTTTGAACCAGTTTCGGCCGAAACCGAAACCGAAACCGAAACCGATACGTATCGGTTTCGGTACCGGCCGAAACCAATACCGAAACCGATACTACCATCCTTGTATGAGAGGGGGCATCCATCTGGCATCCATATTCTGTCACCTTAGCATCGCTCCCAAGAAAATTCTTCTCAATAATTCCAGACTTGAATGTAGCAACGGGAACTGCCACAGAAGTAACGTCCCTCTAGAAGATTCCTGAATGATCTCTTATTGGCAACTTCCTTATGCTCTCTGAGTCAGTTAGCCTTTTTGGATGTATGCTAGCCTTATCAACTACACATAAACAGCTTCTCTTCTGTCAAGGAGGTTTAAAAGCCACTTTTCTTTTAAAACATCGTTCAAAACTGCAGAGCAAAAATGATTGCACTACCTCTGTTTATTTTTTAATAAAATTGGTGGTGTAATCCACACTTCTTGCATGGAAAAAACTGTAAAGCTAAAAACTTTTCCTGATTATGATTAGATTCACCCTATTTCTGTATTTTATCGAGAACCAAATGCAGAAGTTCCGTACTAGTCAAATCTTGCATGATTTCATTTATGCATATCCTCTCAATGTAGAAGGCTTTCCACTAAGCTCCACCCAGGGTATGATATCACTTTCTAAACTATAACATACTGCATATGTACGTATCACCTAAAACCAACAGAATATGATCAATGCTAGTGCTATCAGGAAGAAGAGGTTAGAATTAATGCCCACCTGTTTGCCTTCAATTGCATTCATCTTTTCATCCTGCAGGAAAAGACAAATTGGAGGCATTTGATTACATTGAATTGATTCAGGTTAAAGAATTAAAGCAAACATAAGTGAAAGATATAGAGCTCTCACCAAACTCGAAAGATATGCTTCAATTGCTTTCACATCATCTCCAATCCTTCCAATTCTCCCATTAGCATCAGTCACCTGGTTATAAAGCATGCAACCAGTGTAAATGATAGGGATGACAAGATTCTTCTGTCACAAAAGAAACTAGTAGACAGAAATACTGATCTCATGTCCGCAGGAGGCGCGGAATAAGAGGAAGAAAATAAGTTATGCCAACTCTCTTCTTTTCAGCATTCCCAGATCATGATATAAAGACAAACTCAGTGGACCTACTTGAGAAAAAGTGCAATTCTAGACCAATTTCTTTATAAATCACACATTCCATTTATAAGTATACCTCCTGTTTGATTTCCTTTAAGTTCACATTTTGCTCGTCAACTTTTCCATCCAAGTTTTCAATCCTTTGTGTCAAATGCCGCTTTGTTGCCTAGAATAGAAAAAAAAAATCAATGGACCCAACCAAAGTCTAAAATCATTATATCATTATACATAGTCATTTTATCCAATCACTGCCACTGCATCACTTATGCAAAAAGTAGGAAAATGTATAAGATCAAAATAACAAAAATAAGACAGTTTTATAATGAAAGGTCTATAGTAGAAGATTGTGGTCAAATAAATACAGAGGCTAATCAAATGTATAATGTGCCATAAAGCATATTGAAGGATCATGCCGAACAGTCTTCCATATGTTTCAACTTGTGAGGTGATTCCATATGTTTCATAATTTCAAATTAACGCTACTGAAAGAACATGAAAGAAATACACCAACAGTGAGCACAAACATGGCTGTAATGACCAAAATGAAAAATCACAGAAATAGGAAAATCCATATATATTAGAGGAAATGAAACTTACAGCAAGAGCAGCAGACACTTGCTCAAGATGCTTTGTCATGCTGGCAACAGCGTTCGACATGCTGCGCTTGGTAACATACATAAGATCCCCCAAGGAATACCCCTGTCAAGTTCAGAAAATCCCAAATAAACAATTCATTAGTATCCAACAGAGTTAGCCATGTCTAAACAAATACTAATTGCCAAGAAGCTTCCAAATTAGACGCACCTTCCACCACATATATCCATAGCCCAATGCCCCCAAGGGCACAAGTGGCACTATAAGAGAAGAAACATTTCCTGTACAAACACCCTACATAAGTTCTCTTATAAACAAAGTCACTGAAGCACAGAAGTAATAATCAGCAGATTGAAGGATACGGAAGGTAAAATCACATAAAATTAAAATTCATACAAAGAATGATCCTCTATGTCAATTCAAGCAAGACTTCCCCCTCCCTTTCTGAAAGCAGTACTTGAAAGTTCCAAATACAGGGGAGAAAGGCAAAAAAGGTGCTCCAACATCTTTATTTGAAATAAGTGAGACATGCTTCCAGAAGTAAGAGTTTCCAAACACATGGTAACAGTTACCTCGGCTGGAGCCATTGAGAACTGTTATTGGACATGATGAAGAAGCCATCCGCTGAACTTCCCTGGCTAACCGATCCAGCTATAAAAAAACAGAAGGTGCTATTTTCACACAAAGCAGGCTAATGAAATCTCGAGAAACACACATTAGAACACATTAAAAACAAGAATCATTAATCTAAACATAATTCCATGGAAGCAATGCGAAGAAAAAATAGTACATATTCAACAGGATGGCATCCAGAATGATAATGATAAAGAGACAAATAAGAATACAAGTATCATCCACATATAAATATCACAAATGAAAGGGTCTGACTCTGCAAATGACCCCAGAAGCTACAAGATTCCTAGCATTTTAATGAACAACAGATCATTCAAATATCATCTAAGAACAAATCAAGCCATCATTCAAGACATCAACAATATCTAAAGACAAAACTGGAAGAAAATTTGTGGCATGATAACCTTTTCTAAAAAAATAAATGATAAATCTATACTATATACTATAAATGAATTGAGCGGTTTTTTTCCGCCGGTTCAATTATAATGTTTAGCTTTTAAACCCGATTCCGGTTCAATAGCTATTTCTTCTCCCGAGACTGGCAGCGCCTAAGACCTCGCCAAGACAGGATTCTGCTGCGCCTAAGATCCGGTTCAATAACCATTTCTTCTCCCGACGCCGGACTCTGCTATGCCTACGATCTGCTGTGCCTAAGACCTCGTCTGCTGTAGAAACGGGACTCTGCTACACCCAAGACCCCGTCTGCCGCCTTCGTCTTCTGCCACCGTCCCTGCGTCGCCCCTTCCGCCAACTGCAAATCTGCCCACCGGCTCGGGGCCTCCGAGCTCGAGCAATCCCTGCTGCGCCCTTCTATTCACCGCCTCCAAGAGGACCCCGTCTGCTGCCTTCACCTTCTGCCGCCGTCCCTTAGTCCCTGCTACAGCCACTGGGCCACCTGTGATTTTGTTGTGGCTGGAGATATCCCAGTTCTTGCAGCAGGTGAAGATTGCAATAGCCCTGCTTTAACTATTGATGCCCAGAATCTTGCTGGAGTGATATGGGTGAGCCTTGTTGTCAGCTTCTTGCTTTTGTAGCTTGTTTGTTTTGGGCTGGTTGTCAGGAGGATCAGATCTAGGGAACCATGGAGAAGGAGGTTCTGGAGATCTTCGCAGTCGCAAAGAGAGCGGGGGAGGCCACGGCGGCCGACGGTGGCTCGCCGGAGGTAACGCACTGCCTGGATGCTTTGAGGCAGCTGAGGAAGATGCCATTGACGACGAAGGAGCTTGTAGCCACCAAGGCGGGTTGTTGTTGCCTCTTTTCCCCGCCCTCCCCTCCCTTGGATCTCGCTCTCCGGCATTCTCTGTAGTTAAATCTCTGTTTGTTCTTTGCCATTTTTCTTCCCTTTTGATCTTTTCTTAACAATCCAATTTTTGTCTCGGTCCATTTGTTTGTTTTTAGTGTTTTTTCTTTTTTAAAATTCTGCTGCATGTGCATTGTGGAAACAATAACTTGTCCTTTTGCTTTAGGATGAAGTGCGATCTCTTTATTTATCTGCTTCATTGCCCGGGAAGAAATACTGGAAGGCAGTAAGAGGAGTGTTTGTCATGGGCTTTACTCATATATGTTGTTGGTTGACAGTGAAAAGACATTTGGCTGTTTGCAGAAGAAAAAAAAGAATCTTTCTTTAGCTGTATGTTGCATGCCATATCAGATTGAACTAGCATGCTACGACCGCAAGTTATTTTGCTAATTTCTTGAAATCGTTGACATGTATTTCGTTGTTCTCTTCCTATCATCTAAACTTATGTGGATTTACCTGGAAGTTAGAAACGGGTGTTTAGACATTAACTTGGAAGTGTATCCTCCTCGAATGAGAAAAGAATGTATCCAGCATTTTTCCTTTCCTTCCTCTTGTACGTTGTTCCCCGATTTAAGTTTATCCATTTAAACTATACTTCATGCTAATGGATGATTGTATTGCCTGTAGTATGGAGGAAAATAAGATCAGTCATACGTTGGGCTCGAGAGAAGGTGTTACATATTCAATATTTGACCTTCCTATTTTTAGAGTCTTTCGTGATATGTCCTTTTAGGGGAAAAAACATGTTTTGTATTACCTTTGGTCATATGAGTAGATTATTCCTCAAATATATCTACTTTCGTATGTCTGTTAGCAAGCACGTTCCACATAGAGAGCTAGCACCATCATGAGAAGAAAAAGAATAAAGAAAATGAGAAAGTAATTCTATAGGGCACATATTGGATGGCCTGCTTGTCTCTCCTTTCTGTCAATATATGTGGTTTGACCTTTTTCTGCCACTTCCAATACTCCTCCAGTGTTTTTCTTCACATACGTCTACTTTAACAATGATACAATGTATCCAGCATCCACATCTCAATGGATATATGCCTTCCTGAGTGTATGTACATTGTTGCTTCTTTTGTCATGAAAATACACGTGTATCAGTGATACTTGAAACTTAGGCTCGTTGAGCACTTAGGGCCTGTTTGACAACCGGTTAAGCATGGGTAGGGTAGGTTAACCGGGGTCGGGTGGGTTATTCCTTGTTTGATATTTTTTTTCTTAACCGGGGTCGGATATGGTTAAAGTGGATTAACTCATTCCTAGGAAATAGGTGGAATGAGTTAATCCACCCCGGTTAGGGTTAGGGGTCGGGTGGGCCACCCCGAGTAGGCCACCCGTCCCTAACCTAACCCGTTATCAAACTCGCCCTAATGTTTTAGGAAAGAAAGAATACATCACCAAGGAGCATATGCTTACTTTTTGTGTACATAGCGCATTGTTTTCAGGCTTAATATGCTAATCACCGATCTCCATTAACTAAAAATCAGTTTCCCATGTTTAAGAACGAAGAGATTTGCCACATTAAGGTGCAGGTCATTGGTCTCCATTAAGTGAACATTTCTTTTGCAAGTAATTAAATAGGTTTTTCAATTTCTCATGCTTGAGAAGAAAGGAATGGAATACTTTTATCTTATCGTAAGTGTGCCACAGTGAACTAAGCAATAAGCATAACATAAATGTTGTGCTGGAGGGGGTTAGGTTTATGTATCCCATTTCACCAGAATAGTACATCATGAAGGTTAACTGAAGATATGTTTGCCTACGTAGTGAATCTTTTTACATACAGAGAAATGCTTTTCCATTTGGGTTATGTTTTGGCCTTAACATTTTTTTCAATGGGCTCTGATCCCTAAATATTATTTATTGTTTCCATAATGTTGTCAAGCAGATACTGTGGTAAACTGCTTTGAACTATCGATCAGATATTTTAGTTGCCTATGAACAATTTGAAAAGGTGTAGTTCAAAATCGTTAGATGAATAAATGACCATGACAAATTGCTCATCATCTTCTCTCGTCAACCTGCCTTTGGCAATGCTTTGGTAGTCCAAGCTCTAAAAGATTTGGCTATCTGAAACCTGGAAGTATTTGACTCTTTTGGTGGGGTCAACATTGCTTCAGTTCCCCCCATTTTTAAATACCAGGAGGGATTGCCCTCATGTTAATATTCTACTGTCTGTTTTGAGTGGGCTTCTGATTTTGGGTGGATGAAGCTTGCCCCTCCCTCCCTTCTAAAATGGCTCTCTTGAAGTTGATCCGAGAATCACTTTGCAGGTACTTCCTGGTGGATGTTCAAATTCCATGTAGATTAGAGGAACTGCTTTTGATAGTTCATGAGAAATCGTGGCCGACAGCATATCTAGCTAATTTTAGTCTCTCTCTCTCTCTCTCTCTCTCTCTCTCTCTCTCTCTCTCTCTCTCTCTCATGTGTTAGAAGATGACATCAGATAAATCTAGCCTTCTAGACAAGTAGATTTGCTCAATTTTGAGAAGTCTTCTAACTATCAAAATGAGTTCATGAATTTTTTGCATATCCTAAAAGAGAAGAAATGTAAATATTCTATAGTGTGTTTCATTTGGTCTCTAAAAGTTAGAGGCATGCAGAAGTATTTACACATGCACAATAATGAAACATGTAAGCATCCTCTATCTGCGCCAGCAAATTGGCTACTTAGCCAAATACTCCCTAGAGAAACCCCAAATGAGATCCCATATATCCAAGCTCAAGTAGACTAAGCAGTTTAGTTGACTCAAATAGACCCAAGATCTTAGATTGTCATAACTTGATTTTTGTGAATCACCCAAATTAAAACAAAAAATACATACCCCACATGGAAGTAGCCTCAAGATATTAGATTAATATCTTTATGTTGGTTAAAAAAATTTATTGCTATTCTTAGTACTAATTTAACTAATACTTACTCCTTAAGTAATGATGAATCATATTTTAATATATAAACTTTCATTATTTAATATAAACAATTTTTTAAAAAATATCCACGCGCGAAGTGCGTTTCTTTGACTAGTAATTTAAATGATTGAATTTAGAAATAGAAAGAAGCCTCCTGCACACCTTCCACCCAGGCTACCCCTACCTGAGGGAAGCCACCAACAACGCATTGAGCTGCATAAAGGCAAGATTCAAAACCCCAATGAAGAATAAAAAAGAAAGAAATATTCTTTATGCTTTTTTTCTAGCCTTTACCAGAGCATCTCCATTAATGAGAGAACAAAGTGTTATCTCTATTATGATATGAAAGAGAACTGTGCATTTGTACCACCAATAAATAGTTGCCAAGGCAACTAGACTTGTTACTGCTGGCCAAAGTCATTTAGTCCTACACAGGTATTCATGAGCCACTTCATGTCCATATTAGTTCTAGGCCTGTCTACCCACTAACTCAAGTTCTGGGGTTCGTGGTTCGGTTCAGTAACCTGGTATCAAAGCCAATTGGTACATAGGGTTCCCCCTATGGCCTTGCAGATTCAGGGAGTGCTGTCATTTACTATGCGACTTCACCCACGTTCGTTGTAGGAGGGTATTGGCAAAAGCAATTTAGTCTGATACATTGTTTTCAAGACATCGCCTAGGCGACAAAGCACTATATGGTGCCCAAGGCAACCAGGTGCCTAGGCGAGCAGCCCATTACGGCACTCACTCGGCCGCCCAAGGTTAGCTGTATCGGCCGAAATGTATCGGTTTCGGCCTTAACCGACACGAAATTAGACCTGCTCACTGTAGCAGGTCCGAAACTTTAAAAAAAATGGTTTCGGGCGAAACCGGTATCGGTTTTGCCCGAAACTTGCATGTTTCGGTCCGATTCGTTTCTCCCTCAGATCTGAGGGAGAAGGGTCTGTTGCTGCTGCTCTGGTCCCTGCTGTTGTGTGTTGCTGCTGCCCTGCTGCTGCTGTGCTGCAGGGGCTACTGCTGTGCTGCAGGGGCGGCTGCTACTGATGCTGATTGTGCTGTGCTGCAGCTGCTGTGTAGTTGTGCTGCAGCTGCTGCTGTGCTGGGTGAGCAAGAGCAACAGGTGTAGAGGTTATTTTCTTGAGGTAAATTTAGGGTTTGTTTGTTTTGTTTTGTGTTTTTTTTTTGTTGGGTTGAAAGTTTTTTTTTGTTGTAGGATAATTTTTCAGTTCTGGGTTAAATTTAAACTCTGAATTATGTTAAGACATACATATCAAACCCTAATTAGTTCCTTAAAATTATGTTAATTGATAATTAAGCCCTAATTAGTTCATAAAAATTGGGACTTTTGTCTAATTCGATTTGTTTAGGCTCAATTGAAGCTCAATTAAACTTCATTGAAGAATTTGGGATGAGAGCATGCTGGTAAATAATTTTTATGAAGGGTGATTACGGGTTAATTGATAATTAAGCCCTAATTAGTTCATAAAAATTGGAATTTTTGTCTAATTTGGTTTACTTAGGCTCAATTGAAGCTACATTAAGCTTCATTGAAGAATTTGAGGTGGAACCATGCTGGTAATTAAATTTTATGAAGGGTGATTAAGGGTTAATTAATAATTAAGCCCTAATTAGTTCATTAAAATTGGGGCTTTTGTCTAATTCGATTTACTTAGTCTCAATTGAAGCTCAATTAAACTTCATTGAAGAATTTGGGGTGGGAGCATGCTGGTAATTAAAATTTATGAAAGGTGATTAAGGGTGAATTAATAATTAAGTCCTAATTTTTTCATTGTACTTACAACTATTTGTCTTTGACTATCTTAATATAGCATCATGCCTAAACGTGAACAAAGTCAGGAGCAGCAAGGGCAGGAGGATCCGGGGTGGGCCCACCTCTCCTTAGTTGATGCTAAGAGAAGAAAAGTGAAATACAATTATTGTGGTAAGGAGCTACATGGCGGAATTCCTAGAGGAAAATAACATTTGACAAGGGTAAGAGGAGAGGTGAAACAATGTGACAGATGTCCCCGAGAGGTCCGAGAACAAATGCGCCAATGCCTTCTGGGCAAAAAGGAGAGGATGCAACAAAAGGTTGAAGATGAGGCTGAAATTGCTGAGGAGATTTCAGGCAGAAGGGTTGGGAGGGATGATGATGAGGAAGGCACTGAGGATTCAGATCCAGAGCTGACTGAAGCAAGGGAGCGTGAACAAGCCGCTCGAAGGAAAGGAAAGGCACCCATGGGTACAGGGACCTACTCAATTATAGTTGCACGACGTCCTAACATTGGAGTTGTTCCGCAGACAACATGCCCCATGGACAGCTATCTGCGCAGAAGGCCCCATGCTACACAACCTAAAATCAAGCAAGCATTGAGAGGGGTAAAAAAATCAATAGAAGTTGCAGGGCATGCATTTAAAAGTATCTGCAAATGATTTTTTCATGCAGGTGTCCCTGCACATGCAGCTGATAGTGAATATTTCCATCCTATGCTAGATGCCATAGCAGATGCTGGCCCTGGCTTGAAGGCCCCATCACGTCGAGATATATACGGACGTGGCCTTGAGGGAGAGGTTGAGGAGCTCCATGATTAGGTTGAAAGTTTCAAGCATATATGGATGGAGAGAGGATGTACCATCATGTGTGATGGCTGTACTGGTACCACGAAGAAGTCCATGATTAACTTTTTGGTATATTGCATCGAAGGTACAATATTTGTTAAATCTGTAGATGCATCAAATTATGAAAAACATGCCAATTATTTGTTTCATTTGATGGATAAGATGGTAGACCAAATTGGTGAAGATAATGTTGTCCAAGTAGTGACTGATAATGAAGCTAGTTATAAGGTTGCAGGGAAGAAATTGACGCAAAAGCGCAGTCACTTATATTGGCTCCCATGTGCTACACATTGTCTAGATTTGATACTTGAAGACATTGGAAAGGAAAATCATGTGAAGAAGACAATTGAAAGGGCACAAAAAATCACTCAGTACATTTATGGCCATCCTACGATCTTGAACATGTTCAGAGAGCATGCAAGTGGGGGGCGAGATATCATCCGTGCAGGGCCAACCAGATTTGCTTCGAATTTCATTTCTTTGGAGTCTTTGCACAGGTATAAGATTGAGCTCAATTCTTGCTACTTTATCCTTATAGTTATGATCCGTATTTGATTCAAATTTCATTTCTTTACACCGGTATAAGAATGAGCTGAAAGCTTTCATGTACCACAATGCCCTGCGGGAATATATCGACAAGTCTAATGTTGATGCTCAGATGGAATATTTGGATGTCTGCCACATCGTGGAAGACAACGAATTCTGGGGTAGGGTCTCACGATACATGAAAGTAGTCACCCCCCTCGTAAAGGTCCTAAGAATGGTGGATGGCGATGAGAAAAATGATATGGGATAGTTGTATGAGGCCATGGACCGTGCTAAAATAGAGTTGCAGGATTCCCTTCCCAAAGAATATGCAAAGTGGTAGAAAATTATTGATCATAGATGGGACAACACATTACACCACGACTTGCATGCAGCTGGTGAGTGATTAATTGTATTGATACATTGTTCTTTAGGTTATTTTATATCTAACATTTAGTTAACTATATACAAATGCAGTTTATTTCCTGAACACTCGATTTATGTAGAATGACAATGCACATGTTGATGGCGAGGTGCTTCAAGGCACTTTAAAAGTCATTGGTCGTTTATCGAGGACACCAGAAAAAATACTCCAGGCGGAAGTAGAGGTTGGCCTTTAATGATTTTATGAATAAGAGGTATATAATTTACTTAAGTAGTTATGTTAATCTATTACTTTATCTTTGTAGATGAACTACTATAGAATGAGGACTGGGACGTATTCTGACTCCCAATTGCAATACGCTGTGGGAAGAGTGAGCCCAGGTATACTTTATCTTTGTGCTTTCTTAACCTCAATATGTATTAGTACATCACGGAGAATTGATTTTTATTTACAACTTATATTTATTTGTTTATGGTTGGTGGAACAGTTGACAGGTGGATAATGGTGAATAATAGAGATTTGGGCAGTTCTGCATTGACTTCCATTGCAATCAGGGTGCTGAGTCAAACCACATCAGCAAGCCAATGTGAAATAAATTGGAGCACGTTCAGCTTTATACACTCAAAGGTTCGCAATCGGCTAAAGGCTGAACGGTTAGAAAAATTAGTTTACTGCCACTACAATATGAGATTGAGAATAAAAAACATGAAGTTGAGACAATAGCTGCGGGACAAACGCGTCGCTGAGGATGCCACTGCAGAAATTGATGTGGACGCTTTATTTGATGATGAGAATCCCTTGCAGTCTTGGGTGGAGACACGAGAGCAGGTTGATGATCCCGTTTTTGATGATGATGATAGAAGATGGGCAGAGGGCATACTAGATGAAAATGAGCCAAGAGATCCAGAATTCAAAAGAGCAACAAAGAGGGCCAGAGAGACTCAAGCACACCAGAGAAGGGACCCAACTTTGTTTATTCATGACACTGAGCAGCAGACTGAGTTTGAGCCAGCTAGACACTCAGAATCAGATAGTAGGCCAGTCACTCCTAGAATGGTCAAGCCACCTGCATCCTTAAGAAGAAGTATATCAGTGCATGGGCTAACTGAGAGGACTAGTGCTGCTTCTCGAGAGGACCCGACAATTGAGCAGTGGAAGCATATTTATGTGAGGCACACGCCAAGGGGAAAAGGATTCATGTCAAGGGTGACTGAAAAAATCACATCAAAATAGAAAAAATCATCCCCAAAGGCTAAAAGGCGACTGGTTTCTGATGGTGATGATGATGATCATCCCGGTGCAGCTACAGGTGCTACAGGTGCTACTACTGGCGGTGGCACTGCTGGTGGTACTTCCTCCTTCCTCGCAGACACAGGCCAAGGATACAATCATAGTGAGCGAGGATATGATTCACAGAGCCAATATGGGCATCCATCAAGTTATGGAGGTGGCCAACAGGAGGCAGCCATTTATGGGTGGGGTCATGAACCAGCATTCCAGTTCCATCCACATCCGTCCAGTTCCTCTTCTCTTCCTCAAGATTCTTATGTTGATTCTAGATTCCAATCAAGCCAACAACCTTACACTCCAAGAGGGATCCAAAGAAGGATGCAGGACTTGGCTATCTCATTATTTAGTTATAGTGAAAATACACAATACATGCAACCTGGTTATGGGTATCAACATCAAGGCCCAGACGATGAGGGAGAAGGTTCTTCTAGTTATTATCCATATTAATGCATCATCATTTAGGTAAGGATCACGTTTATTGTACTGCTTGAACCTATTTCATGTTTAATATGTACTCAACAATATCAGTTTAACATGTTCAATGCTTACTTCATCACGTTTATTGTACTGCTTGAACCTATTAGTCTTCATGTTTATTGTACTTAATCCAATTACTTTATAGTCAAATGCATGCCTAATGAATTTTCTGATTTTTATGTGATTATTTATATTTTTTCTATTTTTCTATTTTTTTACATTTATTTTGATTTTTTTATCTTTTTCACTAAGTTTCGGCCGAAACCGAAACCGAAACTGACAACCTTGCGGCCACCTTGGTGCACATAGGCCGCCTTGGTGCAGGGCAAACACCTTCTTGTTTTGGGGTCTGTTTTACTATTTGGGCAAAAGTTCAGGGGCAATTTTAGAAAATTGACAATTGATATGTCAAGATTGAAAAGAGAATATAAGACTTCCATTTCCTTTCCCCTTTCTCTCAGATTCTTCTCCCTGCCGGTTCCTCTCCCCTCCTCTTAAGAACATTGATTCATATTTGCATGGTGGACTTTTTGAAGCTAGTATCATTTTGTGGCTTTTTTTGACAAGTGAAAAATTATGAAATTATTATATTGATGTGCTTATAATTTACCTAGAAATGTGTTATATTTATGTTTCCTTTTAATATAGAGCATAACTATTTGAATTCCAAATTTTAGATTAAAATTTTCATATTGATTGACAGGCATTCAAAAATTCTTATTGGTTTCCTCCTTACTAATTTGTTATTGTTTGTCATTTATTTTGTTTCTACTTTTTAAAATATAGGTATATGTTCAAGATTTGTGAATATAAAATTTTCTATTAACTAAAGATAGAACTTATATGTAGAAAATGAATGATAGTAGTTCTCTTGAAATTTACTTAGTTATAAAAACTAGGTTTTGCCTAAGCGTCTCGCCTTGTCGCCTAAGCAATAAGGCGGTGGGCCACCGTCTTGGTCACTTGGAAACCTTGACAACCATGGTCTCATGCAAGGTATTCGAGCCACCACATGCCTATATAAGTTCTGGCCTCTCCACTCACTGACTTGAGTTTTGGTTTGGTGGTTCAGTTCAGTAACATAGACAATGTTAGGCGAAACAGGGAATGGTGACCAGCTTATCACCTGGGTTCGACAAGGGAAACCAGGAGGATATGGATACTTAGCAATTGCATAAAAGTTACGTCAAACAAAATATTAGATTGTGTACAATTACGTGGCCAACGCTATATTATTTATATATTTAAATTCTTTGTTGCATATGCTTGTGAATTGGAAGGTGAATGTCCAAATTTCACGATGACAACATAGGGTGTCTGTAATCCTGAGAGACGGGGATTTCATCTCTCTCTTCCAACATAAGCAGGATGCAATCAACCATAGAATGATGCCTGCCCACAATCAGTGACATACCACCAACCGCAGCCATCAACTAGCAACAGCTTCAGGCGGAGGTACAACAGGCAGCTAGTGGCAGAGACAAAGTATAGTTATTTTTCTCTTTTCTTTTTAATATGGCTGCAAATGGAACCCAAAAATCTGACCCATTTCCAATTACTAAACTTGTTTTCATGAAATCATTTCTTGGTCATAAACTTGGTTACACTATCTGGCAGAAAGTTCAAGGCAACTGATCATTCTACGGGAAGTAAAATATGCCTCAGTAAGGGCCGAAGGCCCAAGACAGAACTCTAGGCAAACTTGGGAGAAAGAATTGATCAATAAAATAAAGTTATTCAGTAGCAAAAGAGGGTGAGAGTTCCAATTGAAAGACAATGATCGAAGTGGTGGATCTCATCAATCTAGGTCTATACGCAAGAAAGAGGCTTTTTCCTTCTTTCAACAAGATGGCTTGTTTGATCGACTTGACCACAGTGCTCATGACAACTAGCCAGGCTGATGAAATTCTCTGGAGGAGGTGAAACCTGGCCCGGAGATTGACTATGGTGCTCATGATGGCCAGGGCACTCCTTATTCAAGGAGTTGATTACTGCCTCTTTGTTCTTTTTAGAGTAGTTTCCTCCAAGTAGAATCTAACTTTCCTTAGGAAATTCTCTAAAGACAATCTAGGGAGCTCCCGATCACTGGATGTCAACTGATGCCCCACGACACCCACTTTCAAAAAAACCGACGCCTCATGACACCGACTATCATTCCACTTCAGTGTCATTACCCACTACAGTACCAGGTGAAGAGGGCCTCGTGGATTCTCTCTATAACTTTCTAGAGAGAGAAACTCTGGGAAAGCATGCCGTGCCTTCTAGAAGGGACGCGTTGGGTTGGGCAGACACCGGTGTTCGTTGTTGGGGCGAACCGAGTCCCTCTCAGTGGGAGATGGCCCTCAATCGAGCTTCCCGGTAGTAGCGGCAAACAGGGGAAAAGGATGGACAGGCGAAGGGGGAACCCCTATCTGCTATCGCTGCGGGAGACAAGGACAACACCCAAAGGTATTGTAAGTACTGGAGGCCAGAGGCTATGGGAGATATGAGGACACCGTTTCCACCACGGTTGTATGCTGACACCCGCAATGGTGCTCCAAGGGGTGCTAAGAGGGGTCAGGAGGAAATGGACATTGGTCCGATCCCACAGGAACTGGTTTAGGGTTGCATGGCATGGCTTCAGCGATGACTATGGGTGGCACCATTGGATGGGGAGGTGGAGGAGCAAAGATCAAGGAGATGTTGGGGCTATGGGGGAGATGGATGGGAGGTCCGTCGAGTAACTAGCTCAGGATTCGTGGCGGTCAAGAGGCCGCCGCCGGCGGCGGCGGCAGCAGAGGCCGGGTACGTTGTGGCAGGGGGTACACTGCTATGGATCCAGCGATGGTCCTTGGAAAAGGGGCCCTTCCCTAATCCTAGAGCTTTGGAGTTAAGCATACGTCTAGAGGGGCTCCCCCTAATCCTCTGCAATGAGGAAGGAGTTGCAACCCTGGTCCGGGGCTTTGGGTCAATGGTGGCAGGGACAACACGATTTGCTCCGACGACTTCCCTCATGGCCATCCAGGCCACATAGCGAGTCAGCAACAGAGCCGAAGTGCCCCCGATGATCCACTCTGCCATCGGCGGAGGACATTTCGTGGTCAGGACACACATCTTGCCGGATTCGGAAGGACGACAATAAGTGACAGTAGGGCAACACTGTCCTAGGCAAGAGGATAAAGAAGAAGGGGGGCAGGGGTACATGGCAATCCCAGGCCCCCCCAGTTCAAATTTGAACTAGAGGGGCAAGTGGATGAGGTGGTTGGTCATTTATAGTGCCTTGGGGCCAGAACTGGGCCGCAGACTGTTTGGCCAACTTCTGGTCAATGAGAGGGGCCTGGTACTATTTGGGGGAGGCGGGCCGGCAATTATGTTGCTTTGTCCCACGAACCAAATTGGCTCTAGTCGCCCCGCGACTTACTTGGCTCCAGGGTTGCAGGGTTATTAGGTCCGACAATACCTGATAGGAGTCTTCTTCCCCCACCCATTAGCTGCAACAGGCACAGGGAGAAGGCAACTGGCCAAGAGGGGCTCCAGCCGGCCTGCGACGGCGACGTACTCCATGCAGCTCCACTCCGACAACTCTGACGATCCTCCTCTGGCCTCCGAGATCGTGATCCAAGCGGTCTCTTGCAGGCTTCTACAACAAGCCAAGGGGGAAACAACTGAGAAGCTCTCGCAAGCACCCAACGCAGCTCTGCGAAGGGACCGCCGAGAACTTCTGGCCTAACAGGTCGCCCTGCAGGTTGACTCACCCCTGGGCATCCATCAGCAGAGGGATAGTCCGACTCTGTCTCAAGACTGGGTGTGGGTACCGGGTGTACGGCAGACCTCCTGCTTCTCCGTTCAGTTCAACAATTCCCACATGGCTTACTAGGAGCCGCTCAGAAGGTGCCGACGACCGTCGGATCAATACCTGCCTCTCCGGGAGATGCAAGGCTCCAGTCAAATGCATGAGTTGGAGGAGGAGAAAGATCCTGAAGACCCAGATACTCTGATAGGATCGGTGACACCCACGAGACAGCAGCAAGGGCTTCTTATCTGAGATAGAGATTTCCATCATTCCATGACGTTGGGGCTACGCAGGCCTTGAAGGTGGAGAACAAGGACCATGAAAATGACGCCAATATGCTGGAGACCCCAGGAAAAACCAATCCCGCGGGAGAGGGGCAGTCCGATAGGGAGGCCTCTGAAACAAGTAGATTGGGAATTGAAGAGGTGAAGGAGTTGGTAGGAGTCGTGGAGAGGTTGATTGAAGCGCAAGTGAGGGAGCTAGTAGAGCAAGTAGGGATATCCTTTGCGAGGCTGGAGAAGGATCTAAAAGGAGTTTTTAACAAGGCCATAGTTGTCAAGGCGACAAGGCGACCAAGGCGAGCTTGGGATCCTCGAGTGCCTAAGCGTCTGCTTAAGCGGCGCTTAGGCGTTAAGTGTTAGAGTGTGGAGCCCGAACTCGCCATCGTGCGCCCTCGCATGCAGATCGACCTGCGCGGCGATCAGGTCGCGGGGGGGGGTCAAGGGGGCAGCGCCCCTTGCGCGGGTTTCCGGGGGCGGAGCCCCCGGAAGAAAATTTATGTTTATAGCAGGGGCAATAAAATATCAAAATTTATTTTGAGATAAAATTAACAATAAAAATTGGACTTTCAGAATGAATAAAATACTAACCTGATGTTTGTCAATTTCTTCCAAAAATATGCAAATCATACTCGGAAAAACATACATATAATATAAAGCAGATATCAAAAGAAAAAGACATCTCTCACTATCACATACAATCAATAATAAAGTAAACAAACACATAACTAGAGAAGTACCATAGATGACCACTGTAAAAAAAAGACATATAAAATTAAAATTAAAATTTAAAATATTTAATTAAATAATGAAGACAGAAGGGGGCCGCCTAGGCGCCGCTTTGGGCGCCTAGACCGTCAAAGCGACGCCTAGGCCCACCTTTGTTTAGCTTAATAAGGCGTCTAGGCGCCTTGACCTAAGAAAACCGCCTTCCCGCCTAGGCGCCGCTTAAGCGGCGCCTAGGCGGGCACCTTGACAACTATGAACATGGCGCAGAAAAGATGGTTGATTAACATAGCCAGGGATGCTAGAGGGGGGAAGTCCTAAAAAAAGATGGCCGCGGAGAGAAAGGAGGGTGCAAGAGCGGTGGAGGATAGGAACATTCCTTAATTCTAATGACGATTGTTTCTTAGAATGTGAAAGGGATTGGTGGGGGTGAGAAGAGAAGGGCAATGAGAGAGTTGGTCAGAAGATGTAAATTTGATATATTGTGCTTGCAAGAGCCTTAAGTACGAAACGATGGGGACGCTATTATGAGGGAAATTGGGGGTGCTAGGTTGTCGAAGAGGGTAGCCTTTCTAGCTATGGAGAGGGTAGGAGGCATAATGATTCTTTGATATCAGTGTGACATAGAGGAGGTGGAGGAGGACAAACAGGTGGGGAGGGGGGCGATCTTCCTTCACTTCCAAAATGTCAAGGATGGCTACTCATGGGACTTCTTAGGGGTCTGTGGACCACGGAGCATAAAAGGAAAGAGCCTCCTTTTGGAGGACTATTGCAACCAAAAAAATCCCTGCAATAATTGGGATGAAAAAAAAAAGGAGTGGAGGGACCCGCCCGGGGCCGGCCACCCCCGGGGCAGGGGGAACCCGCCCGAGGCCGGCCACGTCCGAGCAGGCCCCCCGCGTCCGCACGGGACAGGGAGAACCCGCCCGGGGCCGGCCACCCCCGGGCAGCCCCCCCCCCCCCCCCCCCCCGCGGCCGCATGGGGCAGGGCGGACCCGCCCGGGGTCGACCTGCCCCGGGCAGGTCTGTCCGGGGTGGCCCCTCCCTGGACAAGACCCGCCCGGGACGGCGGGGCAGTCCCGGGGCGGTGCCAGGGGTTACGTCTGCCCATTTCAAAAAAAAAAAAAGAGGGAGGAACGGACCTGCCCGGGGTGGCCTTGACCCGCCCGGGTTCGGCCCACCCCGGGACGGTCCCTCACCTTCTATAAATACCCCTTACGGGACTCATTTGGGGAGGACTTTTTTTCAGGAGGAAAGGACCTTTTTTCCGGAGAGAAGGAAGAGAGCTTGTGTTCGTTGTCTTGGCCCACTTGGGGTATGTAACATCCCGTGCCCGCATTTATGCCCCTACGTGGATCTTGTATTTGTGTCCCTACGTGGGCTTTGTCATTATGCCCCTACGTGGGTGTTGTTATTATGCCCCTACGCGGGATTTACATTTAAGTCCCCCATGTGGGCCTTGAAATCATGTTCCCGCCTCAGAACGGTGAGGACTTTTGCACTTGGATTTCTCTACGGAAAAGAAAATAAGACGACTTGTTCGTTGTTTTGGCCCACTTGGGGTATGTGACACCCCGGACTTATCTTTATGCCCCTACGTGGGCTTCGTCTTTGTGCCCCTACGTGGGTCTTGTATTTATGCCCCTGCCAGACTTTGTCATTATGCCCCGAAGTGGGCGTTGTTGTTATGCCCCTACGTGAGCTTTGTCGTTATGCCCCTATGTGGGCGTGGTTGTTAAGGACCCTTTGGAGGACTTTTGGACTTGGATTTTCTCTACGAAAAAGAAAAGAAGAAGACTTGTGTTCGTTGTTTTGGCCCACTTGGGGTATGTAACACCCTGAACTTGTATCTATGCCCCTACGTGGGCTTTGTTGTTGTGCCCCTATGCGGGTCTTATATTTATGCCCCTGCGTGGGTTTCATCTTTGTGCCCCTACGCGGGTCTTGTATTTATGCCCCTGCGTAGAATTTGTCATTATGTCCCTACGTGGGCATGGTTGTTACGCCCCTACGTGGACTTTGTCATTATGTCCCTGCGTGGGCGTGGTTGTTATGCCCCTACGCGGGATTTACATTTAAGCCCCCATGTGGGCCTTGTAATCATGTTTTCGCCTCAGAGCGGTGATACCGTGTACAGTTGACAACTCGTTGACAACTTTTGTAATGAAGTTTATGAAAGTTTGCAAGGGTGTGTGATACTGCCCCCGACGCGTGCCAGTTGAGAAAAATTGCGAATATCCCCTCCTACAAGAAAAATTACATATATGTCTTCCTTCAGGAGCTAAGGGTGCGCATCGTCTTTAAGGACCTCACGACCTCTCCATACTTAAGAAATGCCAACAAATGGTCCCGCGACCCTAGTGTCTTTCACGAACCACTCCATATAGGGTCGCGTCCAAATTACGAAAATGCCCTTCCAGCCTTGGGATGCCATGATAATTCCCAACGACTTTTGAAAACAGCCCTTGAGCCTTCCAGAGTCAATCCTTGCTTGGCGGCCACCCCATATTGTGATAAAACTTCCAGCAAGGTAAAATTACCATAGTGCCACTGGACATGGCAAATTACCAAAATGCCCCTAGTATCCAGGCAATCAACGGGACACCCTGGTGCACTCCTGGGCTCCTTTAGCTCACTCTTATCCCCAGATACAGTAGGGTGTTGCCCAGTTCAACCTGGTCTTAGCCAAACCCTACCTCTCATATATTTTATGTTCACCGACTGGGAGTCAAAAGTGCGATGCAAGCTACCTATGCTGATGTGTCCTCGATTAGAACCTTGGAGAGAAATTCTAGGCCTTATTGTTGACAATTAAACAAGAGTGTTCGGACGTTATGCCGATGTAAATCAACACTGACTGCGGTCAGTGGGGAAAGGTCCAGCACTCGAACCCTCATCGTCTGATACGATGCGCACCCCATGAAATGGACACTGCACTGCCCATTCGTGTAGCCCCATATGTGCACCCTTACCTCCTCAGAGAGAGTCCATTCCATGATCAAAGGAAACCCCCCAAACCCAAAACAAAATATAAGACTTCTCGCAAAGTCGCCCGGGTAAAAAGGGGACGTCAACCTCGTCTTAAAACAGACTGGCACGCCCGGTGGGACCTTTCCCGCCTTCTTCTTCTTGTCAACAGAAGGCCTAAACCTCTCTGAGGGTATCATCACCCCTCTTCCTCTTAGGGACGAGAAGAAGAGGACACCAGCTTCCTGCTTTTGTTGTTTCGAGTACAACTGTCGCACCGCAATTGGAACGATGGCTGCTATGACCTACGGCCCGCAAGTCGTCGCTAGCCACGCCAGGTTTGGCTACCTGGTGACTCCCATTGCTTTTGGCGACTTCCCCCCGGTTGTCGGCTCCCCCTTTCTCCTTGGGGTAGTGCCGATTGCTGGGGGCAACGCAGTCGCCCCTGCCGCCGCTGGTCGGGTCTCCCCGGCCAAGAAGACTTCCGCCGAGGGTGCTAGGCCCTCTGCTCCTGTCACCGGCCGGGTCCGCCTGGTCCAGAGGACAACTGCTGGGGGTGTCAGGCCCTCAATGTCCGCCATCGGTCAAGTCAGGTCGGCCATGAGGAAGACTGCAGCTGGGGGTGTCAGACCCTTTATTTCTGCAACAGGCCGAGCCAGGTCGGCCAACTACAACACTGCATCTGGGGGTGCCAGGCCCTCGATGTCAACCGTAGGCCAAGTCAGGTCAGCCAACAAGAAGCCCACTGCTGGAGGTGTCAGGCCTTCAGCTCCCCCAGTTGACCGGATATTCTCGGTCAACCAAATTACTGCCAAACAGCCGCCCCTGCCCAACGAGGGCAACGTCGTCACCGTAATGGAAGCCGTTCCGAGACAGCCGCCCCTGCTCAACGGGGGCAACGTCGTGCGCGCAACAGAGCACACCCTACAGCGGCAGCCTCACGCTCCGGCCGGGTCCGCTCGGTCCAGAGGACAACTGTTGGGGGTGTCAGGCCCTCAACCTCCGCCATCGGTCGAGTCAGGTCGGCCACGAGGAAGATTGCAGCTTGGGGTGTCAGGCCCTCTATTTCTACAACAGGCCGAGCCAGGTCGGCCAACTACAACACTGCATCTGGGGGTGCCAGGCCCTCGATGTCAACCGTAGGCCGAGTCAGGTCGGTCAGCAAGAAGCCCATTGCTGGAGGTGTCAGGCCTTCAGCTCTCCCAGTTGACCGGATATTCTCGGTCAACCAAATTACTGACGAACGGCCGCCCCTGCCCAACGGGGGTAGCGCCGTCACCGTAATGGAAGCCGTTTCAAGACAGCCGCCCCTACTTAACGGGGGCAACGCCGTGCGCAACGGAGCACGCCCTGCAGCGGCAACCTCACGCTTCGGCAAGACCATACTTGTCGGAGACCTCCGCATTAGGCTCGATGGAGGTGAGCCGATTGTGTCTCGAGATCGACAGGTCCCAACTATTCCTACCTCCAATCGCTTCGAACTTCTTCGGAAAGTTCGGGAAGCTGGGGCGAAAGTGAGGAGCTACGCCGCGCCTTCTTCAAAGGCGGCAACCCCCAGAGTAAGATATGGGGGCAACTCAACTGTGGAGTGACAGCTCCAGATGAAACAAATTTGGGTCACCAAGGAGGAGGCCCTAGTCATCAGACGGGCCCAGTCCAAAAAGGCCTTCCGCCAATCAGAATTACAGCAAGTGCGGAGCCCGGCTATTCAGCACCAAGGCGAGCCTTCGACCTCTCACGGGACGAGGAGCTCACCGTGGAGGCCCTTGATCAAGCGCTGCAGGAGCTGTCATGTAACATGGTGGCTATCCCGCCTCCTGACAATATAAATGCCTCTGTTGGGGAGGACAATGCTCTTATGGCAACATATCGGCGCCGATCGGCAAGGAATAGCAGAGGCCGTGGCCGAGGACGGGGTCGAGGGCGAGAGAATCCCTTAACCCTCGACAGGGTTATAATATTGAGAGGGGAGCAGCCGGGCCCCATCCCTGCACCTCAAGTGCGGGGCATTCCCTTCATACCTGAATCTTCAGAGAATGCAGGCCTTGATTCGGGAGCTCGAAGACCAAGAGGCATCCCTTTCATAATTCATTCTTCCGATGAGGAAGAAACTCCAGTCAGCGCCTCGTCGCCAGCTCCGACCTCGGGGCAGGCAGGCCCTTCTACCAGTGCTGGCAAAAGAGAAGGCCCCTCGGGTCAGTCCGATCGGGACGAGTCTCAGCCTGCTGCGGAGGAGTCTCTGGCACCGCTTTTCCAAGAGGGAGCGGGCATGCAAGATGAAGGGGAGCGCCCTTTCAAGCGAGAGAAACCACATGGAGCCCCGAAGACTCTGGAGGAAATCATTCCCCCATTCGACAAGACTCGCGCTAGGGCGGACCATAAAATCATTCAACACATGAAGCGGTTCCTAACTAATGTCACCATATGGGAGGCTATTGCTTGGAGCAAGGACTTGAGAGAGGCTCTCATAAAAGTCCTCCAAGACCCCGAGGCCTACGAGGCCCATGTAGCGGAACTGTAGGCCCAAGTATATCAAGCTCTTGCCGCCAATCTTATTTTCTCCGACAATGATTTACTGCTAGCCTCTCCTTGTCATAATCGCCCCCTATACATGAAAGGGACGATCAACGGCCATGAGGTGAACCGAATCTTGGTCGATGCAGGGGCGGTGGTGAACATTATGCCCCTGAAGACTTTCAAGTCTCTCTACTTGGCACCTTATCTGCAAAAAGTCAGCGCCGTCAAAATCTCAAGGTTCAACCAAGACTCTGAAGAAGCTCTCGGCCGGGTCAAGGTGAAACTGGTCATGAGTGACTTTGCCACTAAAGTGACGTTTTATATTATCAACGCCAACACGTCTTATAAGGTGTTGTTGGGAAGACCCTCGTTGCATGAAAATTGGGTCGTTCCTTCGACTCTGCACCAGTGCCTCAAGTATGCTAAAGGGGGAGAGTAACATACCGTATTTGCGGACCAAGCTCCTTTCCACCCTAATGAATGCCACTTGGCAGATGCCTCCTTGTATTTCGGGGAGCCCACCATAACAACCCCCGACCGAGTCAAAGACAAGGGGAAGCAAAAGGTCGAGGCCGAGCCCGAGAAGGGCCAACTCTTCACAGTCAATCGTGAGTTGTTAAAGCTTCACCAGTTGAGCCTCAAGCATGGTTCCAAGCCCACCCTGCCGGAAAGGCGTAATGTGGACTTTGAAGCCAATCTCATTAGCCGAACCATCGACCAGAGTGTCCCTTTGCCTCTGAAATGCATTCAGCTCCCCTTTCCGAGGGAGGAGCACAGCGTGGAGGAGTTGAAGACTTTTATAGTCTCTTATAGGCGCAAGGGTCGAAGCAAGGATAGCAAACAGACCCGGCCGATTGTCTTCTACAAAGGAGATTTAGTCCCACCATTTCCCCTTGAGGACAATGTTGGGTGGGACACCCCTGCTGATGAAGCGCAAGAGCCAGTTCAAGAAATGGATTATATGCCAGACCGGCTTAAGCGCATGTGTGTGAAGCCGGGAATTCCTCATATCCAGAACCCTGCGCGGAGGGCATATTTTTCCCACCTCTGGAATCCCCCGCAGGTCAGGGGGCAACTGCCTTTTTCCCGCAAGGACACTCGAGGGTTGGGTTATGATCAGGAGCCAGACTTCCAAGTTCATTATGGAGTCAACACTATAGGGCTCCTACCTCCCTTTCCCGAGGAGGCCCAGAAGGAGCCCATAGTTGACAAACTCCATCGCGAGGCTGGGCATGCCCCAACATCTCCTCGGTCGACACCCGCTGGAGAGCAACAAGCGAATGAAGCTCCTTCGAGTTCAACATGTCAGCGAGCAAACCTTGCAGAGTTCGAGGTATATGAGGCCGATACCGATGAAGATGAAGACTTCGTCGACCTCCGACCGGCTCCCCAAGAACTAGAAGACAGTGGCCAGGCAACAGTTGACGAGCTGATTGAGATTAATCTCGGTAGCAAGGACGACTATCGACCCACTTGTGTAAGTGCCCTTCTCAGCGGGGAAGAAAGGCAGGCGTACCGGCAACTCTTGGAAGAATTCAGAGATTGCTTTGCCTGGACATATATGGAGATGTCGGGTCTAGATCCCTCCGTGACAGAACACGACCTAGCTATACTTCCAACAGCTAAGCCAGTCAAGCAAATCCAAAGGCGTATGCGCCGTGAGCTGGAACTCAAAGTCAACACCAAAGTCAAACAAAATACTGGATGTGGACTTTATAGAGCCATGTATGTATCCTGTGTGGCTCACCAACATAGTCCCGGTCAAGAAGAAGAACGACCAAGTCCGGGTCTGTATTGACTTCCGAGATTTGAACAAAGCATGTCCGAAAGACGACTTCCTTGCCCCATCATTGAGACAATGGTGGATGTAACTACTGGCCACGAAGCCTTGTCTTTTATGGACGGATCGTCAGGCTATAACCAGATCCGCATGTCCATCAAGGATAAAGATCATACGGCCTTCAGGTCCCCTAAGGGGATCTTCAATTATAAGAGGATGCCATTTGACTTGAAGAATGCTGGCGTCACCTATCAAAGGGCAATGGCCAAAATCTTCGACGAGATGCTACATGACATTGTCGAATGCTACGTCGACGACCTGGTCGTCAAGTCTAAGAGGCGAGACAGCCACCTAGCGGCTCTACGTCGAGTCTTTGAGAGATTTCGACAGTACCAGCTCAAGATGAACCCGATAAAGTGTGCCTTCGGAGTCTCCAGCGACAAGTTCTTGGGCTTCATCGTCAGGTATCGAGGGATAGAGATAGATCCTGACAAAATCAAGGCCATCAGAGAACTACCCCCGCCTAAAAATATAACAGAGCTCAGGTCGCTTCAAGGAAGACTCGCCTATATTAGGCGATTCATCTCTAACCTCTCCGGGAGGTGCATGCCCTTTGGCAAACTAATGAAGAAAGGGACACCCTTCGCATGGGATGAAGACTGTCGGAGGGCCTTTGAGCAGATCAAGGAGTATCTCCTGGCTCCACCTGTCCTTGGGACGCCTATCAAAGGAAAGCCCCTTATCCTTTATATTGCTGCCATGAATGCTTCCCTTGGGGCGCTCCTGGCCCAGATCAATGAAGAGGGCAAGGAACGGCCTCTTTACTATCTCAGCCGGAAGTTGGTCGGCCCCGACAATCGCTACTCGCCCATGGAGAAGATGTGTCTGGCCTTGGTGTTCGCTGTTAAAAGTTGAGACACTATCTGTTGGCGCATCGAGTGGAGCTCATTTCAAAGTGGGACCTGCTCAAATTTCTCCTTAGCCAACCTGTCCTCTCTAGAAGGCTGGGAAAATGGGCACTCATCCTCATGGAATTTGACATCACCTTTGTCTCGCGCAAGACAATTAAGGGGCAAGGGATGGCTGAGTTTCTCGCCGCCCACCCAGTGCCGGAGGACTCCCCTCTCAATATTGAGCTGCCAGATGAAGAAAGGTTGCTGCAGCCGCTCGGCGAGGAAGGATGCAATACAAATGCCCCACCCCAGACCGAACATGATGTGCTATCCCTCATTTCTCCTTCATGGGAATTATATTTTGACGGGGCGTCCAGAACCATTAAGAGACCCGGTGACCTCACAGACTTTGTGTCAGGCGCTGGCATAGTCTTTGTGTCTCCCCAGGGAGGCGTACTTCACAACTCCTGTGCCCTCATGAAGTCATTGACCAACAATGAGGAGGAATATGAGGCACTGATCATCGGGCTCCAGCTCGTCCTGGAGATGGAGATTAAATGCATCAAGGTATACGGGGATTCTCAACTCGTCATCCGTCAAGTTCTGGACGACTATGACGTACGGGAAAAGGAGTCGATCCCCTACCATGAAGCCGTTATTAGGCTCAAAGAGAAGTTCTATCTATTTGAGATAGATCATGTGCCAAGAAGCAATAACTCCCAGGCAGACGCTCTGGCAAAACTTGCAGCAGCTTTGAAGATCCCGCTAGAGGGAGAGTTGAATATAATCGTCAGACACAGGAGGCTCATGCCTAGCATGCTCGACGAAGAATCTGGCCTCACTGTTTACGAGCTCAACAATGTTCAAGACGAGAATGCTCCTGAAGAAGAAGATTGGCGCGAGCCAATTAGACAAATCAAGAACAGGCAGCTTCCCCCTGAATGAGCCCGAAGGGTGCAATTGCTACGCAGAGCTACATCATACCAACTGGTCGATGGCGTTCTCTTCAGGCTCGTCCAGGAAAAGGACCACCCAGTCCTCTTGCGGTGCCTCTCGCCCAAAGAAGCTAGAACCGTTATGCAAGAGGTTCACTCTGGCTTATGCGGGGCTCATCAAGTAGGAGCTAAGATGAAAACAAACATCAAGCTAAAGGGATTCTATGGGCCCACTATGTACGAGGATTGCTATCAGTATGCTCGGACATGTCACCAATGCCAAGCATTTGGGCCGGTCCGTCGAAGGCCTCCTAACCCCCTGCATCCGACGGCGCCAACTTGGCCATTTGCGGAGTGGGGTATGGATATAGTAGGACCATTTCCTCCCTCATCTCAAGGGCATAAATTCATTTTGGCCGCCACGGACTACTTTTCCTGATGGGCTGAAGCTATTCCTCTACGAGAAGTCACTGGCGAAACAGTCGCCCGCTTCGTCAGATATCATATTATATATAGATTCGACACCCCTAGTCGGATCATTTCTGACAACGGCATGCCCTTCAGGAACAAGACAGTGTATGCACTGGCTTCTAAATTTCATATTGATTGGACGACGTCTTCGGTTTATAACCCTCAGGCCAACGGATTGGCAGAGGCCTTCAACAAGACACTCTATAAACTACTAGCCAAAATAATAAATGGCCGCAAACGAGATTGGGGAGAGAAGGTCCACGAAGCTCTTTGGGCCTATCGGACCATTTATAAAACCCCTACGGGGTGCTCCCCATTCTCCTTGGTTTACGGGGCTGAAGCGGTTGTCCCTTTAGAAATTGAACTGGCATCGTACCAGGTGGCAGTTCATGCTGGGCTACCGGGCCAAGATCAATCTGAGATTGAAAGGAGGCTTGAGGAATTATCCTGTCTGGAGGGTAAGAGACTCCAAGCTTACAAGCATTTACAAGTCTATCAAGCCCGTATGATGCATGCCTATGACAAACTAGTCAAGCACAGGGCGTTCAAGAAGGGCGATTTGATTATGCTCAAAGAAAAAGAGGTCCTAACAGGCAGATCCAGCGGCAAACTCCAACCCAACTGGCGTGGGCCTTATGTCGTACAGAAGATCTTTGAAGGGGGAGCCTACACGGTCGTCGACCACAAAGGCAACAGCCCGTTCCCGCCTCTTAATGGGAAACATATGAAGCTGTATCATGCGCCATTGCAAGAGTTTCTACAGCAGTCCGCACAGGACATACTGAGTCAGTGACTTCATCATGTGATAGCAGATGGTGATATCCAGTCCCACCAGGGCATGTTCACTATCGTAATTCAACCCGCTTTTCAGCATATTTTGTCCCACTGGGATTGGCCTCAACATGCCCTTGCGGGCCGCCAACTCATCATGCCTTTCGACTCTCTTTACCTTCTAGGGATTGGTCTCAGTATGCCCTCTCGGGCTGTCAACCCACTATGCCTTTCGGCATATTTTGTCCCTCTGGGACGGGCCTCAGTACGCCCTCTCGGGCTGCCAATTCAACTCGCCTTCGACACATTTTGTCCCACCGAGACCTACCTCAGTACGCCCTCTTGGGCTGCCAATTCAACTTGCCTTCCGGCACATTTTCTCCCACTGGGACCGGCCTCAGTACGCCCTCTCGGGATGCCAATTCACCTCGCCTTTCGACACATTTTACCTTCTAGGGACTGGCCTCAGCATGCCCTCTCAGGCTGCCAACCCAACTCGCCGTTCGGCTCATTTTACCTTTTAAGGATTGGCCTCAGTATGCCCTCTCGGGATGCCAACCCACCTCGCCTTTCGGCTCATCCCACTGGGTCTGGCCTCAGTATGCCCTCTCGGGCTGTCAACCCACCACGCCTTTCGGCTCATTTTACCTTTTAGGGATTGGCCTCAGCATGCCCTCTCGGGCTGCCAACCCACCTCGCCTTTCGGCTCATTTTACCTTTTAAGAATTGGCCTCAGTATGCCCTCTCGGGCTGCCAACCCACCTCGCCTTTCGGCTCATCCCACTGGGTCTGGCCTCAGTATGCCCTCTCGGGCTGTCAACCCACCACGCCTTTCGGCTCATTTTACCTTTTAGGGATTGGCCTCAGCATGCCCTCTCGGGCTGCCAACCCACCTCGCCTTTCGGCTCATTCTACTTTCTAGAGATTGGTCTCAGTACGCCCTCTCGGGCTGCCAACCCACCATGCCTTTCGTCTCATTTCACCCTCTCGGGATTGGCCTCCGTATGCCCTCTCGGGCTGCCAACCCATCATGCCTTTCGGCTTGTTTCACTTCTGGGCCCGGCCCCTGCATGCCCTTTCGGGCTACCGACCCATCTCGTCTCTCTGCTGGTTGTCAAATCCATTCTTCCACCCTACAGGGATTGGCCTCAGCATGCCCTCTCGGGCTGCCAACCCGCCATGCCTTTCGGCTCATTCTACCTCCTAGGGATTGGCCTCAGTATGCCTTCTCGGGCAGCCAACCCATCATGCTTTTGGGCTCATTTTACCTTCTAGGGATTGGCCTCAGTATGCCCTCTCGGGCTGCCAACCCATCGTGCCTTTTGGCTTGTTTCACTTCCGGGTCCGGCCTATGCATGCCGTTTCGGGCTGCCGACCCACCTCACCGTTTGGCTGTCAAGTTTCACTCACCCGTCCTCCCAAGGCCGTCAAATCCATTTCTCTTGTCTCCCACGGGCTTGGCCAATGCATGTCCTTTTCAGGCCGCCAACCCTATTTGCCTATTGGCCTCCAAATTTGATTCATATGTCCCACCGGAGCTGTCGAATCCATCCTTTCATCCTTTTGGGTCTGGCCTACGTGCGCCCCTTCCGGGCTGCCAACCCACCTCGTCTATCAGCCTCCAGGTTTAACTTGCATGTTCCATTCAGACTGTTAAACCTACTTGTTTGTCATTCCAACCGGGCTTGGCCTATGCATACCCTCCTCGGGTTGCCAGCCCATTCGACCCATCGGGTTTTGGATTTGACTAATCACGTCCCACTAG
This sequence comes from Amorphophallus konjac, assembly GCA_022559845.1. Classification (NCBI taxonomy): domain Eukaryota; kingdom Viridiplantae; phylum Streptophyta; class Magnoliopsida; order Alismatales; family Araceae; genus Amorphophallus; species Amorphophallus konjac. The sequence goes on from CM040121.1 coordinate 531,190,406, forward strand.
GGCTGTCAAGTCCACCTACTTGTCCCATCGGTGCGGCACGCATGCCCCTCCGAGAATGCCACACCCTCTCTGCCTTTTGGCACCATAGGTACAAAAAAAAACAGGGTTAAAAATACTGATACCCCAGTGGACTTGGTTGTTTCCATTAGGGGAGCAATCAAGGGCAAAAAGGCTTTAACCTGGTTAAGGTGAAAACCCGTGAGGGCGCCTTAGGCAAAAATGGGTACCCCTCAGTGTGAAAACTAGAAAGGGCGCACTAAAAAAAACTAAAGGGGGCCAATCCCGGCGAAAACCCGAAAGGGCGGTAGGCTGGTAAAGTGAAGAAAAAAAAAGAGTACACATGCAAGAGAATGGCAGTTAAGTCAATGAGCTCTGTTCTCTATTTCTTAATATCAAGCAGAAGAACCCCGAGACAAGCCCTCGGGGAAGTTGTACAACGCCGGGCTTGACAAGTAGCCCCATGAAAAAAAAACCATCAGGCAAAATCAAAGGCTAGGCTCGTCTCTCAAGTCAGCAAGGTGAGCCTCCCGCTGGAGAATCTCCTCCTGGAGCCCCTCAAGCCTACGGCAGTGAATCTACATCGGCACGCGCAAGACTGCGCTCCTCCTCGGTCTCTCGGACCTCTCGCAAAAGCTCATCTACTCTACGGAAGGTCGCCTGCTCGCGCTCATGAGTGTCCTCGACCTGGGCACCCACCTCAGCTTGGGCCGCCCGAAGTCTGCAAAGCTGCTACTCCTCCTGCTGAATCATCAGTTGAGTCCTCCACCTCCACTCTTAAATAGCGTAAAGGCAGGTGAACTCCTCCCGTAAAGACGCACGCTCAGTCATCCAGGCGTCTCAAGGGAGACCAAATGCATGCATTTGACAATGCTACACCAAGTTGAGGACCGTTCGGCTACTCTATCCCAAGGGTCGGGAAACTCCGAGGCAACTATGAAGCCTCACCGACTGAAGTTAAAACAAAAGAAGGAGACATAATCCAATTGGTGCCCTTTCCAAACAAAGTGAAATGTACAGAATTTTGATATACAAGCTACGACGCCCTTGCCTAGGGCAGTGCTGGCTCAAGTTTGGGCTAGATGGTATCTGCCTCAACTCGTGTACGGCCGATATCAACTCAGACCAACATGCCCTAAGGGCTAGTCTACATCAACTTTGGCTATCGCAAGACAACGATTAGCCAGCTTCAACGTTCGGCTACACACCTCAGCGGTTAGCCGACACATCTTCAGTGACACCTCAGCGGTCAACTGACATGACTACTTTTGGCAAACGCACCCCCAAGGGTCAGCCAATGTCAGTCTCAGGTATTACAACCCAACAGTCAATTGACAACGACACAGACTGATGGGCCTCCCCAAGGCAAGTCCACAACAACCTTGGGCCAACAAGCCTCGCCAAGGCAGGTCTACATCAACTACAGGCATACAAGCCTCTCCGAGGCAGGCCTGCATCAACTCAGACCAACATGCCCTAAGGGCTAGTCTACATCAACTTTGGCTATCGCAAGCCAACGATTAGCTAGCTTCAACATTCGGCTACACACGTCTACGGTTAACCGACACATCTTCAGTGACACCTCAGCGGTCAACTGACACGACTACTTTTGGCTAACGCACCCCCAAGGGTCAGCCAATGTCAGTCTCAGCTATTACAACCCAATAGTCAATTGACAACGACACAGACTGATGGGCCTCCCCAAGGCAAGTCTACAACAATTTTGGGCCAACAAGCCTCGCCAAGGTGGGTCTACATCAACTACAAGCTAACGAGCCTCTCCGAGGTAGGTCTGCATCAACTTCGGACCAACACGCCCTAAGGGCCGATCCGCATCAACTTTGACTAGTGCACCTCGAATGATATAGCCCGTCAGTGGGCACAGCACAAAGGAACGCATATTAAAGCGCATGGGCCATCCGCCCCCGCCTCCGGCCCTCACGGATGTCCCGTGGGAGGCACTTGTTGTAACCAAAAAAATCCCTGCAATAATTGGGATGAAAAAAAAAAGGAGTGGAGGGACCCGCCCAGGGCCGGCCACCCCCGGGCAGGCCCCCCCGCGGCCGCACGGGGCCGGGCAGGCCTGTCCGGGGTGGCCCCTCCCCGGACGGGACCCCCCGACCACGGGCAGGTCCGCGCGAACCTGCCCGAGGCGGGGCAGTCTCGGGGCGGTCCCGGGGGTTACGTCTGCCCATTTCAAAAAAAAAAAAAAGAGGAGGAACGGACCTGCCCGGGGTGGCCTTGAGCCGCTCGGGTTCGGCCCACCCCGGGCCGGTCCCTCACCTTCTATAAATACCCCCTACGGGGCTCATTTGGGGAGGACTTTTTTTCGGGAGGAAAGGACCTTTTTTCCGGAGAGAAGGAAGAGGGCTTGTGTTCGTTGTCTTGGCCCACTTGGGGTATGTAACATCTCGGGCCCGCATTTATGCCCCTACGTGGGTCTTGTATTTGTGCCCCTACGTGGGCTTTGTCATTATGCCCCTAGGTGGGCGTTGTTATTATGCCCCTACGAAGGATTTACATTTAAGTCCCCCATGTGGGCCTTGAAATCATGTTCCCGCCTCAGAGAGGTGAGGACTTTGGACTTGGATTTTCTCTACGGAAAAGAAAAGAAGAAGACTTGTTCGTTGTTTTTGGCCCACTTGGGGTATGTGACACCCCGGGCTTATCTTTATGCCCCTGCGTGGGCTTCGTCTTTGTGCCCCTACGTGGGTCTTGTATTTATGCCCCTGTCGGGCGTTGTCATTATGCCCCTACGTGAGCGTTGTTGTTATGCCCCTACGTGGGTCTTGTACTTATGCCCCTACGTGGGCTTTGTCGTTATGCCCCTATGTGGGCATGGTTGTTAAGGACCCTTTGGAGGACTTTTGGACTTGGATTTTCTCTACGGAAAAGAAAAGAAGAAGACTTGTGTTCGTTGTTTTGGCCCACTTGGGGTATGTAGCACCATGGGCTTGTATCTATGCCCCTACGTGGGCTTTATTGGTGTGCCCCTATGCGGGTCTTGTATTTGCGCCCCTATGTGGGTCTTGTATTTATGCCCCTGCGTGGGCTTCATCTTTGTGCCCCTACGCGGGTCTTGTATTTATGCCCCTACGTGGGCTTTGTCATTATGTCCCTACGTGAGCATGGTTGTTACGCCCCTACGTGGGCTTTGTCATTATGTCCCTACGTGGGCGTGGTTGTTACTCCCCTACGCGGGATTTATATTTAAGCCCCCATGTGGGCCTTGTAATCATGTTTTCGCCTCAGAGCGGTGATACCGTGTACAGTTGACAACTCGTTGACAACTTTTGTAATGAAGTTTATGAAAGTTTGCAAGGGTGTGTGATACTGCCCCCGACGCATGCCAGTTGAGAAGAATTGCGAATATCCCCTCCTACAAGAAAAATTACATATATGTCCTTCCTTCAGGAGCTAAGGGTGCACATCGTCTTTAAGGACCTCACGACCTCTCCATACTCAAGAAATGCCAACAAATGGTCCCGCGACCCTAGTGTCTTTCACGAACCACTCCATATAGGGTCACGTCCAAATTACGAAAATGCCCTTCCAGCCTTGGGATGCCATGATAATTCCCAACTACTTTTGAAAACAGCCCTTGAGCCTTCCAGAGTCAATCCTTGCTTGGCGGCCACCCCATATTGTGATAAAACTTCCAGCAAGGTAAAATTACCATAGTGCCACTGGACATGGCAAATTATCAAAATGCCCCTAGTATCCAGGCAATCAACGGGACACCCTGGTGCACTCCTGGGCTCCTTTAGCTCACTCTTATCCCCAGATACAGTAGGGTGTTGCCCAGTTCAACCTGGTCTTAGCCAAACCCTATCCCTCATACATTTTATGTTCACCCACTGGGAGTCAAAAGTGCGATGCAAGCTACCTATGCTGATGTGTCCTCGATTAGAACCTTGGAGAGAAATTCTAGGTCTTATTATTGACAATTAAACAAGAGTGTTCGGACGTTATGCCGATGTAAATCAACACTGACTGCGGTCAGTGGGGAAAGGTCCAGCACTCGAACCCTCATCGTCTGATACGATGCGCACCCCATGAAATGGACACTGCACTGCCCATTCGTGTAGCCCCATATGTGCACCCTTACCTCCTCAGAGAGAGTCTATTCCATGATCAGAGGAAACCCCCCAAACCCAAAACAAAATATAAGACTTCTCGCAAAGTCGCCCGGGTAAAAAGGGGACGTCAACCTCGTCTTAAAAAAAGGACCTACGTCGTTATCATCACTCTTCAGGCTGCCCATAGTGTATTAGAGGTGAGTTCAATGTAGTTGCTACCACTTAGGAGAGGACAGGTGATAACCCCAGATGAGGAAATGGAGGATTTTGTTGGCTTTATTGTTGATGCTGGTCTGATTGACATTAGGTTGTCCGATGCTCAGTTCACGTGGTCCAATACGAGGGTTGATCCATGTGGCATATTTTCAGGATAGAAATATGCTATTCAGAGAGGGGGATTTCATAGATACAGTGAGACAAGCATGGAATGCCCCAAGGCCAGAACAGTCTGCCATGGCTAAATTTGTGTGTAAATTGAAGTATGTGGCACAGGTGCTTAAAGAATGGGGTGCAACTAAGGTCTTACTAAGGAAAGCTGCGAAAGACAGGTCCTAGATCAGTCGGAGGGTTTAAGACTCCTTAGAGGTGGTTGGGCTCCTGGACGACACAAATAGACAACTCACAGATAGTCTCATGGTAGAATTTGAGGAGATCTTTGTAACAAAAGAGATATATTGGAAGCAGAGATCCAGCAAGAAGTGACTTAAAGAGGGTGACAACAACATTGCCTACTTTTAGTGGATAGCTTCAAGAAAGAGAAATGTTAACTCAATCAGATGTATTATGGTTGGTGACCACCTAATTTCAAGAGATGAGGACATCAGATGTCAGGCAAAAAAATTCTTCTCTCACCTCTTCACATAGGACACAATTAGGCCTTTCATAGCTGATGATCTCTTGCCATGCATTTCTATGGAGGAAAGATAAGCTCTATCTCTCCCTTTCTCAGAGGAGGAAATTCATAAGGTAGTCTTTTATCTAGCAGGTGACAAAGCACCTAGGCCTGATGGTTTCCCCTTGGCTTTCTTCCAAAAGTGCCAGGACATCATTAGAGCAAACCTACTCCTTGTAGTGTAGGAGTTTCAGGAGGGCAGTGCACACTTTAGGGCTATCAATAACACTATTCTAATTCTCATCCCTAAGAAGCCATATGCACAGAGCCTTAGGGATTACAGACCCAATAACCTCATGAAAGAAATCTACAAAATCATATCCAAGCTTTCTGACCATGAGACTTGACATAGTGCTTGACAGACTGGTTAGTAGCTATCAAGGGCCTTTTATTAGGGGTCGTCATATACAAGAGAATTTCTTGGTGGCTCATAAATGCATGCATGTCATGAACACTCAAGAATCAAGAGGAAAATGAGTGATCCTCAAGCTGGATTTTGAGAAGGCCTATGATAGTGTCAACTAAAATTATCTTTTTAAAATGCTCAAGAAGATGGGATTTGATGAAAGGTGGATTAGATCTGGACTTGTGTCACACAGCCAGTTTTGTAATCCTAATTAATGAGCAACATTCCACCTATTCTCACAGTGGAAGGGGCTCTCGTAAGGAGACCCCATGTCGCCCCTATTTGTTCCGGTTGCATAGGTTCTTAGTAGGATGTGACTGAAGGTTGAAGCATAGGGGCTGATCAAAGGTTTCTAAGTTGGGCTAGGCAGTGTGCACAGCACTTACTTGCAATATGCTAACGATACCATTCTTTTCCTAGCAAAGGATAAGAGGCAATTATATATCACGAGACTCATGCTGGAGTTGCTACAAGAAGTCAGCATGCTTAAAGTGAATTTCAGGAAGAGCCGAATAGTGGGGATGAATTTGGAAAAGAGAGCTCTATCGAAAGCAGCCTTTATTCTGAGATGCCAAATAGGAGATTTCCCTATCTCTTACTTGGGCCTATGGCTATCTCCCGAGGACCTACATTGCAGTAATTGACACAGTGTGATACAAAGGTATAAATCTAGACTAGCTGGATGGAAGGCGAGACTTCTCTCGTATAGGGGGAGGATGGTGCTTTGTAAACCAATACTGAATAGCCTCCCTATCTATTACCTCTCTGTCTTCCAGATCCCGAGGGCAGTGGCAATGAAGCTAGAGTCTACTCAATCAGGATTTTTCTGGCATGGGGCAGAGTGTGCAAGAATAATGAAATGAGAGGAGCCGACATAAAAATTGTTAGGGACTTCAATCAGACCTTATTGTGCAAATGGCTGTTGAATCTTGGCTATAAAGATAACAAGCTATGGTTGAAGGCGACCCGACATAAGTACCATGGGACATCAAGAGATTGTTACATGACCCCAGCTTCTCAACATAATATCTGTCCCATTTGGAGGGGGATGTTGAGTTGCAAAGATATCATGGTGGCCAATGTTTAACACACAGAATTTAAATAATAAAGATAGGGAATAAAAATCGTTGTTCAAAATAGAAGAACGGAAACGTTCGTTTATTGAACACGTGTGTGGAAACCAATCATGGCATGTGAGTTATTTATTCTATGGATTAGATTTATTAGACGATTAGGGTTCGGGTACTGAACAATTTCCCATGACAGCAGTCGGTGTTTATTTACATCGGTGCAAGCTTGAATACCCTTGATTAACTGCCAAAGAAAGTCAACGACCTATACAGCGTTAGTCATGATGCTAAAAGCATAACCACAGGCGCCATGTCATGCGAAGCAATGCCAACTGTCGGAAGCGTTTGAGAATTTAGAAAGGATTGCAGACTCAACCGATGTAGTTATGGGGATTGAGGTGCGTAGTGACCTCTATATCTGTTGAGAATACGCATGTAACCTCAAGGTTAAAGGCTACTGTGTGTTTGCCATTTAACCTTCTGAGGTCAACTTGGTCTCGAACATCCATTGTCATTTGCCTATGGTATGAATCATAGTGTTTCGTGACGGGAGCATTCATGCAATTTCGAAGAACCGCGGGCTCACATAGTCACAAACATACTTTTATAAATCATTAAGGAAAATACATGACATTACAGTGATATTTCATAACCACACGGTTTTTTTGACAAGTTTTAGATTATACATGACCCGTTGTTCATAGATAATCAGGGATTATACAACTTTCCCGGACAAATCCGGGATGTTTACACAATTATAAGACTCGGAAGGGCCTTTCTATGAGGTTAGGATTTCGAGGGGGCATAATCTCATTTCCCCAAAGAGATACATAAAGTACATAGTTCACATAGGGACTTGTGATGCACATGGGCTAAGAGAGATATTTTCTCTTTGTATCATACCCGCACAACACAGCACAACCACAGCACAAGCACAAAGCCCAATAGGATGGGCCTTCAAAAGCACAAGCACCAAACATAAGCACTCCTCTTCTGCGCTCTCTGCGTCTCTGTCTCTGTGTCTTCCAAAATGGGGCCCCCACCGGGGTATTTATAGAGCTCCAAGGTGGTTTCCCACGATTATACACTTCATCTGGAACAAAAGGGTGAACCTAGGGTTTGATTCTGACCAAATCTCATGAATGAGGGTTTACCCCGGGGCCAAAATCTCATTTTGGGGCTTTTCATCCGGACCAAATCAGGTAAATGGGAGGAATATAGAATGGACCCAGTCCAAACCACCCATATGATGGTTGGATCCGATCCAAACCCCCCATATGGGGGTGGATCCGGTCAAAAAACCTTTCAAAGGAGGCCAAGAGAGGCTGGGAATCACTGTCCACTACTGTTGCTAATTTTGTCTGTTGCTCCTGCTAATTTTGTTGTTACTGCTGCTAATTTTGTTGTTGTTGCTCCTGCTAATTTTGTCTGTTGTTATTGCTGCTAATTTTGATGTTGTTGCTGCTAATTCTGTTGTTGTGTTGTTGTTGCAACTAACCTATTGTACGGCTGTTGCAGTTAATTTTTGTTTGTTGACTAGGGTAGAATGCCCGTTTAAAGCTCAATCAGGTCCAAAAACCCTCCATCCGGTCCAAAGGGCCCTTAGAAGGATCGGCCTGGTCCAAACCTCCATAGAGGGGGTTGGATCCGGACCAAAACCCCCATGGGGGGGGGGGGATCCGGACCAAACCCCCCATGAAGGGGTTGGATCCGGACCACGGAGGGATTGGATCCGGAGGGGGGGTTGATCCGGTCAAAAACCCCTCCATGGGGGTTGGGTCCAAACCAAACCCCCATGGATCCGGTCCAAAACTCCTCATGGGGGTTTGGATCTAGTCCAAACCCCATAGGAAGGGATTAAAGGGGGGCGGCCTCTATAAATAGCCCCTTATTATTCATTTCTCCACGTGGAAGAAGGGAAAGCGACGTTTCTCGCATGTGTTTGGTGCTTTTGTGCCCAGTTTGTGGCTCTCTATGCCATTTGTTAGGTGGGAGGGTTTTATTGCCTTAAATTTTATCCTCCTCACCTATTTCACTCACCATGTGAGTTGTGAAAATTTAAATCCCTTGCAGAATTCATTTGTTCTGTGGGTACTTTGATCATCCTGCATACCCAATGGAATTTTCTGGGGCACCTGTGTCACCTAATATCGAGACAGCACAAACCTTTGCATCTTCTTGTGTATGTCACTAGATTTAAACTTTATGTTCCCCTAATTGCTTTGAGGACAATAAATTGGTTCAACAAATGCCCCCCACGAGACATCCGTCAGAGCCGGCGACATCGACGGGTGGCCCATGTTGCTCATGCACCTTTGTCCTCTTCTTGTTCGATTTCCCTGTTGTGAGAGGGGGACCTTTATGTTTGCTTATAACTTTGCTTGTCAACAAAACGAACAATTTTCTTTCATTCAATTCTCTCGATACGATGAGATCTTTTGTATTGGTTATGACATTGTTTGTGGACTTTGACCGAGCACCCATGTCTTTATGCTTCCACCGTTGATTTTTCCTTGATGTGATGCCCCCCCCCTTTTTTTCCTTCGATATTGTTTACTAACTCCAAATTGAAATTTGTCTTGCAGTAAACTTCTATGATGGCTCGCTTTGGAGGGGATCCAAGATTATGGGAGCTAACTCGAGGCTCTGAGGTCCGCCATGTCAAGCGGACCAACAAGCCAATGCCAGCCTTTGGGCCGCCTACTATAGCAGCCGAGAATTTTGACTTAGTGGATCACGGGTTTTCATGGATCGTCGAAGGGCTGGCCGGCAAGGCGAACCTGACCGGGGGCATGGTTGATTTGGCGAGGATCTATAAAGAGAATGGTATCTACAAGTACGACCGTTCCGGAGAGTACCCTCCACACTATCCATTAGATCATCATCTTTGTTCCTTCATCCAGAGATATATTCCTTCCAACATGGAGGTTGGTGACCCGAATCTTCTGGTTGAATAGTGTCATCTTGAGTGGGTGATTTTGTTAGAGAGGGACAGCATGCAGGGGACATGCACCCTATCTTGGCCAAGCTATCCTAAGGATTTCACACGACAACCCCAAGTTGGATGTGGCTGTCGCAGGCTTCCTGCCTCTGCGGCTGCGGCGTTGCTTCTTCTGGTTGGGAGCAGCAACAACAAAAATATGGTTGACCGAGAAAGCTCGGTTGACAGCATCGGTCTGGGCGGGGACGGCTTCTTCAACCGCTGATACCACCCCCAGAAAGTAGGGTGAGCCCACCACGGCAGGGAAGTCCCCAAACACCAGTGGGGTAGCCAAGTATCCAAACCTGGCATGGACAGTGACGACCAGCGGGCCATATGTAACAGCTACGATTGCGGTTGAAGTTGGTTGTTATGGTTGTCAAACGCGTCTACACGACCTTCCCTTCCTCTTCACTCCAGAAACAGAGAAAAAAAAAAGCATCGCAACCTTAGTAAAGGTGTGGATAATCTTTGATAGAAAAAAGAAAGGTGGGAACAGTCCTACCGGACGTGCCAGTCTGTTTAACTCACGAAATTTAAATAATAAAAATAGAGAATAAAAATCGTTGTTCAAAATGGAAGAACGGCAATGTTTGTTTATTGAACACGTGTGTGGAAGCCAGTCATGACATGTGAGTTATTTATTCCGTGGATTGGGTTTATCAGACGATTAGGATTCGGGTACTGGACAATTCCCCACCGACCGCAGTCGATGTTTATTTACATCGGTGCAAGCCCGAATACCCTTGATTAACAGCCAAAGAAAATCAACGACCTATACAGCGTTAGTCATGATGCTAAAAGCATAACCACAGGTGTCATGTCATGCGAAACGATGCCAACTGTCGGAAGCGTTTGAAAATTTAGAAAGGATTGTAGACTCAACCAATGTAGTTATGGGGATTGAGGTGCTTAGTGACCTCCATATCCGTTGAGGATACGCATGTAACCTCAAGGTTAAAGGCTGTTGTGTGTTTGCCATTTAACCTTCCGAGATCAACTTGGTCTCGAACATCCATTGTCATTTGCCTATGGTATGAATCACAGTGTTTCGTGACGAAAGCATTCATGCAAGTTCGGAGAACTGCGGGTTCACATAGTCACAAACATACTTTTATGAATCATTAAGGAAAATACATGACATTGCAGTGATATTTCACAACCACATGATTTTTTCGACAAGTTTTACGTTGTACATGACTCCTTGTTCATAGACAATCAGGGCTTATACAACTTTCCCAGACAAATCCCGGGAGTTTACACAATTATAAGACTCGGAAGGGTCTTTTATGAGGTTAGGATTCCGAAGGGGCATAATCTCATTTTCCCGAAGAGATACATAAATTACATAGTTCACATAGGGACTTGTGATGCACATGGGCTAAGAAGGGGATTTTCTCTTTGTATCATACCCTCACAGCACAGCACAACCACAGCACAAGCACAAAGCACAAAACCCAATAGGATGGGCCTTCAGAAGCACAAGCACTAAACACAAGCACTTCTCTTATGCGCTCTCTGCGTCTCTGTCTCTATGTCTTCCGAAATGGGGCCCCCACTGGGATATTTATAGAGCTCCAAGATGGTTTCCCACGGTTATACTCTTTATTCGGAACAAAAAGGTGAACCTAGGGCTTGATCCAGACCAAATCTCATGAATGAGGGTTTACCCCAGAGCCAAAATCTCATTTTAGGGCTTTTCATCCGAACCAAATCAGGTAAATGGGAGGAATATGGGATGGACCTGGTCCAAAACACCCATATGGGGAGGATCCGGTCCACACCCCCCCACTTGGGGGTGGATCCGGTCCAAAAACCTTTCAAAGGAGGCCAAGAGAGGTCGGGAATCACTGTCCACTACTGCTGCTAATTTTGTTGTTGTTGCTACTGCTAATTTTGTTGTTGCTACTCCTGCTAATTTTGTCTTCTGCCGTTGTTGCTAATTTTGTTGTTGCTGCTGCTAATTCTGTTGTTGTTGTGTTGCTGTTGCAGCTAACCTGTTGTGCTGTTGTTGCAGCTATTTTGTGCTGATGTTGTAGCTGTTTTGTGTTGCTGTTGTAGCTAATTTTTGTTTGTTGACTAAGGTAGAATGCCCATTTAAAGCTCAATCAGGCCCAAAAACCCTCCATCTGGTCCAAAAGGGGCCTTAGAAAGATTGGCCCAGTCCAAACCTCCATAGAGGGGGTTGGATCCGGACCAAAACCCCCATGGTGGGGGGGGGGGGGGGGGGGGGGGGGGGGGTTGATCCGGTCCAAATCCCCCATGGGGGGGTTGGATCCATGGGAGGTTGATCCGGTCCAAACCCCCCATGAAGGGATTGGATCCGGACCAAACCCCCCATTGGGGGGGGGTTGATCCGTTCCAAACCCCAAACCCCCTCCATGGGGGTTGGATCCGTTCCATCCAAACCCCATAGGAAGGTATTAAAGGGCATTTCTCCACGTGGAAGAAGGGAAAGCGACGTTTCCCGTGTGTGTTTGGTGCTTTTGTGCCCAATTTGTGGCTCTCTGTGCCATTTGTTAGGTGGGAGGGTTTTATTTCCTTAAATTTTGTCCCCCTCACCTATTTCACTCACCATGTGAGTTGTGAAAATTTAAATCCCTTGCAAAAATCATCTGTTCTGCGGGTACTTTGATCATCCCGCATATCCGACGGAATTTTCTGGGACGCATGTATCACCCAATATCGAGACAGCACAAACCTTTGCGTCTTCTTGTGTCTGTCACTAGATTTAAACTTTATCTTCCCCTAATTGCTTTGAGGGGACAATAAATTGGTTCAATAGCTAGTGTGCGTATCTGGGTGGAGAGTGGCCGGAAGTGTTTGTTCTAGAAAGGCAAGTGGTGTGGTGACTTTACACTGGAGGATACCTTTCCGCAGCTCTTTGCGATTACCACTACACCGGCAGCCATTTTCTTATTTATGCTGGCATCTTGAAAGGGGAGAAGTCTTGAAGGAGGCTTACTTCCTTTTTTCTGGCCAAAGGAGGAGAAAGAGTGCACAATCACATCCAAATTTATGAGGTATCACAACCATTTCTAATGTTTATTCTTCTTAGAGCACTTTTTAGCAATTTATTACAACTACTACCCCTGGTGATCATCACTCTTCATTTTTTTAGAGTAATTATCATAGGACCCAATTTCCTGACTACACCCATGTTTCTCCTTTTAATGAATTTCAACCATCTTGGCTCAAGCAAAAAGAGGGATTGGGAACATGGAACATAACTTATGTGCTTATGATGATGAAACATGGACATGACATTGTTGGGCAATTACAATTTAGAAATTATAAGATTGTTATTCGTATGCAAGTATCGAGAGAGCTAATTTGGGGGACATTAGGAAAGAATCGAGTTTCTCAAGGATATGTCGATTTGATTCAGGATATATATGAAGATGCTATTACTAGTGTTAGAACTATTTTTTTTGAAGTTACTAGTGTGAGAATTATTGTTGGAGAGACTTGTGAATTTCTTGTTACTATAAGTTTGCATCAAGGTTTTGCATTAAGTTATTACCTCTTTACCTTGGTTATGAACGAAGTAACAAAACAATTACATGATGATATCCCTTGGTGTATGCTATTTGCATATGATATTGTTTTAATTGATAAGAGTATTGATGGTTTAAATGCTAAATTAGAACGCTGGAGATATGCCTTGGAGTCTTAAGGTTTTAGAATTCGTAGGAATAAATCGGAGTTTATGCACTACAATTTTAGTAATGAGAGAGTGGCACTGAAAGAGAAAGTTCTAATTGATGGACAAAGCATTCCTAAAAGTAGTAGTTTTCGATACCTAGAGTCTATTATTCAAGAGAATGGAAAAATCTATGATGATGTCGCACACAGGATTAAAACAGTTTGGTTAAAATGGAGAAGAGCATCAAGAGTCCTTTGTGATCATCGTACACTTGTGAAACTTAAAGAGAAGTTTTATAGAACGACCATAAGACCTATTTTGTTATATGGCATCGAATATTGAGCAATAAGAAAGGAACACATTCACAAAAAGTGTGTGACGGAGATGTGAATGCCGAGATGGATGTTTGATAAAACTAAGAAAGATAAGATTAGGAATTAACACATCCGTGAGGACTTGGGTGTAGCACCAATTGATGGTAAAATGAGGGAAAATAGGCTCAAATGGTTTGGGCATGTACGACGTCGCTCTAACACAACGCCAATTATAAGATGTGATCAAATCTTAGTGAATGCTAATAAAGAGTTCAGGGAAGGCCTAAAATGAGATGGTGTGATGTTATCAGAAGGGACATTGACTTCTTGTGTTTAAATACGAATATAGCACTTGACAGAATTCTTTGACGGAACAAGATTCATGTAGCCAATCCCAAATAATGGGATACAACTCTGATGATGATGATGATGATGATGATAAGATTGTTATTCGTAGCCATGTCTTAACAGATTTGAAGAAGGCATGTTATAAAGGACTAGAAAAACATATTGTAGTTAAGAACACTAATAATTGAAGGAGAGACTCAAGGAAATGGGGAAAAATCCGTATTCCATATGAAATTTATTGATTTGAAGACAATATACTGATAAAGTGCCTTTTGAACTATTAAGAAGAACCAAATACCAGCACATGTATCCATATGTTGGAAGACATGTAAAAGTTTGAAAATTAAGCTAGGATCCATAAGTGAAAAGATTGAGGAATTTCCTGTAGCCAACAAAAGGCATGGTCTTTTTATTCTAGTGATCTATTAGATTGTTTTGGAGCTACAAATAGATGTCCTGCTATGTGCAATCTGAAAATGTTATAAGATTGGGTCAAAAAATAATAGGTTAGAAACTGGGGTAGATATATGGAAGGCATAAAGTTCTTGCAGTTACATCAAACAAGTTCTCATATTTAGGTTCTAGGTGCATAATGATTGAGAAATTGATAGTGACGTTAGAAGAAGGACTAGGAAATGATGGATCGAATGGAAGGAATTGATGATATAGTGCACATTAATCAAGCGCCTTGGAGGCTTAAAGGAAAATTTAACAATTATAAGATCAAAGATATGCAGTACAGGTGGAAGTATTAGATACTCAAGAAGGATCACAAGTACACTTTGACACAAACAAAGTGAGAATGTTGAGATTGAGTTTGTGGTGAGGTTTTGAGTGATCACATCAAAATTAAATGTCTTAGAAAGCATCTTATGTTATGCTAATCAAAACCAATGCAAGAGGGCAAAAGTTGGGATCCTTTGGCAATATAAAGTTTAGATCAAGATTCTATGTTGAAGAGAATAACAAGCATTCATATGGAAGAAATTGAGAGAGAGAAGCCTAGAGGAAACTTACACTAATGTGGTGAGAGCTGACTTAAAAGAGCTGCAAAAATCAAAAGGCGTGGCCCTTGATAGAAATTATGGAAGAGTAAGATCAACATTATGCTTGCCATAGTCTTATCACCGTCATCTTTCATCCCACCATCGTGCACGTGCAATACATGCACATACAGATGTAGATGTATACCCATGCCCATACACATACATGATTATATCTTCTTTTTCGCATACATGCTTTTCTTTCCTTTTTCAGTTTTTTATATGAAAGTTAACTGGTCCCTATTTTCACAACACGGTAGATATGACTACCAACTAACTAGTGTCAACTAGGAACCTGGTTACTTCCATTAGCTTTTTTTTCCTGAAAGTGGATGGTACCACATGTATTATAAAATATTAAGAATGTACAAGTAAGAAGGGAGTGCACCCAAAAACTCCCCTATACAAAAGAAGAGGCAAAGGCCTCACTACCCTTGGAGCATGGGTAGAATAAGAGAATTACAATTGTCCTCTCTACCAGAAAAACAAAACAAAAGAAAAAACGCCCCAAATACTTGTCAGGATCATGGCCCAAAGAAGTAGAGGTTGCCATCAGGCTAATATCCAAAAACAGATTCTAATTCATCGGGATTCAGGAGCAAGTACACTTTGGTTCTCTTCAATTTTTACTAATCAGATTCAGAACATGTAAAAACACTCCTAGTTTTCCATATCATGATCACAGACCGCCGCAGCACCAAACTTTAGTTCAGCTACCAATTATCCAGAAATATTTCGAAGAAATCCTCTTAGCCATGAAAACACAGGTGCTCCAATCAGCATCAAGGACCAAAGCAAAATCAGTTACCTGATTGGCGAGATGCGAGGTTTCGGAGTCACCGTGAGACGAGTCCTTGGAATTCTCCAGTCCCTTGATCAAAGACTGCACAAAAATCCGAAGAAAAAAATTCCACATCACCATGATCATTAAGAGCGCAACCAATCCCAGGCAAAACAAACGGCGACGATCGCGTCGAACCTGTAGGTCGCCGAGGATATCAGACAGCTTCCCGTTCCGCAGCACGATGGTTCCGGTATACGCTGTAAATCGCGCATAACACGCTCAGATTGGAGGAGAGTAGCACGTCGAAACCGACAACTTGAAAACACAGGGCAACTAGGACGGCGGGGGAACAACGAGATCATCAGAGTACCTGCCCCGACGAGGACGATGACCTTGGAGAGGCCCATTCCAGCTTGCATCGCCATGGTTCCCAGAGGACGCGCCACCTAGCAAGCTTTCCCAAATGCCACCTCTGCTACAAGGTAATAGCAAGGAGGTGGGAGAAGGAAGCGGCGGCGGTGGCAGGAGGAGAAGCCGCGAGCAGTGAGGACTAGCCGGCCCACGTGCCCCACCTTCCCTCCGTTATGGACGGGGTGGGGGGGGGGGCGCGGGGAGAGCCGACTCGGGTGGAATTTACCCGGTTTCGGCCGGGTTCTCGGTCCAGGTCGTGGAATCGGATCCGAGTTTCCAGACCGAGTCGCTGACGCGAGGGGTGAATTAAACAGCTTTTACTCCTGATTCTGACAATAAAATTATGTGCGAGTTTTATCCAGGTTCTGATGTGATGAGAAAATGATTTGCCTGTTTATGTTTGAGGAGACTGTTAGACTACGTAAAAATTGGAAGCAAAGTTTATGTAATAAATTGAATGAAAGGCAATCGATAGGTCAACAACCATTAAACTAGGACTATTAGGCCTGAAAAGTAAAAGTGGAGAGAGGTAAATTTGCGGTCCAAAAGATATGTGACCTAAAGCTGTCCAACTAAACCCGCAGAGCCCAACAAGTGATAGCCCCATTACTGGGCCCACTTACCAAGAAATCTAACTCACTCGGACCGACTCAACCTAGGCAGCCTCCTAGCCCGAGAGTCCGAATAACGGTCGCTCGAGGAAGAGCCCAACGGCGGTCGAGCGTAACCGGCCAAGGGAAGCCCGGGAGTCAGGATGGAGGAAGGGTAAGCGTCCTCGAGCGAGGGAGAGCCCGTATTTAAGGGGTAACGCCCCCTGAACACTCCTTCTCCCCCTGTCCCCAAATTAAAGAGAATGAACAATTATAAAAACCAAAGGAAGCCCTCCGGAAAAGGTAAACGATTCTGAGCACTCTCAGCCACCCTTATTGGTGGAGAGCGGTCTCGTGCCCACCCTATGTCTCTTTCTTCTCCTCCGCACAGCGCTCTATTACTTTGCTGACTTAAGCATCGGAGGGTTTTCCCAAGGTTATTCCCCTAGGCCCCCTGATATGTTTCCTACCTTGCAGAGTTCTAATCTAGCATGGTAACATTCGGTGTTCGAGGAAGATCGGACGGCTCAAGTTTCAGCACGAGATCATGCATCTTCATCTGACGCCGTCTGTGGGAAACGAACAAGAAACCAATATGGTGCGGAGAAGTAACAGTAGGAGAAACACCGGTGAAAAATGGAAGGCACCAGCGGCCGTGGATAGGGAACCTACGCCATCGCTCTTCGATTGGCCCTCTTTCCAATAACCAGGCCAATGTCCTACTTCCACCGGCCGCAAGGGGACAACCCGTTTTCGGGGACCCGGACGCCCTCTGATCCCTCAACGCTAAACTGGATATCCTCGTCAATTTGATGAGGACCCAGGTAGCCAAGGAGGAACGGTCCCAGCGTTCTCGGTCCAGTCCCCCCCCCCCCGCGTAGAAGCCTCTCGGCTAACAGTCAGGGGTCGTTTTATCCTCCAAGGAGGATGCATTATCCGGAGCGGGCCAGGCGGACCCTCACAACTCCCGCCCTCAGAGCAGGAGGCTTCCTCCAATCCGCAAGGAAGAAAATCCGGGCCACCTCGAAAAAGCCTAGGGAATCCCAACATCAGTCGGAGCTTTCCCTCCGATTGCGAGACTTTGAGCGACGTTTCGCCGTTCGAGGAAGATCGGATGGCTCAGGCTTCAGCACGAGATCACGTCTCTTCATCTGACACCGTCTGTGGGAAACGAACAAGAAACCAATATGGTGTGGAGAAGTAACAGTAGGAGAAACACCGGTGAAAAATGGAAGGCACCAGCGGCCGTGGATAGGGAACCTGTGCCATCGCACTCTTCGACTGGCTCTCTTTCCAACAACCAGGCCAATGTTCTACCTCCACCGGCCGCAAGGGGACAACCCATTTTCGGGGACCCGGATGCCCTCTGATCCCTCAACGCTAAATTGGATATCCTCGTCGATTTGATGAGGACCCAGGTAGCCAAGGAGGAACGGTCCCAGCGTTCCCGGTCTAGTCCCCCCCCCCCCCCCACGTAGAAGCCTCTCGGCTGACAGTCAGGGGTCGTTTTATCCTCCAAGGAGGACGCATTATCCGGAGCAGGCCAGGCGGACCCTCACAACTCCCGCCCTCGGAACAGGAGGCTTCCTCCAATCCGCAAGGAAGAAAATCCGAGCCACCTCGAAAAAGCCTAGGGAATCCCAACATCAGCCGGAGCTTTCCCTCCGATTGCGAGACTTTGAGCGACGTTTCGCCGAGCAAGAGTGCGCCCTTCGCGCCCGACAACAGAACTCCACGAAGGAGGACGAGGAGCAATCCCCGTTCTCCACCGACATTTTGGAGGCAAAAATCTCACCGAGAGTTTCCCTGCCGACCTTCAAATCCTTTGATGGCCAGGGCGACCCGGCCGACCACTACGACAGCTTCGATGCCCTGATGACTCTGCACGGGGCATCCGACACCGTCAAATGTCGAGCGTTCGAAACCACTCTGGTTCAAGGGGCTTAGGCCTGGTTCCGAGCACTCACCCCCGAAAGTATCACTAACTTCCGACAATTCGTGTGTTTATTTAAAGAAAGCACGCCCTTGAAAAATAAGCAATCATTAAGGAGCAAATCAATAAGGGAAAGAAAATTGGGCTATTCAGCCCGGTCCTTTACCCGACTTGGCTCGCTAATGTCGTCCCGGTGCCGAAAACTTTAGGCAAATGGCAGATGTGTGTTGACTTCACCGACCTCAATAAAGTCACTCTGAATGACTACTATCAGTTACCGAGCATCGATCAACTGGTTGATTCAACCTCGGGTAACGAACTTCTCAGTTTTCTGGATGCCTATTCCGGATATTACCAGATCCGGATGAACCCCGAAGATACCGAGAAAATCGCCTTTATTACTGACTTCGGCGTGTATTGCTACACCCGAATGTCGTTCGGGTTAAAGAACGCTGGAGCAACTTATCAGAGGCTGGTCAACCAGATCTTCGAAAACCAGATCGGGCGGAACGTCGAGGCCTACATCGATGACATGCTCGTCAAATCACCTAAGACCGAAGACCATTTCGCCGACTTGGCCGAGACCTTCAGCACCCTCCAGAGTTACAATATGAAGCTTAATCCTGCCAAGTGCGCCTTTGGAGTTAAATCTGGGAAATTTTTGGGTTTTCTGGTGACCCAACGAGGAATCGAGGCCAACCCCAAAAGATTCAGGCCATCCTAGATATGTGGCCGCCCGTTTGCATCAAGGATGTTCAACGGCTAACAGGAAGGATTGCTGCGCTCAACCGCTTCCTGTCTCGAGCGACAGAGCGATGATTGCCTTTCTTCAAATTATTGAAGGACCAAAATTGGCATCCGCTACCTTCACTTGGGACAGTGAATGCGAGAAGGCATTTACCAAGCTAAAGGAATTTCTTGCATCACCTCTGGTGTTGTCGAAACCTGTGCCAAGAGAAATGTTGTGTCTCTATCTCTCGGTAACATCTTCTACAGTAAGCTTGGTCCAAGTTCGAGACGACCAAGGAATACAGAGGCCAGTATGCTACGTCAGCAAGGTGCTTCTTGAGGCCGAGAGGAGGTATCCCGCAACCGAGAAACTCGTGCTAGCGTTGGTAACCTCGGCTAAGCACCTTTGGCCCTACTTCCAAGGACACACCATCATAGTGTTGACTGGTGAACATCTAAAGAAGATTTTGGCCCATCCCGAAGCTTCTGGCCACCTCGTTAAATGGGCAATATTGCTCGGGGACTACGACATCTCTTACCGACCCCGCACAACCATCAAGGGACAGGCTCTCACCGATTTCATTGCGGAGAACGTTGTCCCGCCCGGGGAGACGTCCCAACCAACAGCCGATCCGGCCTGGGACCTTTTTGTGGACGGATCTTCAAACTCGACCGGCAGCAGTGCTGGCATCTTCCTCACGTCCCCATATGGTGTCGAGCTCCAATACGCTTTGAAATTTAACTTCCTAGCATCCAACAACGCCTCCGGATACGAATCCCTAATTTCTGGGGCTAGGATGGCAAGGCGCCTGGGAGCAGAGCGGGTCAGAATATACATCGACTCTCAGTTAGTTGCCAGCCAGATCAACGGGGACAACGAAGTTCGGGAGCCATAGATGGTCAAATACCTTCATATGGTGAAAGAGATAGCCCGACTTTTCGAGAGCTTTCAGGTAATCCAAATAGTTCGGGAGGAAATGTGACGACCCAAGATCCGGATACCGGGAAGGCCCGATACCATTCGAATCCTGGCCTGCCGCCCACGAGTCGGGAGAGCTCGGAAGGGCTAAAAGGAGTGTGGAGGTACAAAGAAAGTGGAAATAAAGTATGACAATACAACAATTAACAGAAATAAATAAACAACTACTACAATATAGTCCAGTCCAACAGAAAGTACAGTCTAGAGTAGTAAAACGTACCAAATGCCAAGTGAACACTCGGCCCGGCGAGCTGGCAACTAAGAATCTCTACACTGCACCCTCGAACCTCGAGGAAGAACCGCCGCACCTGAAACGTAGGGGTGAGCCTCCTGTCACTGGCCCAGTAGGGATCTCGTGGAACCCCAACTGAGAACAACGGCGGTACAGAAAGGGAAAATAGCTACAACTACAACAGGAACAACAAATCGGTGGCCGGTCAAAACTCGGCACTATAGCTACTCCTACTGTATCGGAAAGGAAAGTCCCGATCTCACAATCGGGAACCGGACTACACTAACACCACCTACTAAGGTAAAACTCACGGTAACCTTGTCGTAGAGGCTTGTCTCCCAGGACAAGGCCAACCTGGACACGCTGTCCAAAGTGCGAACCCGACCACCGAGTCACGGGAACCGCACAACAAGACACAACCTCGGTAACACCGGACGGTCCAGAAAACCACGTCTCGCAGACATGAAACGGAATCCGAAAATAAGATAGTCACGTCTCACGTGACAGGAGTACCTGCCCACCAGAAGCAAGGCCGGATGCATCCACTGACGTCTTAGACCGCGCCTCAGGTGTCCCCCTCGACCCCTGGTGGAACGGGGACACTGTACTAGTAACCACAAAGCAAGTGACTAGCTGGGGTCGCGCTCGTCAGCGCTGGTCCAACCGCCCCCAACCACGTGTGCACACACAGACCGTGCGTCATTGGTCTGGCCCTCTGACTGGTTTTCCCCTCAGCCGGACTCTAGCTGCAAGACGTGGGGCCCAACGGAAACCAGTCTAAAAACCATCTCTTGGGGTAGCCTCGCCACCACTCCTTGGTGGGACCACTTGCGTGTTGGAAGGCTACGACTAGTGGGGAGTCACTAGTGTGACCACTCTCCAAGGAGAAACTCCGAGAAACACGCACGCACCCTGCGCGAAAGTCAAGAAGAACCAAGTGGCATCGAGCCACTGGACTCTGGGTAGTCCTCTAGACTCACTAAATCCAACGGTCCTTGAGTCACGAGACTCGGGGTCAGGACCGTCGCACGCAACAGCACAAGGCCGTCAATCTAGCCTAATCCCTAGGTCTGAAACCACGGTAATACGAATACCGAGACAGCTCACGAGCCGCCAAGACCATTCCCTCAGGAAGGGCACTGAGAAGCCTTCCAGCCCCAAGCTGGACAATTGGACTCACAGTCCGAGGCCATACACATGGCCCACGCGAAAAGCACAGAAGCACGATTCCCAAGGTAGCTCACAAGCCGCCACGCCAATTCCCCATTCTAGGGAAAACGGGAAACCTCCAGCCCCAGGCCGGATAACTGGACTTACGGTCCAATGCCACACACATGGCCCACTCGGGAATCATCTTCTGGGAAAACTCACGACATGCAGGGGAAACCCCACCGCACACACACCGATACACGGTGACTCGATCAAGCGTAACACGAAAGCCCGGAACATATGGGGTCATCGGACCCACCTCACCTACGGGCATGTTAATCGAGATAACACGGTACCTCTGACATCCCCGAAACACAGTCACGGAACCCACGGGATGTCCAGGACACTCACGAGACCGAAGGTCGACCGCCGGGTCACGACCGGGTCGACCGGAGGTCTACATAACACAACCGGGGCACAAGAGGCTCGCCCGGACCCTTAAGCCCACTGGGATACTATTCGAGGTAAAGCGACACCTCTGGACACCCAAAAACACGGTCACAGTACTCACGGGGTGTCCGAAATACTCACGGCCAAGGGAGGCACGATCAGCCATAGACTACCCGCCCGGGGCCGCCCGACTGGTCACCTCCAAGAACGCGCTATCTTCATATAGCGCGTTCAAATAGAATGCGCTATCTTTGCATAGCGCGACCAAACAGAACGCGCTATAGGCCCATAACGCGATAAGATCAGATCACGCTATGACCCTATAGCGCGACAGGGACAGAACGCGCTATGACCCCACAGCACGATAGGAACAGCCTTACTGTTCATCTTTTCCGATGAACGCGCCCTATCGGGGCGACGCGATCTTCAAGAACGCGCCCGCCTTGGCTAGCGCGTTCTCAGTCCGCGCCCGAAAACAGCGAAAACCGCGAAGAAATCCATTCCACGCCCCGTTCACCCCCAGGTGAAGGGGAAACAAAAGGGGAAACCTTCCCCAAGTCCCTAGGCATGTATCTAAACCCCTAGGTCGGCCAAAACACAGTAAAATGGGAGATCCGGCTCACACCCCAAAAATATACTTTTTCCCCAAATCGCTCAAATAAACCCGCTCGGCTCACCGCGGCCTACCAAACTCACGGGAAATAAAGTACACGAGTTGGGGATCCATCTCCCTACCTCCACCGAAGATTCGACGCGCCGTGGACGCCGATCCACGAAGAAACATCATTTAAACCCTCGCCGGTTCATGATCCTACGAACCGCCTCCACCATCGCGATCCTTGTCCCGTGCCCGTCGCTCCACGCCCCACGAGCCACGCCGCCCCGCCCTCGCTGCCTTCGTCGGTCGCCCGGAGTGAGAGGGGGAGAGGAGAGAATGTGAGAGAAGAGAGAGGGAAAAGGGTGAGAAATGAGAGGGGAGAAAGAGAAAGTGTTAATATATAGAAAATCCAAAAATTTTAGAAAATACCGAAAAATAGGAAAAATACTCCTCACGATCATCGGAAGACGCTGATCACCGTGGTAACGTCCCGGTGTCGAAGAACGCAACGGTTCACCCTGTACGGGGTTCCGAAGGTCCGACAAACGGAAAACACGCATAAAACCCAAAACGTAACCCGGGACCCACAAAGGTGCTCCAAAAATTCCAGAAAAATAACGACGTGCTCCTCACAGCGTCACGGACCCAAGAAAATTCACGGGCACACCACCAATGGGTCCGACAATCCGGTAAAATAGGATCCGCAACCCGCGAAAGCGATCCGAAACCCACGGATCCAGATCCGAAAAACCCGGGGCATTGCAGCCCTCCCCCCTTAAAGGAATTTCATCCTCGAAATTCAGGACTAGCATCAAGTCATAGGGGAAGAACACCTTAACCAACTGACAACGCTGTCAGAGCCCCAGCACGAAAACCTCGATCCTCACGAAAGCACCGATCCTGAGGGACACAACTAGACTATAATCACGAACAGCACCTCGCTCCGCACGCCGCGCACACCGGCCATCAGAGCAGGCACAACATAATAGCACACGTCTGGCACCACCTCAGACAACGCGAAAATCATTCATGGCGCCGCTGACACAATCTCGCAACCCTTGCCACGAGAAGCAGCTGCCGATCCATCCTATGGTCGGCGGACAAATCACACATCAGCTTCACAACCAGCTGACAGGTCGCACACCCTTCTCAAGGGAACAACCAATACAGATCCTCCATCAACTCACGCAGCCATCTCAACAGACCGCAACCAGATCATCGACTCAGCGCTAAGGATCACCTCACACCTGGCAAGTCGAAAGCCAAACATATCATTGTGCCGACTCTGCCAGAGCCCAGAAGATAAACTTCGACAGAGCCCAGATCCCATCCAGAAGGCACATAACAGAAACGATTACCAAAGGCCTCTCTGATACACGGCTCTCACCATTCACGATGCACAACCAACAACATCTTCTATCTGTGAAAGACCACACGTTGGCCACCAGCTGCTCGTCAACGGGAAACCTCTCACCGGCCCAGCGGGCACGATCCAACCCACAACAGGCCATCCCTTGACTCACACACAGCCAATTTCCACATCATGAGCTGAACTCCTCTCGAACATCGCATCCGATCTCAAGCATCGCGCCAACTCAACCCTCTCAGGGGGAGCACGATGAAACCAAATGACAAGATTATGGTGTCTTCGGCCATCACCTCACTCGACTCAGACTTACAGGGGAACCATCCCATGCTGGTCACAGACCAAGGATAACCATTGCGACACCAACGTCCCATCAAGGACCACCATTCCGACGCCAATCTCACTAAAAGGCTTCCGCCCACAGGCGTCACTCTTTCATCTTGTCTCATCAAAACCCTTCATCTCAATTAATCCAAGTGGACACCTGCCAATCCCGATTCTGCCCTTATCACAAAGCCACGGGACACCACCTGAACAATGCATGGCACACATCTCTGGGGGAGAAAAGTGCCACCCAATTCTCACAGCAACCTGGTTGCCAACATCACGACCAATGCACACGGGTCACTGCCATCACAACCCGACACGGCCATATAACCAACAGACACTACTATGGTTGATCATGCTGTTAGGCTCAGTAGCCGCTCACAGCTACCAACGGGGACCCCGTAATCCGTCAGAGATCACTTTCTCAAGATCACGGTCCCACCCGAGGACATGGCTGGCAACACAGGTCGGGCACCAAGCCACCGACTCGGACAAACACGTCCTCGACCTCCGTCGGGCGGCATCCTCAACAGTCCCATCTGGGCCTAACATCAACGCCTGACACGGCTTCCATAACAGAAACATGATACTCATGCGGCACACTTGCCAACATTTTTCCCGAACACTACTTCCTGCCAGTGCCAAGAACCATGATATCTCAAGCAACGGCACGGCAACAACACGTCCCACACTGAGGAACCAATCCTCCGATGCTCAACGCAATCTCAGGAAATCCGCCTGTATCAACCCAACGCTACGATCTTGAACCAGTGGGTCACAGGCCCACCAGGCTTCCGCTGCGTACTCTGATCCATGCGCGCACAGCCAATAATGCGAACACCGCCCAACCAGCACTCGTCCTTTTGGAGTAGCGCCAGCACCCTCACATACCAGGGAAAATGGGCACAACCCTCGCGGGCAACCACCTTGCCAAAAACGCAGGAGACGTCTCGCACGGATTTCATGGCACACAGAGGGCCAACCAATCCGAACACGCAATGCAAGATGATGAACCTTGGCCAAATGCAATCTCTCCAACCAAAGGAGAAACCAACACACCTCCAACCAATAGGAAAACTCCACGCTCGACCTGACCTCAAACCTCGCGCATGCTGGGAACAGCACCTCCCAGCACCGAGAAAACCATCGCTTCCATCAGGTCAGCGCCTCTGACACACTCAACAAGTGTCACGTCGGACCACGATCACAGCATCTCTCGATGCACTACCACTGCAATTCCTCGAACTGCAATACGCCACGCCAAGAGCCACAACACGAGCCATAATCGACAACCGTCAATGCTCATCCTCGAGTCCCGAACTCGTCACGAAACCTTCATATCTCAAACCAAATCCAAGGCGAACACAACCCATTCGCACACAAGAGCGCAGGAGCAAGACTTACTGGGACACCATAGTCCAATCCTACCTCGAAATCCGTAAACTAATTGGGACCGACACGCCATTTCTAACGCCACAGAGCACGATAAGAACATCAAGCTCGACAAAACAACAGCTCACCGAGAAGATTCTCCGCTCATCCGAGCACACCTCTCGATCAGAACACCCACTCTGCCACCTTAAACCACAACCTTAACACCTCATGGGCTGGATAAACCTCAAGCTGGAGTGGCCAAACACAACGACAGCTCCCTCAGAGCACACTCACGGCCACTTAACCACGAACAATCCTCGCCAGCCACCTGACCTCGCTGCAAATGCCTTGAACACAGCAACACAGCAACACACTTGCCGGCGACCTCTGCCCAACACAGCACAACCAGGGTCACAACCGATGAGGGAGAAAGCTCTCAACCTCGATCCGCAGACCCCAAGCCGGCACGAAAGTCGTGAACAATAGCCACCTTCACAGCGCCACACAGTGCACTCAAGCTCTCAAACTATCAAGCGAGAAACAAAGCAAAAAACAAGCACAAAACCCTATGCCAACTGCCGACTATATTGGACCTTATGGACTCTGATCACTGTAATATCTCGAATTGCTATGTACGTCCACAACCACTGCTCGGATACCAGCTGTGACGACCCAAGATCCGGATACCGGGAAGGCCAGATACTATTTGAATCCTAGCCCGCCGCCTAGGAGCCGGGAGAGCTCGGAAGGGCTAAAAGGAGTGTGGAGGCTCAAAGAAATAGTAAATAAAGTAGGACAATACAACAACTAATGGAAATAAATAAAAAACTACTACAACAGAGTCCAGTCCAATAGAAAGTACAGTCTAAATCAGTAAAGCGTACCACATGCCAAGCGAACACTCGGCTCGGCGAGCTGGCAACTAAGAATCTCTGCACTGCACCCTCGAACCTCGAGGAAGAACCACCGCACCTGAAACGTAGGGGTGAGCCTCCTGTCACTGGCCCAGTAGGGATCCCGCGGAACCCCAACTGAGAACAACGACGGTACGGAAAGGAAAAACAGCTACAACTGCAGCAGGAACAACAAACCGGTGGCCGATCAAAACTCGGCACTATAGCTACTCCTACTATACCGGAAAGGAAAGCCCCGATCTCACAATCGGGAACCAGACTACACTAACACCACCTACCGAGGTAAAACTCGCGGCAACCCTGCCGTAGAGGCCTGTCTCCCAAGACAAGGCCAACCTGGACACGCTGTCCAAAGTGCGAACCCGACCACCTGGTCGCGGGAACCGCACAACAAGACACAACCTCGGTAACACCGGACGGTCCAGAATATCACGTCTCGCAGACAGGAAACGGAACCCGAAAACAAGAGAGTCACGTCTCACGTGACAGGAGTACATGCCCACCAGAAGCAAGGCCGGATGCATCCACTGACGTCTTAGACCGCGCCTCAGGTGTCCCCCTCGACCCCTGGTGGAACGGAGACACCGTACTAGTAACCACAAAGCAAGTGACTAGCTGGGGTCGCGCTCATTAGTGCGAGTCCAACCGCCCCCAACCACGTGTGCACACACAGACCGTACGTCCCTGGCCTGGCCCTCTAACTGGTTTTCCCCTCAGCCGGACTCTGGCTGCAAGACGTGGGGCCCAACGGAAACCAGTCTAAAAACCGTCTCTCGGGGTAGCATCGCCACCACTCCCTGGTGGGACCACTCGCGTGTTGGAAGGCTACGTGTCACGCCCTGAGCGCGGAAGATTACCCGGAGGCGTGACGCGTCTATATGGATCGTGTCAATCATGTAAATATCAGAGTGCGCAAATAACTAAGCTTTAACTCAAAATTAATACAAATAGTACGAGCTGACAATTGTCACAACTAATCAAAGGACAAATACATATGTTCCCAGAGTCCAACGACTGGGCTTCAAATCTTAAGCAGTTCTAATCAAGTTGACTAATACAAATGACATAGATGAATTGATACAACTGACATAAGTGAACTAATACAATAACACAAAGGACATCACAATTAACATGACAATTGATGACTCCATTCTACACTCATCACTCAGACTCATCCCCTTCCGTGTTCTGGCCGATATCCAAACTACCTGAAAAGGTTAGAAAACCAACTAGATGAGCGAATCGCTCAGTATGAATTACATCTCAAGATTTAACATGCTTTAAGTGGTTTACAAGTTCGATTAATATCAGTAAAGTTATGCATGTAGATGAGTAGATATCAAGGATTGTAAAAATCGACAAGAGCAGTGAAGGAATAACAAGTGAGAGTATAAGGATTCCAACTTCAATGCAGCAATAGCAAGAGATTCAAGCAAGTAATAACTGGAATTAACGAAAATCTTTCCAAGAGAGTAATAACTCATGTCAAGCAAGTAATAGAAAGTAATATAAATTCAAGCATGTAAAATTAGAATTGGCTATTTATCAATTTTATTCAAGTAAAACTTTACCCTTCTGCGGGTCTCAAGTCAAATCAATCAAGTAATATCACAAGAATGAGTGGAATGTCTAAAGTCTAGCAAGCAAGTACTTCGGTGCAATGCCAAACACCATGGTCAATAAACTCCCATGGGCACAAGTACCTTCGGGTGCTCCTCCCAGGACCAGACCGGGCCCTATATGCACATCATTAATCATGTCTATCGACATCCACTCTCATTTATAGCTAATATAGAATTTCAAGGTTTGACCAGTATGATATATAAGGTAGAATTATAGAATGGAATTCAATGGCGCATTAATGTGTAGGGATGAACTAGGAGTGGAAACCAGTAACGTTTGATACACGGAAAAAAACTAGATAAGAGAGGTGCCTTATGGGCCACCTGACAATTTTAGAAACGACACCCTCACTGTGGGATGCCCTTCCTGGGAATTATACAGGGTTTAGAGGACCCTGTCAGGACTGCTATCTATCAGTGGAGATGGCAAAAGCGAAAGCCTAACGATCAGGTTAACGCAATGAGCCAGCTGTAATTCATCGCGTCAACCCTGCAGTTCATCGCGTCAACCCTGCGAACAGGCAGGGTCGACTCATCAGTTCATCGCGTCAACCCTGCGAACAGGCAGGGTCGACTCATCAGTTCATCGCGTCAACCCTGTGAACAGGCATGGTCGACTCATCAGTTCATCGCGTCAACCCTGCGACATCAGTTCATCGCGTCAACCCTGTGAACAGGCAGGGTCGACTCATCAGTTCATCGCGTCAACCCTGCGAACAGGCTGGGTCGACTCATCAGTTCATCGCGTCAACCCTGTGAACTAGCAGGGTCGACTCATCAGTTCATCGCGTCAACCATGTGAACTGGCAGGGTCGACTCATCAGTTCATCGCGTCAACCCTGTGAACTGGCAGGGTCGACTCATCAGTTCATCGCGTCAACCCTGTAAACTGGTAGGGTCGACCCTGTGAGCAGGCAGGGTCGACTCATCAGCTCATCGCGTCAACCCTGTGAACTGGCAGGGTCAACTCATCAGTTCATCGCGTCAACCCTGTGAACAGGCAGGGTCGACTCTGTGAGCAGGCAGGGTCGACTCATCAGTTCATCGCGTCAACCCTGTGAGCAGGCAGGGTCGACTCATCAGTTCATCGCGTCAACGCGATGAACTGGCAGGGTCGACCCTGTGAACAGGTAGGGTCGACTTTGCAGTTCATATTTGCTCAAAATGGCTTAAGGTATTAATCTTTGATTAAATTAGGGTATTAACCTTTGATTTAAGTTTATTTAGGTAAAACTGATGACATGGATAGATAGAGAAAACTGTAAGGATTATAGATCTTTATTCATGCATTCGTTTCATGCTTTAGTTACTTAAATATCAGATTTTTAACATGACGTATTATACAAGTTTTCATTTTTAAAGGAACTAAATGGAGACAAGGTTTCTAGATAGGCTACCTAACAGATTAATTAGGTATGCTAGTTAGTTAGTAGATCAACTAACATGTTAATTAGGTATGTTAACAGGTTAGTTAAACTAATAAGTTACGTAAAAACACGATAAAACTTGCGTTAAACGGATATATCGTATGGATATGAAGCTAATACATGCCAACTACCCTAGATTGAAGCTAATACATGCTAATCAATGCTAATCATCTTAGGTATAAGGCTACTACGTGCTAATTATCTTGGTACGAGGCTAATACATGCTAATCATCCTATATTTAAGCTAACACATGCTAATTATTCTAGGTATGAGATTAATACTTGCTAATTATCTTGTGTATGAAGCTAATACACGCTAATCATCCTAGATTTAAGCCAACACATGCTAATTATTCTAGGTATGAGACTAATACTTGCTAATTATCTTGGGTATGAAGCTAATACACGCTAATCATCCTAGATTTAAGCCAACACATGCTAATTATTCTAGGTATGAGACTAATACTTGCTAATATTTGCTAATACATGCTAATTATTCTGGGTATAATGCTAATACATGCTAATTATCTTAGGTATGTAGCTAATACATGCTAATCATCCTAGATTTAAGCTAACACGTGCTTTATGAACACTAAATATCGCATGGAAATGAGCCTAAGACTAAATGCCTAGACTAATCATCCTAGATTAGCTACTAGTTTAGTTAAAAGTTGAGAACACCTACTTGTTGGAAGATCGTAGCAGCAGAACCCTTCTTTGTAATCCCTGCAGAGCTTTGCCCCAACCTTAGCTAGCCTATAATGGGGGTAGCAAAAGGGGTATGTTTATAGGGTTGTCATGGCCGAATGGGAGGCAAGATCTGAAATAATGGGACTTTACAGCTTGTACAGGCTGGAGAGGTAAGGGATAATGTTTGGACAGCCAATCCATGGCCCAGATCGTAAAGTCTGTCTCCCACATTCATACACGATCTCTCTTCAATGTGCACACTTTCAAAGTCTGTACATCCTCGAAGTCTATACATTGGCTTCACAAAGTCTGCACATCACAAAGTCTGTACATTGCTATTGCTAGCCTATTCACTAAGTCTGTACATCACAAGTCTGTACATCCTCTCCCTCTCAAAGTCTATACATCACAAAGTATGTACATCCTCTCCCTCTCAAAGTCTGTACATCACAAAGTCTATACATTGGTTATTGCTAGCCTATTCACAAAGTCTGTACATCCTCTCCCTCTCAAAGTCTATACATTGGCTTCCCTCTCAAAGTCTATACATTACCTGAGCATAGTCATGAAGTCTGTACATTGCACTGTGCATCATTCTTCCAAGTCTATACAACGAGGTGAAGTCTGATCTTCCAAGTCTGTACGTTGCTAGCTTATAATGTATAATTAATTGGCACAAAAGGTAAATGGTGGATGCTAGGATTTGAACCATGATCATTGGGTTGAAAGGCAAGTTACTTAACCAACTACACTAGGAAGCCACTTGTTAAGTGAATACTCTTTACATATGATAACTACGTGTTCCAACTTCTTACTTAATCTAGAGTTTATCTAATATATTTTTTTGGGAAATATTATTAATAAATATATATATATATATATATATATATATATATTTATATTTATATTTATACAGGATGCTACACCCTCCCCCACTTAAAAGAATTTGGTCCCCAAATTCAATTATATTATACGGAGACAAGGAGGGTGAGAATTACTTACGAACTAGAATAATTCTGGAAATCTCCTTCTCATAGACTCCTCGGTTTCCCATGTAGCTTCTTGTTCTAAGCATCGATTCCATTGAATTTTTACCATAGGGATCGTCTTGTTCCTTAGAACTCGGATTTCTTGGTCGAGGATCTTTACTGGCCTTTGCTCATAGGTGAGGTCCTTCTGTATCACCAAGTTAGTGTGATCGATGACGTGTGAGAAATCGTGCACGTATTTCTTTATCATAGAAACATGAAATACGTTGTGCACTTCTGACAATTGTGGAGGTAGGGCGATATGATAAGCCACTTCGCCTACCCTTTCCAGTACTTCGAATGGACCGATAAACCTTGGTGTTAATTTACCTTTAACACCGAATCTTCTAATGCCTCGGCCGGGAGATACATTGAGGAAAACATGATCTCCGACTTGAAATTCCAGATCTCGCCTTCTGTTATCGGCATAAGATTTCTGCCTGGACTGTGCTATCATTAACCTTTCTCTAATGAGTTGTATCTTCTCGGTAGAATCTCGCACCATGTCAGGACCTAGAATTTATTTTTCACCGGCTTCATCCCAGCATATGGGAGATCGGCAACTCCTGCCATATAATGCCTCAAAAGGTGCCATTTGTATGCTGGCTTGATAGCTGTTGTTATATGCAAATTCGGCTAGTGGTAAGTGGTCATTCCAACTACCGCCAAAGTCTATAATTGATGCGGGACGAGACCACGGACACGACAAGCTCGTGACTGCCCCTTAACGAGAGAAGCGTCGGACGTGCGCGGTTGAGAAACCGACAGTGAGCTAGGGTGGTCGGCTCTCACTTGTGCCCAGATCGGGTCACGGGACGGTAACGCTCTCTCTCGCAGCAGCGGTGATATAAATATAAGGCGAGCTAATTATCCCTACACATGCTCTCTAGCAGCGGCATAAATAAGCATATATGAAATTAAGCAAAATGCCAAATAAGGAGCGAGGACGATACCTCCACGCGCTCGGCGTGGGGACGACGGACCCGGTCGAAACTCGTACTCCCGGAACAATAATACACAAGATTGCAGCCATACAAATCACTGTCCACTCCACGCAGGGAGGTAAAGGGCTACACAATGGGGTCCGGGAGGACCGAATTCGGGTTGACGGGCGGCTTCTCGCGTTGATTCGGCAGCACCCGAACACGTGACGGTGGGGCCCACGTGCTGTCCGGAGGGATCGTGCAGGGCCCGGTGTCACCACTATGGTGGAGACACTTGTGAAAGTGTTCCCTGGGCTGGCGGCACGCTAGTTCACCGGCCGGAAGCCAGGCGGCTCCGTTCGGCACCGGTAGGAATGACCGGCCACGGATCTGCCGGTTCTGTTTTCCGACGCGCGCTCCGGCAAGAACGGACGCTGCGATCAGCCCCGACGTCGGAATGCGACGAAACTAGCGCCGTTGGAAAGCTGCTTCGAAGGGCTTCAACTCTATGATTACAGAAAAATAACAAAACCTGCACTTCCAATTGGCGAATTTTGAAGGTTGATGTTGTACAGTAGCTTAACTCTCAGATCTGCAGGACTGTCCTCTGAGAACTATCATTGACCGCAGGGTAGATGTCCGATTCAGCTCTTGAGGTCTTCATCAAAGGTGTAGGAAATTGAGCTAGAAAGACGGCAAAACTGGTTTGGACAAGTTTGGATGTGGCTACGAATTGATAGGAATTTTTTCACTAACAGTGGCTCGGATCTGGAATCTGACTAAAGGCACTATAGCATATATAGAACACAAATTTTGAAAAATGGATAGAGGGCCGATCAAAAATTAGGAAAAATGGTGGATATAGGGGATGATGGACAGAACTCCAAGTAAAATTGAGAGGGTTTGGAAAATTCAAAAAGGTGGTCGGAGATAGGAAACTCAGAGCTGTTGTCATTGTAGACAGAGATAAAACAGATCTGGGAATGAAAAATGAACGAAAATGAAAAATTACTAAATGGAGGAGTTTGGACGTGAAAATTTAGGTGGAGGTGGGGATTCAAGGCAAGAACACACCCTCAAAATTCCAAATCCATCTGAGCTCATGGCTGGCAGTAAGAATTCACTAACTACACCTCTGTCCAGCAGGACAGAAACTTGAAGACGGCTCCGCGGCGACTCGAAGGCGGCACGAACGGCGGCGGCGGCGGCACAGATGAAGATCAGCGGTTGAGAGGGGGAGATAGAAGATTGATACACTCTAGAACTTGAGATTTGAGGAGAGGAAACCAGGGGGAGAGGAAGGGGGCGCACCAAGCTTCAAGCTTTCCAACAAAATTTTAGATTTTTCATTAATTTCCACATGAAAATACACACTTTTATATGATTCACATCAAATGCAATGTGAACCCTTGGATTTAGGGGTGGGGATTGAAGGGCTGGGATTGCATGCCACAAACACACAAAAAATGAATATAATATGCAAGGGGGGGGGCCTATTGACTAGAGGGGGGGTTGAATGGAAGGTTGAAATGGTAGGTGGCCTACCTTGGACAAAATGAGTCACTTGTCTACCATGTGTCCATATGACCAG
This sequence comes from Amorphophallus konjac, assembly GCA_022559845.1. Taxonomy (NCBI): domain Eukaryota; kingdom Viridiplantae; phylum Streptophyta; class Magnoliopsida; order Alismatales; family Araceae; genus Amorphophallus; species Amorphophallus konjac. Next base: position 531,224,298 of record CM040121.1, read on the forward strand.
CCCACCCTTCTAGATGTCCACCTTGGAAGGTTGACCAGCCCCACAAGGTGACATGGACCAATGGGAGAGGGCTGAGGCCCCCCTTGCTGGTCCTACGACATAATTGCATAAAAACCCACACAATCCATGGGAATGACTCCTTGGCTTATAAAATCTTACATTTGCGTACATACTTTCCCAAGGATATATACACAAACTAAAAGGACATAAATGCAAAAGAAAAAGTACAGGCACAGTGTCGATTCCCATCAACTCTCCCCGGGTGGGAGGAACTCGACCCCGTCGAGTAGGGGTATGGATGCTCGAGTACTCCGGCGGATCCGTCACCGTGCCAAGTAGCGCGGGTATGCTCCACTCCAAGTGACCGTCACCTGCTCATTCCATATATACTCGATATGCGCAAGCTGCCATGGGCTAGAGGTGGACACTCCGAATGGGGCACTCTCAAAAGGGGAGGCGGCGGCTCGAAGGCTCACTAGGAATCACCGCTGAGTCCCTGTAGGTGACTGATCCAGGTATAGATGTAGAACCGATCCCATACTCATCAAGCGAGTCCAATCGCCTCTCACTTATAAGAGACTGTCAACGAGCACAAGACACATGCAGACAGACATACCACACAAAGAAAAAGCACACCGACTCATCTACGACCCTAGACACACCTAATGTTAGTCCGGCCTACGCATAGGCGATGGTGGACCAGGACACCCGAATGTGTGCCATGCATGCATTTGACGTAACCGGAGGTTGACGTCACGGGGAACTCCTAGACATCCTACGATGCACCACTCATGGACATTTGGATTGGAGGTGGGAAGTCCGGGAGGTTCGGGTGGTTTAGGTGGACTCGGGGAACCAAAGTCCTTTTGACCCCCAAATGATGGTTCGGACCTATCGCTAGGTGGAGGTTGCTTGGTCCGAATGAAAAAAGTGTGATAGTGAACTCCGCGGAAGAAGGGGAGTGATGATGATAGCTCGGGAGGTTCACTAGTGAAGGGGTCAAAAGGATCGAGGAAGGTAGGACCCTGTGAGATGGTTTCCAACATGACATGGTCCCAAGTTTGGAATTCATAGTCACCGTCATACATTATGATCGGTGGGACGACGGACATGTGTAGAAAATAGGATTCCTCCCTTGGGCAAAAGGGAACGAAGTCGGACTCGGCCGGCATCGGGAGGAATAGAAGAATCTCCGTGGTGACACAACCCACGGTGCACTCGGAGGTAATGGACCCTAAGGCCGGATGGGTGAAGCTACGACTAGTGGGTTGGTCGAAGCCTCGGGCCAATAAATACGTCAACTTCCATTGTGAATCTAATCCCATGGCAAGATCGTCCAACGTGTCAACATGGTGACTAGATCGAAATGTGGTATGGAATGAGTTGATCAGCACTAAAGGTAAGGTGGTGTCCATGGATGGGAAGGGATGTGGGACCAAGCCATCCTTGAGCCAACTAAGAAGCGGATCGGCGATGAAAAGCGTACCCATTAGAAACACGGGTGGCTCGGGCTTGGGTGGCTCCAAATGAGAGGGTTCTGAATTAAGATCGGAAGGTGAGGGTGACAATGGAGCACTCTCGGGTGGTGAAGGAATTGGGTTAGGTAGTCCGATCGGCTCGGGACTCGGTTGGGAGGTAGATGTTTACCAAAGGGTTCGACCTCTAGAGCGAGAAAAATGAGACTCAAAGGGCTCGACCTCTAGAGCGACCTTATAAGATTGCGCCAGCGAGAACGCGTCGCGGACAAGACATTCAAGTTGGAAGTGAAACCGCAAACCTCTCCGGAACTCAAAGGCAATCGTGATGCTATCCTCTCCAACTCCATATTCCATCCGGTACTTATCATAGTCCCAAATGTACTCGGACACGGACATATCGCCTTGGACGGGTCGGCATGGGTTAGCCATAGTTTCCAAAAAGATGGGATTGGATCCCTAGGAATAGATATGCAAGACCATGTGGACAAGACACTAATACTCGGTACGGGGCGGAGTTAATCGATCCGAAGATCACTCGCGCAAGTGTGCGGCCTTCCCGATAGGCGTAGCCTAATGTTCGGACAACACCTTTTTATATACCGGGTTATTGGGATGCAATGCAAAAAGATACTTTTTTTTGTTTTAAAACAATGATGACCCTAAACATGACTTAGACAATGACTAATGGCTAGACGTAAATGACACTTTTTTTGACACCCTAGACTCAACTTACTCTGATACCAAATTGATGCGGGACGAGACCACAGACACGACAAGCTCGTGACTGCCCCTTAACGAGGGAAGCATCGGACGTGCGCAGTTGAGAAACCGGTAGTGAGCTAGGGTGGTCAGCTCTCACTTGTGCCCGGATCAGGTCACGGGACGGTAACGCTCTCTCTCGCAGCAGCGGTGATATAAATATAAGGCGAGCTAATTGTCCCTACACATGCTCTCTAATAGCGACATTAACAAGCATATATGAAATTAAGCAAAATGCCAAGTAAGGAGCGAGGACGATACCTCCACGCGCTCGGCGTGGGGACGACGGACCCGGCCGAAACTCGTACTCCCGGAACAATAATACACAAGATTACAGCTATACAAATCGCTGCCCACTCCACCCAGGGAGGTAAAGGGCTACACAATGGGGTCCGGGAGGACCGAATTCGGGTTGACGGGCGGCTTCTCGCGTTGATTCGGCAGCACCCGAACACGTGACGGTGGGGCCCACATGCTGTCCGGAGGGACCGTGCGGGGCCCGATGTCACCACTGTGGTGGGGACACTTGTGGAAGTGTTCCCTGGGCTGGCGGCACGCTGGTTCGCCGGCCGGACGCCAGGCGGCTCCGTTCGGCACCGGTCGGAATGACCGGCCACGGATCTGCCGGTTCTATTTTCCGACCCGCGCTCCGACAAGAACGGACGCTGCAATCAGCCCCGACGTCGGAATGCGACGAAACTGGTGCCGTTGGAAATCTGCTTCGAAGGGATTCAACTCTCTGTGATTATATAAAAATAACAAAGCCTGCACTTCCAATTGGCGAATTTTGAAGGTTGCTGTTGTACAGTGGCTTAACTCTCAGATCTGCAGGGCTGTCCTCTGAGAACTGTCGTTGACCGTAGGGTAGATGTCTGATTCAGCTCTTGAGGTCTTCATCAAAGGTGTAGGAAATTGAGCTAAGAAGACGACAAAACTGGTTTGGACAAGTTTGGATGTGGCTACGAATTGATAAGATGTTTTTCACTAATAGTGGGTCGGATCTGGAATCTGACTAAATGCACTGTAGCAGATATAGAACACGAATTTTGAAAAATGGATAGAGGGCAGATCAAAAATCAGGAAAAATGGTGGATGTAGGGGATGATAGACAGAACTCCCAGTAAAATTGGGAGGGTTTGGAAAATTCAAAAAGGTGGTCGGAGATGGGAAACTCAGAGCTGTTATCACTGTAGACAGAGACAAAATAGATCTGAGAATGCAAAATGAACGAAAATGGTAAATTACTAAATGGAGAAGTTTGGATGTGAAAATTTAGGTGGAGGTGGGGATTCAAGGCAAGAACACACCCTCAAAATTTCAAATCCATTTGAGCTCGTGGCTGGCAGCAAGAATTCACGAACTACACCTTTGTCCAGCAGGACAAAAACTTGAAGACGGCTCTGCGGCGGCTCGAAGGCGGCACGAACGGCGGCGGCGACGGCACAGATGAAGATTAGAGGTTGAGAGGGGGAGATAGAAGATTGATACACTCTAGAACTGGAGGTTTGAGGAGAGGAAACCAGGGGGAGAGGAAGGGGGCGCACCAAGCTTCAAGCTTTCCAACAAAATTTCTGATTTTTCATTAATTTCCACATGAAAATACACACTTTTATATGATTCACATCAAATGCAATGTGAACCCTTGGATCTAGGGGTGGGGATTGAAGGGCCGGGATTGCATGCCACAAGCACAAAAAAATGAATATAATATGCAAGGGGGGGGGGGCTATTGACTAGAGGGGGGGTCGAATGGAAGGTTGAAATAGTAGGTGGCCTACCTTAGACAAAATGAGCCACTTGTCTACCATGTGTCCATATGACCAGCCCACCTTTCTAGATGTCCACCTTGGAAGGTTGACCAGCCCCACAAGGTGACATGGACCAATGGGAGAGGGCTGAGGCCCCCCTTGCTGGTCCTACAACATAATTGCATAAAAACCCACACAATCCATAGGAATGACTCCTTGGCTTATAAAGCCTTACATTTGCGTACATACTTTCCCAAGGATATATACACAAACTAAAAGGACATAAATGCAAAAGAAAAAGTACAGGCTCGGTGTCGATTCCCATCAATAATGCATGCCCTTAACATATCTTCCACAACTTGATTAGTCCTCTCGGTCTGTCCATCTGTCTGGGGATGAAAAGCAGTGCTGTAGTTGAGTCTCGTCCCCAAGGAGTGTTGCAGGCTCTTCCAGAAATAAGAGGTGAAGCGCGGGTCTCAGTCAGATACGATCGAGACGGGAACTCCATGCAATCTAACCATTTCCTTCATATACAGGGCAGCAAGTACGTCGACTGACCATCGACTTTTGATGGGTAAGAAATGGGCCGATTTAGTTAACCGGTCGATAATTACCCAAATTCCATCATATCCGCCCCTAGACTTGGGCAAACCCATGATAAAGTCCATGCCAATGTCCTCCCACTTCCACTTGGGAATATCCAGCGGATGTAGCTTTCCGGCGGGTTTTTGATGTTCCGCCTTCACTTGTTGGCATGTGAGGTAACGAGACACAAAGTCTGCTACCTCCCTTTTCATGTTAGACCACCAGAAAGTTTTTTTCAAGTCTTGGTACATCTTAGTGGCTCCAAGGTGGATTATGTACCTCGATCTATGAGCTTCTTCAAGAATCTTCTTCTTCAATTCGGGACAGTCGGACACACATGTCCGTTCATGAAATAGTAATCTGCCATCAGGTGCCAGCTTGAAATCCAGTCTCTCGTCCAGCTTGCTCTTTATCTCTACTAGCGAGGGATCCTCTTCTTGTAACTTCTTGATTTCAGGTAGCAAATCTGGATGTAGACTCATATGAGATAGAATAATACACATGTTCTTCTCATCTGTGCTGATATCAAGCTCAGAGAATTTCTCCAGCAGTTTCCATTCTTGTATCATGCAGTTGGCCAATATTGTTCTCGGCTTTCGACTAAGGGCATCAGCTACGGAATTACCCTTACCAGGATGGTACTGTATAGTGAAGTCGAAATCCTTGAGATACTCGAGCCAACGCCTTTGCCGCATGTTCAGTTCCTTTTGGGAGAATAAGTACTTGAGGCTTTTATGATCGGAGTACACAGTGAATTGTTCTCCATAGAGATAGTGCCTCCAGATCTTTAAAGCGAATACTACTGCGGCCAGTTCTAAGTCGTGAACTGGGTAGTTCTCTTCATGTTTCTTCAATTGTCGGGAAGAGTATGCAATGACTCTCCCATTCTGCATCAATACACATCCGAGACCAATACCAGAAGCATCGGTATATACATCGTATTTTTCTCATTCCATTGGTAATGATAAGACTGGAGCAGTGGTCAAGAGATCCTTCAAAGTTTGAAAACACTTTTCACAGTATTCCTTCCACTCATAAGGCACTTCCTTACGGGTTAACCTGGTCAGGGAAACAGTAATTTTGGAGAAGTCCTTTATAAAACGCCGGTAGTAACCAGCTAGACTCAAGAAGCTCCGAATCTCAGTTACATTTGTGGGTCGTTCCCAGTTCTTCACGGCTTCGACCTTTGATGGGTCAACAGCAATTCCGTTCTTCAAAATGATATGGCCTAAGAAGGATACTTCCTCGAGCCAAAACTCGCATTTGCTGAATTTGACATATAGCTTGTTTCCCCTTAATATCTGCAATGCCTTCTTGAGGTGTTCTTCATGATCCTCTTCGGTCTTTGAATAGATCAGAATATCATCAATAAAGACCACAATAAATTGGTCTAAATAGGGCCTGAATATGTTGTTCATTAACTGCATAAAAGCTGCGGGGGCATTTGTTAGTCCGAAAGGCATAACAGTAAATTCGTAATGTCCATACCTGCTTCGGAATGTAGTTTTATGAATATCTTCTTCTTTGATCTTCAATTGGTGGTAACCAGAACGAAGATCAATCTTGGAGAAATATAAAGCTCCAGATAGTTGATCGAACAGCTCATCAATCCTTGGCAGTGGATACTTGTTCTTGATTGTAAGGTGATTTAGCTGTCGATAATCTATGCATAATCTCATCGATCCGTCCTTCTTTTTGACGAATAGCACGGGTGCTCCCCATGGGGAAGTACTCGGCCTGATGAAACCCTTGTTCAATAACTCCATTAGCTGTTCTTTTAGTTCCTTCAGCTCAGCAGGGGACATTCTGTATGGTGCCCTGGAAATAGGACGAGCACCAGGGACAAGGTCGATTGTGAACGACACTTCCCTTTCCGGGGGTAAGCCGGTTAAATCTTCTGGAAAAACATCGGGAAAATCCTGAATTACACGGATGTCTTCAAGTTTAACCTTCTCGACTTCCGTGGCAGTCACGAATGCTATGAAAGTCATGCATCCCTTATTCATAAGTTTACTAGCTCGGAGTGCTGATATAAGAAGTGATTTACTCCGAGGGCTATTGTAAACTAGCTCTGGGAAATCTACGAAGGTTAACTTGCCATGCCGGCAGTCTACAGTTGCTTGGTATGTGGATAGCCAGTCGGCACCTAGTATGACATCATAACCCTTTATATCTAGGCATATCAGGTCAGCAGGTAAATTATTTCCCTTAATCATCACTTCACAGTTTGGATAGTGATAAGTGCTATCAGACTCATTCCCAAGAGGTATATATATGACCAAATCTAACAGTTCATGTTTCTTAGAAAATGAAGCAGCAAAGTTCTTGGAAACGAATGAATGAGTTGCTCCGGTATCGAATAAAACTTGAGCAGTTTTTGAACAAATAGTGAGAATACCTTCCACAATTCCACCTTTAGTGGGTTCCGTCTCTTGGAGAGCTTGCAGACGGCCTTGTTTCTTTACCGGACGCTTCTCGTCTTTGGTGTCTTGTTCCTTCATCAGTGGGCAGTCTGGGATTCGATGCTCTCGGCTCCCACATCGAAGACAAGCTCCTAACTTTCTCCAGCATTCCTCGGTCTTATGACCAGCTTTATCACAATACTTGCAAATCTCCTTTGATGGTGTGGTGGTGGAGAATGACCTGTCATTCTTCTAGAATTTCTTCACCTTAGAGGGCTCCCCTCCCATGAAGAATCGCTTCTTGTTGAAGGATTGTTTGAATTTTCCCGGGCTTGTGACGGGTTCCTTCTTGTCTCTTCCTCGGATTCTCTCAGATAATTCGGTGGCGTCTTCCAGCAGTTGAGCACGCCGAACCATCTCCGAATAGACTTGGATGTCCATCGGGGCAAGTTGTGTGATATAATGGGGCCGAAGCCCGTTGAGGAATCTTCTCGCCTTCATCTTTTCCGTACACACCAAGTGGGGTGCATACCTAGATAATCTGGAGAATTGGGCCTCATACTCGGCCACTTTCAAGCCCCGTTGTTTTAGAACGGTGAATTCTGTGGCTTTCTTTTCCTGGATATGATCGGAGAAGTACTTGTTGTTGAAATGCTCCGTGAATTCATCCTATGTGACATGGTATTCTGGCAGTATTGCTTCTATGGATTCCCACCAGCATCGAGCGTCCCGCTCTAGTTGGAATATGGCAAGTAAAACCTTCTCTTCATCCGCGCATTGCATCACACGGAAGATTCGTTCCATCTTCTTTAGCCAATTCTCGGCATCCTGGGGGTCGGACGAACCCATGAACCTCGGTGGGTTCATGTTACGGAAACTTCGGTGGAGATCTCCCGCTCCACGATTTGCTCCGCCTTGGGCCACTTGCTGTAGTGCCTGTGTGAGGCCTTGCACGGTGCGCTGCATCTCGCGCCATTGTGCCCTTTCCGCAGCCATGATCCTACAAAAGAGTTAAGTATGATAAAGATCGGATTTACTTGTAAGGTCGAAAGTCATTGTAGAACTTAACCCATGGCTCTATACATCTCACAGGGTAAAGTATATCTATCCTTGAACTTGGGTTTTACTTATCCTTGAACTCAAGTTTTTACTTGGATTTCAATTTTTAACAGTTTATTTTTTCTAGTTCCCTAGGTTTGAAAACCTAGGCTCTGATACCACGAAGACTGTCACACCCCGAGTGCGGAAGATTACCCGGAGGCGTGACGCGTCTATATGGATCATGTCAATCATGTAAATATCAGAGTGCGCAAATAACTAAGCTTTAACTCGAAATTAATACAAATAGTACGAGCTGACAATTGTCACAACTAATCAAAGGACAAATACATATGTTCCCAAAGTCCAACGACTAGGCTTCAAATCTTAAGCAGTTCTAATCAAGTTGACTAATACAAATGACATAGATGAATTGATACAACTGACATAAGTGAACTAATACAATAACACAAAGGACATCACAATTAACATGACAATTGATGACTCCATTCTACACTCATCACTCAGACTCATCCCCTTCCGTGTTCTGGCCGATATCCAAACTACATGAAAAGGTTAGAAAACCAACTAGATGAGCGAATCGCTCAGTAGGAATTACATCTCAAGATTTAACATGGTTTAAGTGGTTTACAAGTTTGATTAATGTCAGTAAAGTTATGCATGTAGATGAGTAGATATCAAGAATTGTAAAAATCGACAAGAGCAGTGAAGGAATAACAAGTGAGAGTATACGGATTCCAACTTCAATGCAGCAATAGCAAGAGATTCAAGCAAGTAATAACTGGAATTAACGAAAATCTTTCCAAGAGAGTAAGAACTCATGTCAAGCAAGTAATAGAAAGTAATATAAATTCAAGCATGTAAAATTGGAATTGGCTATTTATCAATTTCATTCAAGCAAAACTTTACCCTTCTGCGGGTCTCAAGTCAAATCAATCAAGTAATATCACGAGAATGAGTGGAATGTTTAAAGCCTAGCAAGCAAGTACTTCGGTGCAATACCAAACACCGTGGTCAATAAACTCCCATGGGCACAAGTACCTTCGGGTGCTCCTCCCAGGACCAGACCGGGCCCTATATGCACAGCATTAATCATGTCTGTCGACATCCACTCTCATTTATAGCCAATATGGAATTTTAAGATTTGACCAGTATGATATATAAGGTAGAATTATGGACAGTATGATATATAAGGTAGAATTATGGAATGGAATCCAAGGGCGCATTAATGTGTAGGGATGAACTAGGAGTGGAAACCAGTAACGTTTGATACACGAAAAAAAAAAACTAGATAAGAGAGGTGCCTTATGGGCCACCTGACAATTTTAGAAACGACATCCTCACTGTGGGATGCCCTTCCTGGGAATTATACAGGGTTTAGAGGACCCTGTCAGGAGTTAAATATCACCTCTCAGGCTGCCATCTATCAGTGGAGATGGTAAAAGCGAAAGCCTAACGATCAGGTTAATGCAATGAGCCAGCTGTAGTTTATCGCGTCAACACTGCAGTTCATTGCATCAACCCTGCGAACAGGCAGGGTCGACTCATCAGTTCATCGCGTCAACCCTGTGAACAGGCAGGGTCGACTCATCAGTTCATCGCGTCAACCCTGCGACATCAGTTCATCCCGTCAACCCTGTGAACAGGCAGGGTCGACTCATCAGTTCATCGCGTCAACCCTGCGAACAGGCTGGGTCGACTCATCAGTTCATCGCGTCAACCCTGTGAACTGGCAGGGTCGACTCATCAGTTCATCGCGTCAACCCTGTGAACTGGCAGGGTCGACTCATCAGTTCATCGCGTCAACCCTGTGAACTGGCAGGGTCGACCCTGTGAGCAAGCAGGGTCGACTCATCAGTTCATCGCGTCAACCCTGTGAATTGGCAGGGTTGACTCTGTGAGCAGGCAGGGTCGACTCATCAGTTCATCGCGTCAACCCTGTGAACTGGCAAGGTCGACTCATCAGTTCATCGCGTCAACCCTGTGAACTGGCAGGGTCGACCCTGTGAGCAGTCAGGGTCGACTCATCAGTTCATCGCGTCAACGCGATGAACTGGCAGGGTCGACCCTGTGAACAGGCAGGGTCGACTCATCAGTTCATCGCGTCAACGCGATGAACTGGCAGGGTCGACTCTGCAGTTCATATTTGCTCAAAATGGCTTAAGGTATTAATCTTTAATTAAACTAGGGTATTAACCTTTGATTTAAGTTTATTTAGGTAAAACTGATGACATGGATAGATAGAGAAAACTGTAAGGATTATAGATCTTTATTCATGCATTCGTTTCATGCTTTAGTTGCTTAAAAATCAGATTTTTAACATGACGTATCATACAAGTTTTCATTTTTAAATGAACTAAATGGAGATAAGGTTTCTAGATAGGCTACCTAACAGATTAATTAGGTATGCTAGTTAGTTAGTAGATCAACTAACATGTTAATTAGGTATGTTAACATGTTAGTTAAACTAATAAGTTACGTAAAAACACGATAAAACTTGCGTTAAACGGATATATCGTATGGATATGAAGCTAATACATGCCAACTACCCTAGATTGAAGCTAATACATGCTAATCAATGCTAATCATCTTGGGTATAAGGCTACTACATGCTAATTATCTTGGTACGAGGCTAATACATGCTAATCATCCTAGATTTAAGCTAACACATGCTAATTATTCTAGGTATGAGACTAATACTTGCTAATTATCTTGTGTATGAAGTTAATACACGCTAATCATCCTAGATTTAAGCCAACACATGCTAATTATTCTAGGTATGAGACTAATACTTGCTAATTATCTTGGGTATGAAGCTAATACACGCTAATCATCCTAGATTTAAGCCAACACATTTTAATTATTCTAGGTATGAGACTAATACTTGCTAATATTTGCTAATACATGCTAATTATTCTAGGTATAATGCTAATACATGCTGATTATCTTAGGTATGAAGTTAATACATGCTAATCATCCTAGATTTAAGCTAACACATACTTTATGAACACTAAATATCGCATGGAAATGGGCCTAAGATTAAATGCCTAGACTAATCATCCTAGATTAGCTACTAGTTTAGTTAAAAGTTGAGAACATCTACTTGTTGGAAGATCGTAGCAGCAGAACCCTTCTTTGTAATTCCTGCAGAGCTTTGCCCCAACCTTAGCTAACCTAGAATGGGGGTAGCAAAAGGGGTATGTTTATAGGGTTGTCATGGCCGAATGGGAGGCAAGATCTGAAATAATGGTGCTTTACAGCTTGTACAGGCTGGAGAGATAAGGGATAATGTTTGGACAGCCAATCCATGGCCCAGATCGTAAAGTCTGTCTCCCACATTCATACACGATCCCTCTTCAATTAGCACACTTTCAAAGTCTGTACATCCTCAAAGTCTATACATTGGCTTCACAAAGTCTGCACATCACAAAGTCTGTACATTGCTATTGCTAGCCTATTCACTAAGTCTGTACATCACAAGTCTATACATCCTCTCCCTCTCAAAGTCCATACATTGGCTTCCTCTCAGAGTATGTACATCACTTCCTCTCAAAGTCTGTACATCACAAGTCTGTACATCCTCTCCCTCTCAAAGTCTATACATTGGCTTCCTCTCAAAGTTTGTACATCACTTCCTCTCAAAGTCTGTACATCACAAAGTCTATACATTGGCTATTGCTAGCCTATTCACAAAGTCTGTACATCACAAGTCTGTACATTGCACTTCCCTCTCAAAGTCTATACATTGGCTTCCCTCTCAAAGTCTATACATTGCTTGAGCATAGTCATGAAGTCTGTACATTGCACTGTGCATCATTCTTCCAAGTCTATACAACGAGGTGAAGTCTGTACATCCATTAGTGATCTTCCAAGTCTGTACGTTGCTAGCTTATAATGTATAATTAATTGGCACAAAAGGTAAATGGTGGATGTTAGGATTTGAACCCTAGTCATTGGGTTGAAAGGCAAGTTACTTAACCAACTACACTAGGAAGCCATTTGTTAAGTGAATACTCTTTACATATGATAACTACGTGTTCCAACTTCTTACTTAATCTAGAGTTTATCTAATATATATTTTTTGGGAAATATTATTAATATATATATATATATATATTTATTTATATGGGATGCTTCACTACGACTAGTGGGGAGTCACTGGTGTGACCACTCTCCAAGGAGAAACTCCGATAAACACGCACGCACCCTGCGCAAAAGTCAAGAAGAACCAAGTGGCATCGAGCCACTGGACTCTGGGCAGTCCTCTAGACTCACTAAATCCAACGGTCCTTGAGTCACGAGACTCGGGGTCAAGACCGTCGCACGCAACAGCACAAGGCCGTCAATCTAGCCTAATCCCTAGGTCTGGAACCACGATAATACGAATACCGAGACAACTCACGAGTCGCCAAGACCATTCCCTCAGGAAGGGAATTGAGAAGCCTTCCAGCCCCAGGCTGGACAGTTGGACTCACAGTTCGAGGCCACACACATGGCCCACGCGGAAAGCACAGAAGCACGATTCCCAAGGTAGCTCACAAGCCACCCCGCCGATTCCCTATTCCAGGGAAAACGGGAAACCTCCAGCCCCAGGCCGGATAACTGGACTTACGGTCCAAGGCCACACACATGGCCCACTCGGGAATCATCTTCCGGGAAAACTCACGACATGCAGGGGAAACCCCACCGCACACACACCAATACACGGTAACTCGATCAAGCGTAACACGAAATCCCGGAACACATAGGGTCGTCCGGACCCACCTCACCTATGGGCATGCTAATCGAGGTAACACGGTACCTCCAGACATCCCCGAAATACAGTCACGGAACCCATGGGATGTCTGGGACACTCACGAGACCGAAGGTCGACCGCCGGGTCACGACCGGCTCAACCGGAGGTCTACATAACACAACCGGGGCACAAGAGGCTCGCCCGGACCCTTAAGCCCACGGGGACACTATTCGAGGTAAAGCGACACCTCCGGACACCCAAAAACACGGTCACGGTACTCACAGGGTGCCCTAAATACTCACGGCCAAGGGAGGCACGATTAGCCATAGACTACCCGCCCGGGGCCGCCCGACTGGTCACCTCCAAGAACGCGCTATCTTCATATAGCGCGTTCAAACAGAACGCGCTATCTTTGCATAGCGCGACCAAACAGAACGCGCTATAGGCCCATAGCGCGATAAGATCAGATCGCGCTATGACCCTATAGCGCGACAAGGACAGAACACGCTATGACACCACAGCGCGACACTAACCGCCTTACTGTTCATCTTCCCCAATGAACGTGCCCTATCGGGGCGGCGCGATCTTCAAGAACGCGCCCGCCTTGGCTAGCGCGTTCTCAGTCCGCGCCCGAAAATGGTGAAAACTACGAAGAAATCCATTCCACGCCCCGTTCACCCCCAAGTGAAGAGGAAACAAAAGGGGAAACCTTTCCCAAGTCCCTAGGCATGTATCTAAACCCCTAGGTCGGCCAAAACGCCGTAAAACGGGAGATCCGGCTTACACCCCAAAAGTATGCTTGTCCCCCAAATCGCTCAAATAAATTCGCTCGGCTCACCGCGGCCTACCAAACTCGCGAAAAATAAAGTACACGAGCTGGGGGATCAATCTCCCTACCTCCACCGAAGATTCGACGCGCCGTGGATGCCGATCCACGAAGAAACGCCATTTAAACCCTCGTCGGTTCACGATCCTACGAACCGCCTCCACCACCGCGATCCTCGTCCCATGCCCGTCGCTCCACGCCCCACAAGCCACGTCGGCCCGCCCTTGCCGCCTCCGTCGGCCACCCGGAGTGAGAGGGGGAGAGGAGAGAACGTGAGAGAAGAGATAGGGAAATGGGTGAGAAATAGGGCTGTCAATGGGCCGATCCGGCCCGATAGGCCCGCGGGCTTGGCCCGATTTCGGGCTGGGCCGCAAGGTCATTTTCGGCCCGCGGACTTTTAGTCGGGCCTAAAAGCCCGACCCGACTTGACCCGCGGGCCGGGCTCGGGTTTTGAGTTTGGCCCGCTGGTCGGCCCGGCCCGTTCTTTTTTTTTATTCCCACGTCAAAATTTAAAAATTATTTAGTTAAAACTATGTTATTTTACTTAATGATAAATTTTAAAACTCTCTTTTTACACAAATTATGTAATTAATATCAAAATTTTAATTAATTTAATGAGATTATATGCTTTATATTATTATTTTTATTATTTTATTTAAGTTGTCGGGCCGGGCCGGGCCTTAGTCGGGCTTTGAAATTTTTACATAATGTCGGGCCCGACCCGGCCCGGCCCGACATAAGTCGGGCCCGGGCCGGGCTCGGGCCTTAATGTTGAGAAGTCGGGCCCGGGCCGGGCTTAGGCGGCCCGGGCCCGGCCCATTGACAGCCCTAGTGAGAAATGAGAGTGGAGAGAGAGAGAAAGGGTTAATATATAGAAAATCCAAAAATTCTAGAAAATACCAAAAAAATAGAAAAAATGTTCCCCGCGATCCTCGAAAGATGATGATCGCCGTGGTAATGTCCCGCTATCGGAGAACGCAACGGTTCACCCTGTACGGGGTTCTGAAGGTCCGACAGACGGAAAACACGCGTAAAACCCAAAACGCAACCCGGGAGCCACAAAGACGCTCCAAAAATTCCAGAAAAATATCGGCATGCTCCTCACAACGCCACGGACCCAAGAAAATTCACGGGCACACCACCAATGGGTCCGACAATCCGATAAAAATAGTCCGAAGCTCAATGGGACAGGATCCGCAACCCATGAAAAGCGATCCGAAACCCACGGATCCAGATCCGAAAAACCCGGGGCATTACAGGAAAACTCCCGAGCAGATGCCCCCTCTCGCCTGGCCTCTGCTATCCGCTCTGAAGGGACCCAGTCTATCTTATTCGAAGAGTTAGAGCGACCTAGTGTGGATACCGAGCTCGTAGCAACTATACAAGCGTCGCCCGATGACTGGTGAGCCCCCTACGTGGCCTGGCTAAGCGATTCCCAGGAACCCGCCGACCCTCGGGAAGCAAGGAGACTCAAGTATCAAGCTCAATGGTTTGTCCTACTTGACGGAACTCTTTACAGACGATCCTTCGCCGACCCCCTCCTCAAGTGCCTCGACGCCCCAGAAGCCCATCAAGCAATAGAGGAAGTGCACGAAGGAATCTACGGCGCACACCAGGGAGGGAGATCGATTGCGAGGATCTTATTACGCCAAGGTTACTGGTGGCCCACTCTCCAGCATGACTGCTCCGCGTACGCTCGAAAATGCGACCGCTGCCAGAGGTTCGATCATCTAATCCACCAGCCAGCCTCGGAACTCGTGACCTTAACTGAGCCCTACCCCTTCACTCGGTGGGGGATCGATATCCTAGGTCCGTTTTCGGTGGCCTGGGCCCATAAAAAGTTTCTTATCATCGTCATCGACTATTTCTCCAAGTGGATTGAGGCTGAAGCTACTGCCAAAATAACAGAGGCGGTAATTTGGAGTTTCGTGTGGAAATCGATCATCTGTCATTTTGGCATCCCCCGAGTGATTGTGAGCGATAACGGTCGGCAATTCAACTGCGCTTATTTTAAGAATAGGTGCGCCTACCTACATATTCACAACCAATTCACCTCGGTAGTCCACCCTCAGGCTAACGAGCTGGTCAAAAATGCCAACAAAACTATCCTCAAAGGCATCAAGACCAGGCTCGGGAAGGCCAAGGGCAATTGGCTTGAGGAATTGCCTAGCATACTATGGTCGTATCAAACCACCTCGAGGGCCTCCACAGGTGAAACTCCATTCCAAATAGTATATGGCACTGAGGCAGTCATTCCACTGGAGATCGGTAACCCCGCTCTTCGGGTTATTAACTTCCTGCCCGAGCCCAATGAACAGAAGTTACTGGAAAACTTGGACTTGGCCGACGAAGTACGCGAAGCCGCAAGGATCCGAGCAACGGAATACTAGTGACACATGACTCGTTACTACAGTGCCCGGGTCCAAGATAGATAGTTCAGCTGGGAGACCTCGTCCTAAGAAAGGTCGAAGCCTCTCAACCACTAAAGGCGGTGGGGAAGCTAGCCCCCAATTGGGAAGGCCCCTATCGAGTAGGGATGTTCATACTTCGGTTCAAACCGAACCAAACCGAACCGAACTTCGGTTCGATTTGGTTCGATTTGGTTTCATAACGTGTGAAACCGAACCAAACTGAATAAATTTAATTTGTTATTTATATTTATATTTATTAATATTATATATCATAAATATATTAAAATATTTAAAAACATGATTACATAGACGTATAAACATACAAAATATAAGTATTTTTTATTTTTATTATATATATAATTTATTAAATTCATATATATTGTAATAAGATATAAAAATTTTGGTTTAAACCGAACCAAACTTAATTTGTTTGGTTTGATTCGGTTTGGTTTGAAGTTTAGTTTAGTTTGGTTTGGTTTGGAAAAGAAAGCCCCCAAACTGAACCATGAACACCTCTACTACCGAGTGGTCGAGACGCTCGGAAAAGGAGCTTACCGGCTATCTACCATGGAAGGGAAACCAATTCCTCGGACTTGGAACGCTGCGGCATTATGAAAATTCTATTTCTGAGCCCATCCATACATGTAAGAAGTCAATTAAGATAACAATTCTCATTTTTATTGCATCAACATTTTTTGTACATCATATAGGCCGTAGCCAGTACAATATATATACAAAAGAGAGACAAAGGTACAACAGGGACTGATAGCTCGGCGCGGATAGGGTTAGCAGTCTCAAACCGAGCCACTGACTCCACCAGGTGTGGAAACTGGCTCGGGTAGTATGGCAACCGACCTAGTCTGCTCGAGTGGTCAGGAAGAGATGATATCAGTAAAAAAAACAAGAGAAGGCTCCATCAAGACTTGATGGTGCCGGCAAGAAGAAGCAAGAAAAAAAAAGAAGAACATAAGAGAGAGAAAGAAAGTGAACACTCTCTTGGCGTATAGAGAGTGGGAGGGGAGGAGGGAAGATGTATAAGGGGGGATGGGTAAATGGGAGGCCTCTCTCTAACCATCCTCTCGTGCATTGCCCCCTCTCCCCTCTCCCACGTGTGAGCGATAGCCCGGAAGTCATAGAAGAACATCTCGGTACACTTCTTCTATTCTTTTACGCCGTCCACCAAGTCGTCTTCCATTCTTCTACGCCGAAGTAGCCCGAACGTCCCAGCAACCGTAGAAGCCTTCGTCCTCATCGTCGGCCTCCATGCTTCACCAAAGAAAGGCAACAGAGAAGGAGAAGGTGGGGAACACAGTGAAATCCCTTATGCAACGTGAAGAGGAGGAGGCGCCATACGAAGCCTTTTATAGGCCGAAGGGGGGGGACTTTGCCTTAATTGACCCTCCCCTCAAAAAGACGCGAAGGGACTTCAAAGAGAAGGTGGATGTCCTCCCTAAGGAGCAGTTATGCATCCCTATCCCCTAAGTCCCTCTACGGGAATACGTGAAAAGGTAGGTCATTCAAGGCTAGGGAAGAGCAGAAAGGCACCAGATCAGCACCTACGAACCGATTGATCGGCGCGTGACCTGATTTTTCGACAGGAGAATCGTACGAGATTTTTGACCTACTGACGTCCGCAGATACGATAAACCATACTCAGTCAAAGACGGTAAGGATCATTTAAGTACACTCTGAACACCATCGCCATTATATATACAGAAAGAAAGGAAATACATGGAAAGGTTCCAGACGGCCTCTTTAAAAAAAAGAGGAGGCCAACAGAACAAGTACAAGCCAAACCTAATCTATGGAAATAAGATAAGGGTGGGAGGTCCATGATCCTCCTTGAAGCTCGGCGGCCAAAAGTCCCTTGGCGCTCGGCACCGTCTCGACAGTAGAGGGCAACGCGCCCCCGGCTCCCTCGGTGACGACCGGCTCAGGTAATGTGTAATATCTCGGATCTTTCGGATCCCTCTTCATGGGTCCCGGATCTGTTTCTCGAAGTGTCTGGCTCTGTTATGCTCAAAATTTTATTTCGGACATCTTTCGTGTTCGGGTCGACACGATCCGGAGTTATTTCGGAGGCCCGGAGTGCGTCCGCGACTTTTCCGCGCGTGTTTTCTGATTTCTGTTGTATGTTTCGGCAATTCTTTCGGAACCTCGTTGCGGGTGAACCGAGTCGTTCACCTAGGCAAGAATGGTACCGTTACGATCGGTGCGCTCCGAGGATCGCAAAAATATAATTTTTAATTTTTTGATATTTTTCAGAATTTCCAGATTTTCTATAAATATCACTCTTTTTCTCTCTCTCCCCCACCCTTCTTCTTCTTCCTCTTTCTTCCTCCCCAAACCGTGAGTGCCCTTCTTCCCCCCTCTCTCCCATTTCAACGCGGCGGGCCTCTCTCCGGCTGCAGACGGCGGCGGGGCGACGGCGCGACGACGTGGGTGGCGGCGAGGCGATCTCGTGGGCGTGCGGTGCTCGTGGGAAGCGTGAAGGAGCGGGGTTTCTAAAAGCTTTCATCGTGATTCATGGACGATTCGACACGTCTCAGGGTAAAATTGAGGTAGGGTGACGTTCCCTAGCCTCTTGCGTTCCATTCATGTGGTTTGTAGGCCGAGGGGAGGCCGAGAGACGGGGTTTCATGCCGGTTTGGGTTTTCCATGATTTGGGGAGAGTTCGCCCGATCTATGATTTTAGGCCATGATTTCACGTTTTAATGGCTTAGAAGCAGGCTAGGGGTCCCCAGGGGTCTTCCCCTTTGATTTCCCCCTCTCCTACGGAGGCATGGGGGCGTGATTGGAATTTTTGGACGTTTTACGCCGTTTTGCCGCCGGGTCGGTGTGACGGTCCTTCCAGTGACCGTCACACAATGTGGCGCACCTGGGTGGGTGCGTCACAGACCTGTTTTAGCCAATTGGGGGTCTGTGGGATGTGACGGTCGCACGATAGACTGCCACGGCGCTGTGACACGCCTAGGGAGGACCGTTGGGTTTTGACCGTTGGGGGTCAAGGCTTGTGACACACCAGGACTGGCGCGTCACGGCCTTATAACGCCCCTGTGTGGGAGCGTCAGAGCTGACGCATCCCCAACTTGTAACGCACTAGGGGTGGTCCGTTATAGCCTGTGACGTCCCGAGCGGTGTGCGTCATAGATGTTTTCTGCTCGCCTTGTGACGCACTAAGTTGGGTGCGTCAAGGCCTGCGACGCACCAGGGTAGGCGCGTTACAGTCGATTTTGCACCGAACGCCTAACGCGCTTGTTGGGATGTCAGACGGCTGTGATGGTCCAGCACTGGACCGTCAGAGCCTGTGGCGCGTCTATAGTAGACCGCCAGGCTCAGGACTGCACCGGGTGGTTCGCAGTCCCGTTTCTTCTCTGACTGTGGTCACCGTGCGACAGTGCTGGTACGTGGGATGGTCCCCGTACGTCGTCGGATGCGGACGTTGTTTTCCGTTGACTCGAGAGTCTACTCCTTCAGTGACCCTCCACTAGTCGTAGCCTACCAGTACGCGTGTGCTGGTCCCACTTGGGAGTAGGCGGACGGGCTTACCCTGAGGATGATTTTTAGATTGGTTTTCGTCGGGCCCCACGTCTGTGGCCAGAGTCCGGCTAAGGGGAAAACCAGTTAGAGGCCAGACCTAGGACGGATGGTCTGTGTGTGCACACGTGGTTGGGGGCAGTTGGACACACGATGACGAGCGTGACCCCAGCTAGTCACTTGCTTGTGGTTTCTTGTTCGGTGTCCGTGCCTCTAGTAGGCGCTACCACATTAGGCAGTTCACCTGCGGTGCGGTGTAAGTCGTCAGGGGACGCTGTCGACCGTGCTTCTAGTGGGAGGTACTCCTATCGAGTCGGGAGTGACAGACTATCAGTCAGTCTTCGTGACTTCGACCTTCGAGTTTTGGTTGGGTTGACCGTTGAGCTCCGGTTGTTTCGTCGTGGCGCGTGTGTCAGTTTTCGTGCCGCGAGATCGGTGTTGTAGTTGCAGGGCTGTTACTTCTGAGGTACTCGCTTAACCGCTAGCATAGTGGTTTCCTGTTTCACGAGGTAGGGTTCGAGTGATCCCTACTGAGTCTTGTTTTGAGACTCATTCCATGCGTGTTTTCATCGTGTTTCAGGCGAGGCACGGCCTCAGAGGAGCGCGACTGAGACTCTGCGTGGTTCAGGTACCCTACGTTAGTGCCAGAGGTCAGAGCCGGGGTATGCCCCGTGTAGTTGTACTTTTCTTTCTTGTCTCTGTACTATGGAGAGGGGGATTCCTACAGCCCACTCAAAGAGCAGACCCAACTAGGCCCAACAAGGCCCAACGAGGTAAGCTCGTCCAAGTGACAGCCCACAGGGCCCACTTGGAGAAGCCCAGTAAAACAACTCTCGAGGGAACAACTCTCCTAGGCGGCCCCAAGGCTCGGAGAGCCCGAGCCTCGGTCAGGCCACAGGAAGACCCGCCACGAGCTATCTCCCCGCACGAAGGGGGGAAGCGCTAGCCGGTCTGTCCGACCCATCTCCTCACCGGGCTAGGCCTATCGCCCGATAGAGCCGGCCCCCCTAAGCTCGGTACGACCGATAAAATGTTCATCATTGCAGCCGTTAGAGTCCACAGCGGGCCGGGCGCCAAGAAGTCCAGGAGCACCGTCTTCCCCGCGAGGATAACACCCCCAAGATGAGGCCATAAAAGCCCACGACGAGGACGTAACCTCCACCGGAGACCTCTCAGCTTGCAAGACTCCAGAGGGCAGCGCACTATTTAAACTTGGGATACCCTCCGGCGAAAGGTAAGTAAAAAAGGGCATTGATCCACCCCCAATTCCTGAGCAAGGGTCACTTCACCCCATTGGTGGAGAGGGATCTCACGCCTTCACTTTCTCCTCCCTATCGTTGCTCCCACCATTGCTCTACTGACTTGAGCGTCAGAGGGTTTCCTCCCAGGGTATCCCCCTGGGCCCTCTGACCCATTTTCCTGTCTTGCAGTTCACAAACTTGGTGAGTACCAGCCCGCTCAGGAACCAGCGCGAGATTTCACCTCTTCATCTGGCGCCGTCTGTGGGAAACGCACGAAGAGCCAACATGGTGAGAAGGAGCTCAGAGAGGAGGTCCGCCGGCGAAAGGGTTAAGGCCATGGTAGCAGCAGGGGATGGCCCTTCCAGGGCCTCACAGAACCCTCCCTCCAATGCCAGCATCCCCGCCGACGGACCCCCCCCCCCCCCACGACGGTGGGGCTACCCCCTATGGTGGCGCCGAAGCCTTCCAGGCCCTCAACGCCAAACTGGATGTCCTCGTGGAACTCATGAAGACCCAGGCGGCCAGGGATGCAAGGTCCCATGCCCCGTCAGGGAGCCCCCCCGCAGGAGTACGTCTCAGCACACAGCTGGGGGCCGCTTCACCCTCCGCGGCCAGCATCTCATCCGTAACAGGGTCGGAGGACCCTCGCAAGCTCCACCTCCGGAGCAAGAGGCCTCCTCCGTACCGAGGAAAGGAAGGCGGGGGACGCAACGCCCAGATCCGGAAGTCGACGTTCCCGGAGACCGCCAAGACGCCCCCCCCAGCCTCGCGGCACGACAGCAACCGGAGTTATCCCTCCGGCTGCGAGATTTCGAAAGGCGCTTCGCTGAGCAGGAGCGCTCCCTTCGCGCCCTACAGAAGGCCTCTTCCCCGGAAGACGAGGAGAAATCCCCATTCTTCGAGTATATCTTGAAGGCAGAGGTATCCCCCAGAGCCCCCATACCAACCTTCAAGCTTTACGACGGTCAGGGCGACCCGGCCGACCATTATGATAGCTTCGACGCCCTGATGACTCTACACGGAGCGTCGGACCCCATCAAGTGTCGAGCCTTCATGACCACTCTGGTCCAGGGCGCTCAAGCGTGGTTCCGGGCCCTCGCCCCCGGATCCATCCGAGACTTCAAGCAGTGCGGGCGAGTCTTCAAGGAGAGCTTCGCCGGAAGTGCCCCCCCAAGGTCGGTAGCGGGGCTCTTGGCCCTCAAACAGGCGCAAGGGGAAAGGCTCCGGGCTTACGTCCACCGATTTAAATCGGAAGCCCTCCGAATCCCCCGCCTGGATGTGGCCTCAGCCACAACCGCACTGACCGGGGGTACCCGGAACAAGAACCTCGTTGTGAACTTGTCCTCCACCCTCCCTCGACCCTTGCCGAGCTAGTGACTCTGGCTCTGCACCACGCCGAGTGCGAAGAGGTACTCAGCGCTTGCCGAGACGCAACCGGCTCGGGTCGGGAGGGGGACAAGAAGTGGGGCCCCGAGCCAAATCCTAGCTCGGGAAAGAAGCGAGACCGAGATGGAGAACGCAAGCAGAAGTACGAGCGGTACACCCCGTTAACTGCACCGATCTATGAAATCTATGAAGACGTCAAAGACTCGGGACTCCTCCGCAGGCCCGAGCCGATGAGGTCGAAAAACCGCAAGCGAGACAGACATTGTCTATTCCACGGTGATCATGGGCATCACACCGGTGATTGCCACCAGCTCCAAGATGAAATCGAGCGCCTCATCCGCCTAGGGCACCTGGCTCGGTTCACCGCCGAGCGTAGAGAAGATCAAGGCGCCGCAGAGGAGATCGACAACGCCCCCCGAGGGGTTCACATCAACGTCATCTCTGGAGGAATAGCATCAGGAGGCGACAGCAGCCGTGGAAGGAAGCGTCATGCCGAGCGGGCGAGCCGAGCCACAGAGCCACCCAAGGCCCCGCCCCAGGTCATAGTCTTCTCCGATCAAGACTTGGAGGGGCTCAGCACCCCGCACGATGACGCCCTCGTAATCTCGGCCACCATAAACCATTGTAACGTGGATCGGATTCTTGTGGACAATGGAAGTGCCCCTGATGTATTATCGTATGACTGTTTCCTCAAAATGGGAGAGGATCCATCCAAACTCCGCCCGATCCGAACACCCCTCTGTGGGTTCAACGGCCTGGCCACTCTCCCCGAAGGAGCCCTAAGCCTGCCGGTTACCCTCGGCATCCCACCCAAAACCGTTACGGTCATAGTAGACTTCATGGTGATCAAAGAGATGATAGCGTACAACGCCATCTTCGGCCGGGGAATCCTCAGCCGGATCAAGGCAGTACCATCTACCTATCACCAAAAAATGAAGTTCCCCACCAAAAATGGGGTAGGGGAAATCCGAGGTAACCAGGCCACGGCCCGAAGGTGCTATAATATCTCGGTGGAGGCCACGAGGCCGGACGGGAATGATAAGGGCCCCCGGGAAGTCGAGAAAAAATCCGTAGCTACTGAGCCAGGTGGCGAGTTGCTGACAATTTTCCTAAATGATGACCCGACCCTAGGAGTAAGGATCGGAGCCGACCTACCACCCGAGGAACAACAGCAATATAAGAAATTTCTTTCTGAGTACATCCGAGTCTTCGCTTGGTCCGACGATCAGCTCCCTGGGATACCAGAGGAGACCGTGACGCACTGACTCAACCTCAACCCCACCATGAAGCCCGTGCAGCAGCGCCGAAGGAAGCACGCACCCGAGAAACAAACGATTATCAAGGCGCAGGTCACCAAGGGAGAAGAGACTGGTCTTTTTAGATCGGTCCTGTACCCGACGTGGCTAGCCAATGTCGTCCTGGTACCAAAGGCTTCCGACAAGTGGCGGATGTGCGTGGACTTCACCGACTTGAATAAGGCGACCCCTAAGGACTGCTATCCCTTGCCCAGCATCGACCAACTGGTCGACTCGACATCGGGCAACGAGATGCTCTGCTTCCTGGATGCCTATTCGGGTTACCATCAAATCAGAATGAATTCTGAAGACGTCGAGAAGACCGCCTTCATCACCGACTACAGCATGTACTGCTATACCCGGATGCCTTTCGGGTTGAAGAACGCCGGAGCCACGTATCAAAGACTGGTCAATCACATGTTCGAGGAGCAGCTAGGTCGGAACGTCGAGACCTACATTGACGACATGCTCGTCAAGACCCCCAAGGCCCAGGACCACTTCATCGACCTCGCTGAAACCTTCGGCGTCCTCCTGAAGTACAACATGAAGCTCAATCCTGCCAAGTGCACCTTCGGAGTAAGATCCGGGAAGTTCCTGGGTTTCCTGGTCACTCAGCGTGGGATCGAAGCCAACCCCGACAAGGTCCAGGCCATCCTGGACATGCGCCCACCCGCCTGCATTAAGGACGTCCAGCGTCTGACAGGGCGTGTCGCCGCTCTCAGCCGTTTCTTGTCCCGTGCGGCCGAACGATGCTTGCCCTTTTTTAAACTGTTGAGGGGGCCCAAGTTGGCATCTGCTACATTCGCATGGGACGAGGAATGCCATAAAGCATTCGCTGAGCTCAAGGAGTTCCTGGCTTCGCCCCCGGTGCTCTCCAAGCCCGTGCCGGGCGAAGTCTTGCTACTCTATCTCTCGGCGACGTCATCGACGGTCAGCTCGGTCCTAGTCAGAAATGACTCAGGAATCGAAAGACCAGTCTACTACACCAGTAAGGTGCTCCACGAGGCCGAGAGGAGGTACCCCGCAACCGAGAAGCTCGTGCTAGCGCTGGTCACCTCCGTGAAACGCCTCCGACCCTACTTCCAGGGGCACCCCATCACCGTGCTAACCGGCGAGCCATTGAAGAAGATTTTGGCCCACCCGAGGCCTCGGGGTGACTCGTCAAATGGGCCATTATGCTTGGGGCCTACGACATCTCGTATCGCCCGCGCTCAGCTATAAAAGGTCAAGCACTCACTGACTTCATCGCCGAAAGCACCATCCCGACCAAAGGAAGACTACTGACCATGCCCGGGCCAACCTGGGAACTGTACGTCGACGGATCTTCCAACTCGGTCGGTAGCGGTGCTGGGATCCTCCTAAGATCCCCCGAAGGAGTGGAGCTGCAGTACGCCTTGAAATTCAACTTTCAGGCGTCCAACAACGCTTCCGAGTACGAGGCCCTTATATCGGGAGCGCGCATGGCCCGGCGGTTGGGGGCTGAGCGAGTCAGGATCCACACCGACTCTCAGCTGGTCGCAAGCCAGGTCAACGGTGAGTACGAACCTCGAGAGGCACCCATGATCAAATACCTCCAGCTGATCAGGAGCTTGGCCCAACAATTCGAGGGATTCGAGGTAGTCCGAATAGCCCGGGAAGAAAACTCCCGAGCGGACGCCCTCTCTCGGTTGGCCTCCTCCCAAGACCCAGAAGGTACCCGATCGGTCCTCCTCGAAGAGCTAGAACGCCCGAGCATTGACTCGGAGCTCCTCGCTGTTGACTCGGCCGTCCCGAGCGACTGGCGCACCCCCTACCTGTCTTGGCTCTGAGACTCCCAAGAGCCCTCCGACCCTCGGGAAGCACGCCGAATGAAGTACCAAGCCCGGCGCTTCATCGTCCTGGACGACACACTCTACCGAAGGTCTTTCGCCGGCCCTCTCCTGAAGTGCCTCGGCCCCGACGAAGCCAGCCGAGCCATCCAAGAGGTTCATGAAGGCCTGTGCGGAGCGCACTCAGGGGCAAGGTCACTGGCCAGTATCCTGTTATGACAGGGGTACTAGTGGCCCACCCTGCAGCGCGACTGCTCGGCCTATGCTCAACAATGCGACCGATGCCAGCGGTTCGACCACTTGGTCCATCAGCCGGCCACAGAACTCGTCACCCTCGCCGAGCCTTATCCCTTCGCTCGGTGGGGGATAGGGGTGAGCATTATTCGGGTTCAACCCGAAAACCAAACCGAACCGAACGATTTGGTTCGGTTTGGTTTGGGTTCAAACCGAACCGTATTAAAAAATTTGGTTTGGTTTGGTTTTGAAGTTCAAGAAACCGAACAAAACCAAACCGAACCGAATAACCCGAATTTAAGAATATTTTTATCAAATTAATATAAATGTATATGTAACTATAAATCCGAATTTAAAAAGTCAAATTCCCACCATTCTAATGGGGTTTCCGACTTTATGAAATAGGTTTCAAATCACCTTCTATTTTACTGTAACCGAAATTCTTAATTTCTTATGTGAAAATATTATGGAGCTTGTTCTTACAAGTTACAACTTTGTATGTTATTTTTTTAATATTTACTTTATTTTGTAGAAATTCTTTTACCCTACCTTTCTCTAATGTTGGTTGAATCCAATCTAATTTATAAAATGGGAGATGAATATGGTTCAAACCGAACCAAACCGAACCAAACCGAATTAATTCGGTTTGATTTGGTTTGGTTTCAAACTAGTTTGGTTTGGTTTGGTTTGGTTCGGGTTGAAGCCTTAATTCGGTTCGGTTTGGTTTGAAAAAAATTCTCTTCAAACCAAACCAAACCAAACCGTGCTCACCCCTAGTGGGGGATCGACATTCTCGGGCCATTCCTCACGGCTCAGTCCCAGAAAAAGTTCATTGTCGTCGTCATCGACTACTTCACTAAATGGATCGAGGCCGAAACCACTGCAAGGATCACCGAGACAGTCGTCTGGAGTTTCGTCTGGAAATCGATCATTTGTCGCTTCGGCATCCCCCGAGTGATAGTGAGCGATAACGGTCGGCAATTCGATTCTTGATATTTCCGAGACAGATGCGCCGACCTAAACATCCGCAACCACTTCGCTTCGGTCACCCACCCTCAGGCCAACGGGCTGGTCGAAAATGCCAATAAGACTATCTTGAAAGGCATAAAGACCAGACTCGGCAAAGCCAAGGGTAGTTGGCTCGAGGAATTGCCTAGCGTACTGTGGTCGCACCGAACGACTCCCAAGACAGCAACCGGTGAAAGTCCTTTTCAGTTGGTGTACGGCACTGAGGCCGTAATTCCATTAGAAATCGCCAACCTGTCTCTCCGAGTCATCCGCTACTCGCTCGAGGAAAACAACCAAAAGTTACTCGAGAACCTCGACCTAGCCGATGAACTCCGGGATATTGCCAGCATCCGAGCGACGGAATACCAGCGACGCCTCACACGATACTACAACGCCAGAGTCCGAAACAGACACTTCCAACAGGGAGACTTCGTCCTTAGAAAAGCCGAAGCCTCTCGACCACTAGAGGCGGCGGGCAAGCTGTCCCTTAACTGGGAAGGCCCCTACCGAGTGGTCGAGACGCTCAGGAAAGGTGCGTACAGGTTAGCAACAATGGAAGGGGAACCCATTCCTCCGACATGGAACGCAGCCGCACTACGCAAATTCTATTTTTGAAATTGTACAGGAAGATGGACGAAATAAATCCCTTTTCTTTTCATTCAAAACTATTGATACATCAGAAAGGCAAAGGCCAGTACATTGCATGACAAAAAGCAAGAAAATCCATCTAACACCGCTGCAAGGGGTCATCGCTTGGCTGACTCGATCTCGATCTCCTCGCGTCCAGCCACTGACTCTGTCTCGCGTAGAAACTGGCTCGGACAAGAAGGGGCCAATCTAGTTGGCTCAGATGACCCCTGACAAAGGTGACAGAGGGACTGCAGAGAAGGTAACCACCTTCTAAGGTTGGAGAAGGCTACCTTCCAAGTTGATAGAGGCCAGGGAGAAGGAGCGCCGTGAAGACCTCCTCTTTCCCAACCTACCAACTCCTTGGAAGGGAACAGAGAGCAAGCAGCCTCCGAAGAGTAAAAGAAATGAAGAGCAGAAGAGGGAGAAAGAGGCTGCAGACGGAGGAAGGCTTCGGTGAGGAGGGAACTTGATGCGCCTCCCCCCCCATGAAGAGGGGGAGTGGCGGCAGGCATCCCTTATACCCCCATCCGTCCTCCACCTCGGTGCCTGCCCGGAAGCCACGCCAGAACTGAGAAAGGGCAAGAGCCGTGCCCTCACACGTCGAAGCCCTCTCCAGATCCGCGCGGAGACCGTGGGACCCGTCCAACAAGCCGGGACGGCAAGAGCTCTCTGCTCCCTGTCGTCGGCGGCGTCGCCCTCCGAAGGATCCTCCATGCTCCGAATGCAACGGCACAACACTGAGTGAAGAAGAAGGAGTGAGGGAAGACGGTTAGAGAAAATCCCAAGTGGTAAAGAGGAAAGGGCGCCTTTCGGTCCTTCTTATAGGCCAAAGGAGGCTACACACCTTAAATGACTCCCCCCTGTAAAATACGCCAAAGGATTTCTCCCCTGAACAGTCACCCCCAACTCCTCGTTGCCCGCCCTAGCGGGATTCACGAAGCGGCCTGGCATTCAAAGCGTGAGGGAACGGAAAGACGCCCAGTTAGAAGCCTACCGAATCAGCATGCGAAAACCACGCAGGACATATCGGCACTCTCCAACTACTTCAGATACGCCAACCAAATCACGACAAGGATGGCGATCAAACAAACAAGTCATTTATTATCTCATAAAGAGGAAACCCTCTAAAGGAGGAAAGAGAGACAAACAAGAGGAAGGGGCAAAATAAGGCAAAATACATCAGGTCTCGGGCCCACTTTGAAGCTCGGGAGCGACGAAAGTAGGCACGTCACCCCCAGCACCCTCGGTGACGGCCGACCTGGGCACTGACCTCGCCTGTGCGAGAACTGTCTCGGTCGCGAGCCCTCCTGAGACGTCCGGAGTTGGTGACCCCGCCGTAGGAGACCCCTCTGGATCTTCCCCGCTCGACGCAGAGGAGCTAGAAACCGACTCATCCGAGTCATAGCTCTGGCCCAAAGGGAACTCGATCCCGGAGTCTTGATCGAAGGCGTAGTCCACCGCCCGACGATAACCCTGCTTAAACCCCTTTCGGGTGCCCCGGCGAAGCGCTACCTCGCAATATGGTAGGGCGGCTCTCTCCAGGTCGACTGAATAGGAGTCCGAGCTCCTATACCGCTCGATCGCCTCCGCCTCGATCTGCTCCGTCCTTCCAACGAGCTCGACCCAAGCCCGATCCACCTTGGCCGCACGCTCCTCTGCCCCCGCCAGGCGTTCCTCTGCCTCGACCCTCCCTCGCTCGGATTCGCTCGACCGCCTCTCCGCCCGGGCTCGGTCCGCCTCGGCCACGGAACGAAGGCGTTCCGCTACCTCCGCCCGGTCCAGTAGCTCGGCACGTTCGAGCTCCCAGCGACCGTCCAGCTCGAGGTGACGTAGACGCTCCTCCTCCAAGAGTCTGCCCTTCCTCTCAAGCGACTCTCGGGCCTTAGCCAACTGCTCGGTCAGCGCCTCGGTTTCTAGCCAGCTCGCCCGTGCCAAATCCCTGATCACAGAGAACTCCCGTCGAAGCCCTCATGCTCCTCGCTGAGGCGGGCCAGTTTCCCCTCGCACCCCCCGAGGGCCGAGGCGAGATTCGACCGCTCCGCCTCCGTTCGAGCGTATGTCTACGCCATCAAGGCCGCCGATAGAGCCATGACTAGGCCGCCCTCCATGAGGACGTCAAGGACTCCGGAGGGGGAGTGGCGCTTGTCTCCCCCTCTCGTCTTTGCGGCAACTTCTCGGCAAACCCGGTAGAGGTCGCCCGAAACACCGAGCCTTTCCAAGGCCTCTGGCATGGAGATCCACACCCCACCGGACGCCCCGCCAGAAGGTTCGGCTCGAGCAACGGGGCCGACCGCCCCGCGCGCCGCGGTCGGTTGGGGTTGCCACGCCTCCCCGGGCAAACCCCCAACCTCGACTGACGCCACGGGATCGACCACACCAGGAACTTCGAGCACTTGGGGCTGCGACGCCCTCGCGGGCGAACCCCCATCCCTATCTGTCTCGGCCCGCGCCTCGCCGCCCGAGACAGCACCGACCTCGACCGGTCTCCCGGTCTCGACGTCGGCTGCCTCAGCACCGGTCCCCTCCATCCCTCGGGAGGGGAGAACCGACCCATCTCCTCCCTCTGGGGGGCCCCTGGTCTCCTCGGCCCCCTCTCGCCTGGTAGGTGGGGGAGCTGGCCCGGAAGGGTCGGCCCCATCTTGCCCCCGAGAGGGGAGCGCCGCCAAGCCAGAGTTGCCCCTGGCAGCAGTAGGAAGGCCAGCCTTCTTGGCCCGTTTCTTGGCCTTTGCGGCTTCCTGTAATTTTCCCTCCATGGGATCCTTGGGCTTCGCCCCACTTGGCCGCGAAGACCCCTCGGAGGCCACCCCCTTGCCCTTATCTCGGGCTTGGGAACGACCCGCGGGAACGACAGACTCATCAGCCGCCGAGTCATCCCCGAGATCGATGACCTCGGTGACCTCTTCCAAAGGTTCCCGCCGGATGTCTGCAATAAAGAGGAAGATTCGGTTAAGAAGCGAAAAGGTGACCCTCCGACCCCGCCGAAGGATCCGAAGGATGATACCTGATGGCTTGAGCTGTGTAAGCAGATACTGCTCTACGTTCTCCAGCGTCACCAGCTCCTCAGTAGACAGGCGATTTGTCAACAAGCGAGCGGCATATTCCTCCACATCGGCGGGGAACTCCTCCTGCCGCGGGGGAAGATTCGGATGGAAGTTGGGCATAACCTGTCACCTCCAGGATTCATCCACCGCTTCAGCCTTCACCCAGAAAAATTGCCTCTTCCACCCTTTGTGCGAAGAATCCTTCGCCGCCAGCGGAATGCAACTTCGATTCCTACGCGCCTGGATAAAATAGAAGCCTTTCCCCGCCGACGGATGTTCCTTCAGCTCGAAGAAATAATTAAAAAGATCCAGGGACGGGGGAACCCCCTGCAGGCGGCAGAGGATCCGAAAGGTAGATAGCAGGAGATACGAGTTGGCCACTAGCTGAACAGGCGCCAACACGAAAAAATTGAGAAGCTTCAGGACGAAAGGCTCGAAGGGGAGGCAGAATCCGCTCTTCCACGCCAGGAGAAAAGTACAAATATGGCTCGTGCGGCTATCTAAGCTCGTCTCGTATGGGGCAGCGGCTACAAAGCTATATCGGAGAGGCAGGCGAAACGGATGCGCCAGTTTCTTCACATCAGCCTCCCCCAACTCACTACGATTGGGGACGGGCTCCCGCCTCACCTGCTCGATTTTCGAGCGTAGATCTACCATCGAGCTAGAAGAAGAACCTTCACTAGAGCCCGAAGACTCCGGAGGAGAAGGAAGCTGCCAGATCACCTCCGCGGTTATACGCGCCAGCTCCTCAAATGCCGCCGCAAGAGCTTGCTCCCCCGCTGTATCTTCACGGCGCATCAAGGAGCCCTAGAAGCAAAGAAATGGAGGAAAGGCCAAAAACCCTAAAAAGACTGGGAGGAACGAGCAGCACCCTACGCCTATAAACCCTCACGGGAGGCGGCGCGCCGTTTCAACCTTCGAGAAAAAGGGGGCCCCTTCATTTCAAATCCGTTAGGATCATTATTACTGCAGGCCCAGGCGACCACTACACGTGGCTTCATAACGCCAACATGATTCCACCCACCCGAGCCACGCTGGTCCAAAGCCTCGAAAAACTACTCAACCGAGGCTCCTTGGCTCGGGAGTAGGAGGGGGACAAGTGGAGAGGGGGATTCCTGCAGCCCACTTGAAGAGCAGACCCAACTAGGCCCAACAAGGCCCAACGAGGCAAGCTCGTCCAAGTGACAGCCCACAGGGCCCACTTGGAGAAGCCCAGTAAAACAATGCTCGAGGGAACAACTCTCCTAGGAGGCCCCAAGGCTCGGAGAGCCCGAGCCTCGGTCAGGCGACAGGAAGACCCGCGCACGAGCTATCCCCCCGCACGAAGGGCGGAAGCGCTAGCCGGTCTGTCCGACCCATCTCCTCACCGGGCTAGGCCTATCGCCCGATAGGGCCGGCCCCCCTAAGCTCGGTACGACCGATAAAATGTTCATCATTGCAGCCGTTAGAGTCCACAGCGGGCCGGGTGCCAAGAAGTCCAGGAGCTCCGTCTTCCCCGCGAGGATAACGCCCCCACGATGAGGCCATAAAAGCCCACGACGAGGACGTAACCTTCACCGGAGACCTCTCAGCTCGCAGGACTCTAGAGGGCGGTGCACTATTTAAACCTGCAATACCCTACGGCGAAAGGTAAGTAAAAAAGGGCATTGATCCACCCCCAATTCCTGAGCAAGGATCACTTCACCCCATTGGTGGAGAGGGATCTCGCGCCTTCACTTTCTCCTCCCTATCGTTGCACCCACCATTGCTCTACTGACTTGAGCGTCGGAGGGTTTCCTCCCAGGGTATCCCCCTGGACCCTCTGACCCGTTTCCCTGTCTTGTAGTTCACAAACTTGGTGAGTACCAGCCCGCTCAGGAACCAGCGCGAGATTTCGCCTCTTCATACTAGTTGTGGACTACTGTTGTTTATTTTGTTATATCTTGTGGACCATGTATCATGTAAAATGTTAGTGTATTTCCTACTTAATTTTATAAACTATTTATTTTCTGTAATTATTTGTGATACTTGTGTAGTCTCCACACCATCCTTTTAACCCTTCCGAGTCTTCGGACTCGTGGGTGGCGGTACGAGTCTCGAGTTATTGGGCCTTCCCGGTAATCAGATTCTCGGGTCGTTACAGTTGGTATCAGAGCGCGGTTGTGGGATTATACGAGAATCATAAGTAATTGTGGTGGTCCACTAGTCCACAGCGATGATGTACAGTTGACGCTGGCATCATGCATCGTGTGTTTTCTTTGACCTTGCCGTTTCCGTGTTTTCTGTCTTTTGCTTTAGGAGCGAGCATGGCGCCGAGGCGGAGCACTCGCTCTCAGCAGGGGCAGTCGGCTGGAGTACATGAGATCCAACAGGAGGTTCAACAGGAGCAGGAGGAGCAGAGTAGAGTGCCACCAGCGGCCACCGAGACAGTGGATACTGCGAGGTTTCCGGGGACCGATGATTTCTTTCGTGGCATGTACCAGCTTATGTCGCAGCAGTTCGGCGGAGAGGCTGGTGAGGGCTCGTCGACCAGGGGTGGGCCAGGCCGAGCAGTGAGGGATTTCATGCAGTTTCATCCACCTTACTATGGCGGTCAGCCAGACCCTGATATGGCTCGGAGTTGGCTCGACGAGATGGAGCGGGTGTTTAGTTCCATGCGGTGTACTGCAGAGGACAAGGTGATGTTTGCCTACAACCAGTTGCAGGGCACGGCTCGGGAGTGGTGGTCTTCCGAGTGGAAGACGTCTTTCCAGTCCCGGCCACTTGAGCAGATCGAGTGGAGCGACTTTGTCAGCGCGTTTGAGCGTGCGTACTGTCCAGAGTATATTGCTACGCAGCGGATGCGTGAGTTTCTGGAGCTGGTCCAGGGCGACATGTCCGTGTTGCAGTACATGGCCTGACGGGGACATCAGAGCAAGAGCAGTAACATTTTATTTTACATTTGTGTCCTTTAGTTTATTTTTATATCATTGGGAAAGTATATGTGCAATTGTAAGGCTTTATAAGCCAATGTGTCATTCTCTTGGATTATTTGGATTTTTGGGCAAAAGTCCAGTAGGACCAGCAAGGGGCCCCCATCTCCTTTCCTATTGGTCCACCTAAGTCTTAGGGCCCATGTGAGTTCAGTCAAAGATCCAAGGTGGGCTTCTAGATGGCTTGACCATTCAAGATGACAATTGGATTAAAAAGTCAAATATTCCAACCCTTAAAGTCCAAGATGCTTCCCCCTTATAATATAGTTTATCCCATGTCATATATTTTTTAATTTGGTCATTTGACCACATGGGGAAGAAAATCCCCTCTCTCTCATGAAATTCTCAGCTCCCCACCCCTTGTCATTCTCTATATAAACCTATGTATAGTGTCATTAGAGATTTTAATGAAGAATTAAGCATTTTTGCCAAGAGCAAGCCCAAGGGCACTGTAATGCCCCAGATTTTTTAGATCCTTGTTCGTGGGTCTCGGATCTGGTTTATTAGAGTGTCCAACTCCATTGTGTCCGAAATTTCGTTTCGGACATCTTTCGTGTTCGGATCGGCGCGATCTGGAGTTGTTTCGGAGGCCCGGAAGCGTTCCGCGGCTTTTCCGCGTGTGTTTTCCGATTCCCGGGGTTTGTTTTGGTAATTCCTTCGGAACCTCGTTGCGGGTGAACCGGGCCGTTCACCTAGGCAAGTGTGGTACCGTTGCGATCAGTGCGTTCCGAGGATCGCGGAAACGTGATTTTCCTATTTTTGGTATTTTTCAAAATTTTCGGATTTTCCTATATATAACCCTTTTCTCTCTCTCCCCTCTCATTTCTCTCTTCTCTCCCTCCTCTTCTCACGCTCTCTCCTCTCTCCCTCTCTCTCCGACAGCCGACGGGGTAGAGCGTGGGCGAGGTGGGGACGACGTGGGCGAGGCACGGGCGAGGATGGGTGAGGATCGAGGCGGTGGAGGAGCGGTGAAGCTCGGCCGTGGGTTCGTGGAACGGTGAGGCTTCAACGGCGTTTTCTTCGTGGATCGGCGTCCATGGCGCGTCGAATCTTCGGTGGAGGTAGGGAGATGGACCCTCAACTCGCGTACTTCATTTTCCACGAGTTTTGTAGGTCATGGTGTGCCGAGCGGGCTTATTCGAGGGATTTGGAAAAAATGCATATTTTTTAGTGTGTGAGCCGAATCTTGTGTTTTGATCGTGTTTTTGGGGTTTAAATGGGTCTTCTCGGTGCTAGAGGGGTTGGGGAATGTTTTCCCCTTTTGTTTCCCCTTCACCTGGGGGTGGATGGGGCGTGGAATGGATTTCCCGCCGTTTTCCCGTTCTTCCAGTTTCGGACTGAGAACGCGCTAGTCTCAGGTAAAGCGTTCTTGAAGGTCGCGCCGCCCCGATAGGGCGCGTTCATTGAGGAAGATGAACAGTAAGGCGGTTTTTGTCACGCTAGGGGTGAGTAGCGCATTCTGTGTTGTCGTGCTATAGACCTATAGCGCGTTCTGCTCTGAACGCGCTATAGAAGTATAGCGCGATCTTGTTGAACGCGCTAGGTATGTATAGCGCGTGCTTCCTGAACGCGCTATGCGTGTGTAGCGCGTTCTTGGAGTGGCCTGTCGGGCTGCCCACTGCGGGCAGTCTACGGCTGATCGTGCTCCCCTTGGGCCGTGTGTGTCCCGGACACCCCGTAGAGTTCCGTGACCGTGCCTTTGGGTGTCCGGAGGTTCCGCTTACCTCGATTAGCGTGCCCGTAGGTTTAAGGGTCCGGGTGACCTTCTAGCGTTTCGATTGTGTTGTGTTGGTCTCCGGTCGACCCGGTTGTGACCCAGTGGTTGACCTTTGGCCTCGTGAGTATCCCGGACACCCTGTGGGTTTCGTTACCGTGTTTCTGGGGTGTCTGGAGGTACTGTGTTACCTCGATAAGCGTGCCCATGGGCTTGGCGCCTCCGGGTGACCCCAGGTGTTTCGGGCTTCCGTGTTCTTGCTAGATCGAGTCATCGTGTATCGGTGTGAGTGCGGTGAGATTTCCCTGCAAGTCGTTGCTTCTCTGGAAGGTGGCTTCCGAGTGGGCCAAGCGTGTGGCCTTGGACGGTGAGTCCAGTCTCCCAGCCTGGGGCTGGAGGTTTGTTAAGTTCTCTCCTCGAGGGATAGGTCTCGGCAGTGGTGAACTACCTCGTGAGTTATCGCACTGTGGTTTTGGACCTAGGGATTAGGCCAGATTGACGGCTCAGTGCTGTCGTGTGCAACGGTCTTGACCCTGAGTCTTGTGACTCAAAGGCTGTTGGGTTTAGTAGGTCTAGTGGGCTGTCCCAAGTTGGGTGGCTCTGAGCCACATGTTACTCCGTGTTACTCGCAATGGGTGCATGCGTGGGTTTTAGTGTCCACATTCTGTGACACGTCCACTAGTCGTAGCCTTCTTACGGCACGCGTGTGCTGACCCACCTGGGAGTGGTGGAGCGGCTGACCCGAGAGAGATGGTGAGTAGGCTGGTTACCGTAGGGCCCCCACGTATAGCCGAGTCCGGGCTTAGAGGGAATTACCAGCTAGAGGACATGCCTAGGGCGTATGGTCAGAGTGTGCACACGAGGTTGGGGGCGTCGGACGGCGTCGGCAGGCGCGACCCTAACTAGTCCTTGTTCTGTGGTACTGGTTACTGAGTGTGTCTGAGTCTCCGCCTGGGGCGTTGTAGCTAGACACTCGTGACGCGGTGTAAGACATCAGGGGATGCATCCGGTCGTTCTTCTAGTGGGTGGTGCTCCTGTCACGTGACGTGAGTTGTCGTGTACCGGGTTCTGTTTCCGTCCGCGGGACGGGACTTCGTGAGTGGTTTCGGGAGTGTTCCCGGAGTCGAGGTATGGGGTTTCCGGTGAGCGTCACCGAGGGCCTTTCCCCAGACAGCGTTGTGTTCACGACGGTGAGGTCGTGACCGTGTTCCCTGACCGTGTGGTATTGGCTCGAGCCCTTTTTGTGAGGGCATGCCTCCGCTACGGAGGTATCGTGGCGTTTTCCTAGTAGCGTGGCTAGGGCGGTTCGTGTCTGATGGTCCCCGATCGTGGAATCGGGTGGTCGGGTGCGTGGCTTGGTTGTCCCCCGATGGGAGACTAGGTTGTGTTTTCTGGTACAGTAGGAGTAGCTATAGAGCCGAGGTTTTACCGGCCACCGTAGTTACTTTCCTGCTTTCGTAGTTACTTCTTTCCGTGCCGCCGTTGTTTCTCTGTTGGGGTTCCGCGGGATCCCTACTGGGCCAGTGACAGGAGGCTCACCCCTGCTTTTCAGGTGCGACGGTTCTATCTCGAGGTTCGAGGAGGCTGTACGGAGGTTCTTAGTTACGAGCTTGCCAGGCCGAGTGTTCACTTGGCATGTGGTACGTTTTACTGCGTTAGACTATACTCTTTGTTGGACTGGACTCTGTTGTAGTTGTTTATTTATTTCTGTTAATTGTTGAATTATCCTGCCTTATTTCCTATTTCTTTGTACCTCCACACTTCTTTTTAGCAATTCCGAGCCTCCCGCTCGCGGGCGGCGGGCCATGATTCGAATGGTATCGGGCTCCTCCCGATATCCAGATCTCGGGTCGCCACAGTTGGTATCAGAGCCAGGTTGTGGATGTACATAGGAATTCGAGATATTGCAGTGATCAGAGTCCGTAAGGTCCAGTACAGTCGGCAGCTGGCATAGGGTTTTGTGCATATTTTCCGCTTGGTTTCTCGTGTAAGAGCATGAGTGTGCGGCGTTGCCGCTGTGAATGTGGTTGCTGTTTCGTGGAATGCCGGCGTTGGGCCCGAGGGATGTGATAGAGAGGTTTCTTCCCGATGGATCGTGGCCCCAGTTGTGCTGTGATGGGTAGAGTTTGTCGGCAAGCGTGTTACGGTGGTGCTACGTTCAAGGAATATGCAGCGAGGTCAGGTGGTTGGCGAGGATTGCTCGTGATTAAGTGGCTATGAGTGTGCTCTGAGGGAGCTGTTGTCGAGTCTGGCCACTCCAGCTTGAGGATTGTCTGGCCCCTGAGGCGTTGAGGTTGTGGTTTGAGGTGTTGGAGCGGGTGCTCTGGTCGAGAATTATGCTCGAGTGAGCAGAAGGTTTTCTGTTGAGCTGCTGATTTGTCGAGCCCGATGTCCTTGTCATGCTCTGTGGCGTCAGAAGTGACGTGTCTGTCCCAGTTATTCTTGCGAGTTTCGAGGTAGGATTGGGCTGTGGTGTCCCAGTAAGTTCTCGCTCCTACGCTTCTGCGTGCGAATGGGTTGTGTTCGCCTTGCATTTGGCTCGAGATGTGAAGGTTCTGCGGTGAGTTTCGGGACTCGAGGTTAAGCGTTGGCGATTGCCGGTTATGGCTCGTGTTGCGGTTGTTGGCGTGGTGCGTTGCAGTTGAGGAATTGCAGTGGTAGTGTATCGAGGGATGCTGTGATCGTGGTCTGATGAGACACTTGGTAAGTGTTGTCGGAGGAGCTGACCTGACGGAAGTGATGGTTTTCTTGGTGCTGGAAGGTGCTATTCCCAGCATGCGCGAGGCTCGAGGTCAGGTAGAGTGTGGAGTTTTCCTTCCGTTGGTCGAAAGTGTATTGAGTGTTTCCCTTGGTTGGAGGAGATCGCGGTTGGTTAAGGTGGTTGCCTGTGAGAAGCTTTGCCCGTTCCCTGATGTGTAAGGGTGTTGGTGCTGTTCTGGAAGGACGAGTGCCGGCTGGGCGGTGTTCGTGAGAATTGCGATTGGCGTTGTGGTTCTCGATGTGCGGAGGATCGGAGTCTGCGGGGTTGCAGATGGTTGTCGGGATGGTGGATCCCAAGTTGGCGTTGTGGTGGCTGTGTGTATGGATCAGAGTGCGTGGATCGTGGCGTTGGTTGCTGTGGGTGGATTTCTGAGGAAGTGCAGAGCAGCGGAGGATTGGTTCATCGATATGCGTTGTCTCCAGTTGTGTGAGACGTGCTGTTGCCGTGCTGTTGCTTGAGATCTTGTGGTTCATGGCACTGGCAGGTGGAGAGTTGGGGAAATATGCTGGCGAGGTTGCCGCATGAGTACCCTGTTCTTGCGTTGGATGTTGCGTTCGTGGATGAGATCATGTTTTGGAGAAGTGATCTATGAGGGATTATAGGTCCCAGTTGGTGGCCGTGAGTGGCTGGTCGGGTTGACCGAGTGGTCGACCACGGTAAGATGTGTATTTATCTGGGAACCAGTGTGCATTGGTCGTGGCGCCGTTGACTTGCTTGCTGTGGTGGCAGGCGGCACTTGTCGGTTTTGGAGAAGTGTGTCGTAGATTGTAAGAGGCTGTGTGTCTCGTGGCTCTGTGATAAGAGCGGGAGTCGGGATTGGCAGGCGTCCTCCTGGATTAACTGAGATGGAGGTTTCGATGAGATAGGACGGTGGTCGATGCCTATGTGTGGAGGTCTCTGATGAGACGTTAGCGTTGGATATTGATCCTCAGTCTGCGGCCAGCAAGGGAGGATTCCCCGTAAGTCTGAGTCGAGTGACGTGAGGACCGTGTGGAGATGGAGTCGTTTGGTTTCGCCGTACTCCCCTGAGAGGGTAGAGTTGGCATGATGATAGGTCTGGATGTGGTGTTGGTCTGTGCGTGAGTCAGCGGATGGCATGTCATGAGTGGGATCGTGCCTGCTGGGCCGGTGGAGGTTTCCCGTTGACGAATGTCTGGTGACCAGTGGATGGTCTTTCACAGACAGAAGATGCTGGTGGTTGTGGTTCGAGAATGGCGAGAGCCGCGTGCAGGTGAGGCCTTTTGGTGGCCGTTTCTGAGGTGCATTTTCCCAGATGGCATCTCAGCTTTGTCGAATTTAAGTTCTGATAGAGTTGGTCCCGTGTTGTTGTGGCGTTCGGCTTGCCGAGTGTGGAGTGGTCCTCGGCGTGAAGCCGACAAATTTGTGGTGGTCAGCTGGCAGAGAAGCTGGTGTTTGGTTGGTCTGCTGAGTGTGGGCGTTGACCTGTGGATTGGTTCTTGTGGTGAGGATTGCGTTCCCTCGGTGAGAGAGAGGGTGGCAGCGATGCCGTGAGTGGTTTCCGTTGTGTCTGAGGTTATACCAGACTTGTGCCTTTGTATTATGCCTGCTCTGGTGGCCGATGTGTGTGCGGAGCGTAGGCGTCGTTCGTGATTATGGACTGACCGTGTCCCTCATGATCGGTGCTTTTACGAGAATCGAGGCTTTTCTATGCTGGCGCTCTGACAGCGTTGTCTGTGAGTTAAGGCGTTCTCCCCTTGTGGTTTGGTGCTTGTCCTAAATTTTGAGGATGAAATTTATTTAAGGGGGGAGGGCTGTAATGCCCCGGATTTTTCGGATCCTTGTTCGTCGGTCTCGGATCTGGTTTATCGGAGTGTCTGACTCCGTTGTGTCCGAAATTTTGTTTCAGACATCTTTCGTGTTCGGATCGGCGCGATTCGGAGTTGTTTCGGAGGCCCGGAAGCGTTCCGCGGATTTTCCGCGTGTGTTTTCTGATTCCCGGGGTGTGTTTTGGTAATTCCTTCGGAACCTCGGTGTGGGTGAACCGGGCCGTTCACCTAGGTGAGTGTGGTACCATTGCGATCAGTGCGTTCCGAGGATCACGGAAACGTGATTTTCCTATGTTTGGTATTTTTTGGAATTTCCGGATTTTCCTATATATAACCCTTTTCTCTCTCTCCCCTCTCATTTCTCTCTTCTCTCCCTCTCTCTTCTCATGCTCTCTCCTCTCTCCCTCTCTCTCCGGCAACCGATGGGGTGGAGCGTGGGCGAGGTGGGGACGGCGTGGGTGAGGCACGGGCGAGGATGGGTGAGGATCGAGGCGGTGGAGGCGCGGTGAAGCTCGGCTGTGGGTTTGTGGAATGGCGAGGCTTCAACGGCGTTTTCTTCGTGGATCGACGTCCACGGCGCGTCGAATGTTCGGTGGAGGTAGGGAGATGGACCCTCAACTCGCGTACTTCA
Source organism: Amorphophallus konjac (assembly GCA_022559845.1). Classification (NCBI taxonomy): domain Eukaryota; kingdom Viridiplantae; phylum Streptophyta; class Magnoliopsida; order Alismatales; family Araceae; genus Amorphophallus; species Amorphophallus konjac. Next base: position 531,264,325 of record CM040121.1, read on the forward strand.
TTTCCCGCGAGTTTTGTAGGTCGTGGTGTGCCGAGCGGGCTTATTCGAGGGATTTGGGAAAAATACATATTTTTGGGTGTGTGAACCGAATCTTGTGTTTTGATCGTGTTTTTGGGGTTTAAATGGGTCTTCTCGGTGCTAGAGAGGTCGGGGAATGTTTTCCCCTTTTGTTTCCCCTTCACCTGGGGGTGGATGGGGCGTGGAATGGATTTCCCGCCATTTCCCCGTTCTTCCTGTTTCGGACTGAGAACGCGCTAGTCTCAGGTAGCGCGTTCTTGAAGGACACGCCGCCCCGATAGGGCGCGTTCATCGAGGAAGATGAACAGTAAGGCAGTTTTTGTCGCGCTAGGGGTGAGTAGCGCATTCTGTGTTGTCGCGCTATAGACCTATAGTGCGTTCTGCTCTGAACGCGCTATAGAAGTATAGCGCGATCTTGTTGAACGCGCTAGGTATGTATAGCGCATTCTTCCTGAACGTGCTATGCGTGTGTAGCGCGTTCTTGGGGTGGCCTGTCGGGCTGCCCAGGGCGGGCAATCTACGGCTGATCGTGCTCCCCTTGGGCCGTGTGTGTCCCAGACACCCCGTGGAGTTCCGTGACCCTATCTTTGGGTGTCCGGAGGTTCCACTTACCTCGATTAGCGTGCCCGTGGGTTTAAGGGTCCGGGTGACCTTCTAGCGTTCCGATTGTGTTGTGTTGGTCTCCGATCGACCCGGTTGTGACCCAGTGGTCGACCTTTGGCCTCATGAGTGTCCCGGACACCCCGTGGGTTTCGTTACCAGTTTTTTGGGATGCCTGGAGGTACCGTGTTACCTCGATAAGCGTGCCCGTGGGCTTGGCGGCTCCGGGTGACCCCAGGTGTTCCGGGCTTCTGTGTTCTTGCTAGATCGAGTCACCGTGTATCGGTGTGAGTGTGGTGAGGTTTCCCCGCAAGTCGTTGCTTCTCTGGAAGGTGGCTTCCGAGTAGGCCAAGCGTGTGGCCTTGGACGGTGAGTCCAGTCTCCCAGCCTGGGGCTGGAGGTTTCTTAAGTTCCCTCCTTGAGGGATGGGTCTTGGCAGTGGTGAACTGCCTCGTGAGTTATCGCACTGTGGTTTTGGACCTAGGGATTAGGCCAGATTGAAGACTCAGTGCTGTCGTGTGCAACGGTCTTGACCCTGAGTCTTGTGACTCAAAGGCCGTTGGGTTTAGTAGGTCTAGTGGGCTGTCCCGAGTCGGGTGGCTTTGAGCCACCTGTTCCTCCGTGTTACTCGCAATGGGTGCGTGCGTGGGTTTTAGTGTCCACGTTCTATGACACGTCCACTAGTCGTAGCCTTCTTACGGCACGCGTGTGCTGACCCCCCTGGGAGTGGTGGAGCGGCTGACCCGAGAGAGACGGTGAGTAAGCTGGTTACCGTAGGGCCCACACGTACAGCCGAGTCCGGGTTTAGGGAGAATTACCAGCTAGAGGACAGGCCTAGGGCGTATAGTCAGAGTGTGCACATGAGGTTGGGGGCGTCGGACAGCGTCGGCAGGCGCGACCCAAACTAGTCCTTGTTCTGTGGTACTGGTTACTGAGTGTGTCTGAGTCTCCGCCTGGGGCGTTGTAGCTAGACACTCGTGACGCGGTGTAAGACGTCAGGGGACGCATCCGGTCGTTCTTCTAGTGGGTGGTGCTCCTGTCACGTGACGTGAGTTGTCGTGTATCGGGTTCTGTTTCCGTCCGCGGGACGGGACTTCGTGAGTGGTTTCGGGAGTGTTCCCGGAGTCGAGGTATGGGGTTTCCGGTGAGCGTCACCGAGGGCCTTTCCCCAGACAGCGTTGTGTTCACGACGGTGAGGTCGTGACCGTGTTCCCTGACCGTGTGGTATTGGCTCGAGCCCTTTTTGTGAGGGCATGCCTCCGCTACGGAGGTATCGTGGCGTTTTCCTAGTAGCGTGGCTAGGGCGGTCCGTGTCTGATGGTCCCCGATCGTGGAATCGGGTGGTCGGGTGCATGGCTTGGTTGTCCCCCGACGGGAGACTAGGTCGTGTTTTCTGGTACAGTAGGAGTAGCTGTAGAGCCGAGGTTTTACTGGCCACCGTAGTTACTTTCCTACTTTCGTAGTTACTTCTTTCCGTGCCGCCGTTGTTTCTCAGTTGGGGTTCCGCGGGATCCCTACTGGGCCAGTGACAGGAGGCTCACCCCTGCTTTTCAGGTGCGACGGTTCTGCCTCGAGGTTCGAGGAGGCTGTACGGAGGTTCTTAGTTGCCAGCTTACCGGGCCGAGTGTTCACTTGGCATGTGGTACGTTTTACTGCGTTAGACTGTACTCTCTGTTGGACTGGACTCAGTTGTAGTTGTTTATTTATTTTTGTTAATTGTTAAATTATCATGCCCTATTTCCTATTTCTTTGTACCTCCACACTCCTTTTTAGCCCTTCCGAGCCTCCCGCTCGTGGGCGGCGGGCCAGGATTCGAATGGTATCGGGCTCCTCCCGGTATCCGGATCTCGGGTCGCCACAGGCACCCCTTGTGTCTCTCCCTCCCCCTCTTGCAGATGGATTTCTGCTAAATCTTGGGTGTGATGCCCTTCTATATTCTCATTAGCCCCTCTGAGTTCCATTTCTGCCGCCGCCATCGCACCGCCGTCTCCCCTCCGCCGTCGCCATCGTCGGAGTTCTATCTCCATCAGGATAGAACCTCTTTCCTAAAATTTTATATTTTGTTCTTTTTATCTGTTTGAGCCCTATTTTTGGGGGTTTGTTCCACGTACCTCCTTTAACCTACAGTTCAAGTTTCGTGTCATTTGGAAGTCATTAGGTATTTTTCCCATATTTTTGTTTATCCTCTCAGTAATATGCCCTTTTGCAGATCTACAAGACAGAGTCACCTTATTATATTTTTACCGCCCACTTATAAATTTGCAAAATAATCACAAAAATTCCTCAGTGTTCCTCACGTATACCACCTTCCACCATAATTTTAGTGGCGTCTATAAAAATCCTTTTCCTATCGGTCAAAGGTCAGTCTCAGGGAAAACACAGTCTGCCCTGTGTGTCTGTCAGTCTGGGTCAGAAAATAAAACAGTGTTACCTTCATTCTCATCTTCAATCCGTTCGGTGGATGGAGCTTTGAAAAATATATGTTGTCATTCTGTGAATGCTCTTTCCAACGGTATCAGCCACTCCTCTATCGGCCTCCGGATCTGAGCGTCATAATTCTTGCAGCCGAGACGTGCAGACATGTTTCCAGTGCATATCAGAAAAATCAGTCCGAGATTAATTCGTGCAAATATATCAAAAGTCACCTTTTGGAACCGCCACTCCCAGGAGTCGATCCGGGACATCCCTCCATCGTCTCAGCCAAGCGGCGCCTTCAGAAGACCTCAGGAGGGCGTCGTTCCTTTGGAATCCGCGCCTTACTGTCCAGTGAGTCAGCAACCGAGTTGGCGCAGCACCGCGTTGGAATAGTGCCGAGTCAGACCAGCATGCCGAGTTCGTGCCGTACGCATCTCCAGATTGCTGCCCGTCAATCCAAGGTCGGTCCTCCCGGGCCCCACTTGTAGCCCTTTACCTCCCTGCATGGGGTGGGCAATAAAATTCACGGTTGTAATTAACTTTTACCGTTGTTACCGGGAGTTACCGTACTTGGCCGGCAACGTCTTCCCCACGCCCGGAGCGTGGAGGTACACTATCCACCCTCCTCGTAGGCATTGCTCTACTCGTATATTTTTATATATGCCGCTGCATGAGTGATAGATTATCTAGCTTGTTATCATTTTATCACCGCTGCGAGAGCGAGAGTGATCCGTCCCGTGACTCGATCCGAGTCAACGCGGAAAGGCCGATACCCGAGACTCACTGTCGGTTTCTCAACCGCGTACGGTCCCACGTCTTCCCTCGCTAGGGATGCCCGCGAGCTAGAGTCCCATGTCGCGTGTCCGTCCCGCATCAATTTGGTATCAGAGTGCCAGTTGAGTGTAGGGTAGTATTTGGTCAAAAAAAATGTCATTTACGTCTAGTCATCGTCTAAGTCGGTCTAAGGTTGCTTCCGCATACCGTTGTTCGGTATATAAAAAGGTGTTGTCCGAACATTAGGCTACGCCTGTCGGGAAGGCCGCACACTTGCACGAGTGATCTTCGGATCGATTAACTCCGCCACATACCGAGTCTTGGTTTAAGTCTAGGGTCCTTAGTGTGCATGCATTCCAACCTTGCATAGTCGGTCTAGTGTCTTGTCCACGGTTGGCATGGTCACCCTATGGCTCCCCTAATGCCCATGGCTTCCCCATCGCCCAGGCGATATGACCATTGGCCCACCCATGGGCTTGGCAACCATCCTCTCCACTTCTGTAGGCCCGAAGCCTCGGATTTTTATGGCTCTAATGACCCGGGCGTCTACCTAAAGTGGGAGGCCACCATGGACACCTACTTTGATTGTTATCCCATGTCCGAAGTCGGGCAGTTCTATTATGCCAAGGAGCGGCTTCTACACAAGGCCGCCGAAAAGTGGGACCACATTGAACGATTGCGAGAAGTTAGGATGTAATGGCCCATCGAGTCATGGTGGGACATGAAGAGAGAGCTTAGGAAGGTCTACGCGCCCCACCCATCTACCTCCAACCACGGGGGTCATGCCACGAGCCAACCCCACTACATCACCCCCAAGCAAGTGGGCCACACCTCCAACCAACCGCACCCATTCGCCCCCAACCCATCCTACACAAGCGCTTCAAATCAAGTGGGTCCTAGTTGGAGGCAAGGAGCCCCACACTTTGACGAGCCCCGACCCAAGCCGAGGCTGGTTGATTACGGGCACGTCCACCGCAATACCCCTACTCCAACCCACACCCTTGCCGAACTTGTGCAAATACTTTCGGATCGGGTGGATAGGAGGTGCGCTTTTATTGAATCGCTAGTCTCCCCTTGTCCACCTCCGCGATCGGAGGTAGCCATATTCGAGCCTAGGGAGGCCATAGCCCGTAGCCCCAACCCGGCCCTACTTATGGGGTCCCAAGGGCCTGTTGGGTTCGGTGCGGTGGATTCAGAGGGGGGTGAATGAATCTCCCCTTTAAAAATTTCGCTCAAATAAAATCTAGAATGCTAACAAGACAGATTCAGACAATTTGAAAGCTAATCAAACTTCTGTTCAACCAGTAATCAAACATGTATAGCGCGCCGAAGCATTCAACTAGCGGAAGCACAATTAGACAAATCAAACCACAATGCAAGAGGAGTTTTTAGGTGGTTCGGTCCTCCAGACCTACGTCCACCCCACACTCAACCCGAGTGTGGATTACTGCTGACTCACAGCTTGAACCGCTGGGCATCACAGCTTGCTTACAACCCGCTGAGCCTCACAGCTTGCTGTCCAAGGTATCCACCTCGCCCGCTGAGCAATACAGCTTGTTGTCCAGTGGAATCCACCACTGCAACCGCTGAGGATTACAGCTTGACCCGTCCAGAGGCAGCACCTCTGCAAATGCTGACTAACAGCTTGAAGAAAGGTATAAAATAGAAAACAAAAATAGGAACCAAACAGCAACAGAAAGCTGTATGCGATGAAACACAATGTGACTCTCAATAGAGCTGACTGGAGTGGATCTGATCCAACTTCCAGTAGGAGCGATCTTCAGGTACGCTTCTCTTCCTCACTCTATCTGTCTTTCTCTTTCTTCTTCTTAACTCACGCTCTCTCCCTCTTTCTTTTTCTTCTTCTTCTCTGCTCTCGATCTCTCACTCTCTTTTTCTTTCTCTTTCTTCTTCCTCTTCTCTCTGGATCGTTCATGCTATCTTCTCTCTGTTTCTGCCCCTTCTATTACGATCACGATCAGTCTTCTTCTGTGGAAGAAGGCTTGCTTTTATAACAGCAGGAGCAGCAATGGGCGTTGTAGATATATATTTTTCCTCTCCTCTCTCTAAGAATCAGGGCGCATCAAGTGCGTGGACCAATGCTTAATGGGCAAATAACGAAAACGAGAGGAAAGTAGAGAACAAAAGAAAGGACCGTGATCGCCACCAAGGCGCCGCACGTGACCGGCACGCCGTACGTTGGAAAGGAGGGAGCTGCAGCGCTGGAGAGATGAACGGTTCTTTAGGAACCGCTTGACTTGACGCGGTCTTACGACAGACCGTCCTTGTACGCTGCAAAGGAGGCGGGAGGAGCTGCTGTCGTGGGACGGACGGTGGAAGGTAGACCGCACTCCAAGGAAGAACGGTCGTCAATGAACCGCACCACACGTTGAACGGCCAAAGTGAAGCCGCTCAATCCCTTCACACAGCAAGCTGACAAGGGTTCGACCTCCACCCTCTCCGGCCGGCCAGAGGGGATGGGCCTCATGCTGATGAAGTGCTGACCTGCAAAACAGTGTAAAGACACAAGAGAAACACCCAAATTAGAACTAAAAGACGTAGTACATGTTCACATAAGGAGGATTAAGCATAAATTAAGGAAAAGGGGAATACCTGGGGGATTTTAAACCCCTAGGGTGACAAAAGCATGGGTGGATGTGTGCATGGAAACGAAAACGAGGGAAGACGTGGGGGAAAAGCAATGCATGCAACAGACGATGAAGAAATCGACAGACGACACTATGACTCAACACGCGGACTACTCCCTGAACCGGAGGCTCGTAAGGACGTAGAGAGCCTCCCTCCTTGGTGCTATGCCGCTCAGGAATGCGGCAGGGCTTCGCCGTCGACCAAAAAAATCTCCCCCCTTTCGACGTCCGGCCACTAGGGTCTATTTATAGAGCCTAGAAAGCCAGCCTCAAAATTAGGGTTTTTAGGTATTTTCAGGTCGAGATTATAAAAGATAAATCATAGATATTATCATAATCTCTTATCCAGTCGAAACGGCATCAAAAATGGTTAATTATCCACGGAGAAATCATCAAAACAAACTGGGGATAAGCCATGAATAAAAGAGACAAAAGTCTGTTAAAAAGCCTCATCCGACGGGATGAGCGGTCTTACGATAGACCGCGCAACATTTGGGCGGTTGGTTCAGACCGTCCAAGCTGTCGGTGGAAATTCAGATAATCAGAAAATCAACCCAATTATCTCTCTAACTGGCCGAAACGCCCGCCGTTGGACCCTCAAAGGTGAACGGTTCTAGTGAGACCGTTCTAGTGTAGAGCGGCCAATAGCCAACTGTTTCACTCTGTCGGTGATAATTCGGATAATTGGATAATTATCTGAGAAATGGGCGTGCGTAGGACTCTGAGGTATAGGCGGTTGTAATAAGCCCGTCCATTGGTTTGAACGGTCCTAATAGGGCCGCACCACGGCCTGTCGGTGAATATTCAGAAAAGACCTCAGAAATTAACAAAATATATGAACGGTCCATATTCAACCGCTCATCTTCTGAACGGCTGAGGTTGGGCCGTTTATGCTATGAAACTTTCAATTGACCAAAGCCAAGGCCCACTAAGCCCTGAATCGCCACGGGCTTCACCAAGGAGGGAGACGACCCATAAAATGAGCCCAAGACGTGCCACAAAAAATGGCCCAATGAATGATGGACAACTCGAGGCATCAACTAATGGGAGTAAGAGAAACGACTCAAATTATCGGTATAAAACGGGTGTCAACAGATGCCCCTCCTTAACGTCCTCTTTGCCGGGGAGTGAGCGGAGGTGAAGCGGAAGTGACATGGAACATGGAGGTGGAGCGGAAATGCAGCGGAGTGGACCGAAAAAGCGGGCGTTAAGGTAAAACGACACCCGTTTTTACCAACAAGTGATGAGAATCTTCCGGAAAACCTTGAACCAAACGCCGGGAATAGTTAACTGAAAGTGACGCCAAATCTGGAGAAACTAAACTAAATAAAACAAATCAACAAGACCGACCTCATGGGGGACACAATCCCGCGGTCCAATGAGGGGGCCACAAAAGAAAAAAGGCTAAAGCTCCAGACGGGGACCTTTCAATCAACCGGACCAAACGAATCGACCAAAGAAAACCTTCGAATTCAGAGTGGAATTAGTTCCTCTTACTTGAGCGTCCGAACACATAGCTGACCATTACCGACGGGACGTTTCTTAAGAAAACCATGGGCATGAAAGCTCAAAAGGATGCGTATGATGCATGCTGGGCTAAAATAAAGGAAATCATTAAAACAAATGCCAAGAAAGATTAAAATATAAAATATTCAAGAGTAGTATTGCTAAGCTGGGAACGTCAGAGTCAAGACACCGTCCGCAACCACAGCGTGCGGATAGAACCGTCCTCCTCGTGACATCCCAACTTAACGGCCTATCCGAAGGTTAAGTACATGAGCCTGGATCATCATCGTTTTTGTTAAAGGGGAACATCAGATCCTGGGACACGTAGATAACCTGCCGGCTCTTGAAATAATATAACATAATACCGTATAATTAATGCAATAAGGGATTAGGGATAGAAGGCCATACCTGACTTACCTGTGCAGGTGAAACGGCGAGACTGGAGGAAATGATGCTGCATAAGATGGTTAAGAGATAATTTCCAAAGAAAATATCAATATTCATGATCTAAATACACCATCCAGATAAACGGCCTTATTGTAACCGTGCAATATTCCAAACGGCTCTATGTTAACCGTGTATACCTGACCTTTAATCGATTCTAAAGGGGCCGATTGCCAGGGATGAACGGTCCACATAATACCGTTTATGAGAGAACGGCTCTATGAGAACCGCTCGGGCCTGGAATTTCAACCAACTTAAAGTTAACGGTCACTAGTGATGTACGGTCACATTGGAACCGCCCAATATACAAATGGTCTAACGATAGACCGTTCTTCTCTGTAACCTCGAAAAACTGAAACCCCCTCGTCTCCCTCCACCGTAACCGACAGTGGAAGGGATGAAGGGGGGCTAAAAACCCACATTCTCCCATTCCCTCACTCTCTCTTCTGCAAACCCCCCCCCTTTTCTAAGCCTTAAGCCCTTCTCTCAAACCCTCCCCGTCTTCTCGATGACACGGACGAGGCCACCGGACACCGATGAGGGCTCGCCGTTGCCGCCGCAACCGCCACCACCGCCGCCGTCCGAGGAAGGAGGGATGCCCTGAGTGACGATGGAGGAGCTCGCCATCGTCGCCGCCGAGGAAGAGGCCCCCGCCGGAGAGGAAGAGCTCGCCGGAGAACAAGTACCGACGAGGGCGGCCAAGAAATCCCGCGTCCCCGAGGTAGGCCTCCCTCCCTAAATTTTATTTTTCATTCAATTTCCATCAGTGCATGCCAGTTTAGAAACCTTTTTAGGGGGGTCTAGGTGTTTAGGGGTTAGTTAGGGGGCCACGGCGATCTCCCCAGCCGGCTGGGACGTTCACCGTCGTCGGGGACGACGACGGTAGAACGGTTCAACAGAAACCACCCGAACCGAACAATGCGATCCACATAGGACCGTCCGAATTTACACGGCTTAGGAAATGCCGTTCAAACCCACACAGCAAACGAACAATCTTAAATAGACACGGTAAGGGTATCACCGTTCAAACAATAAACAGACCGCATTGGTCCGTTCAATCATTCAACCGAGGCAAAATAATACGGTCCCCATAGGACCGTCCACAAGTCATGCGGACCAAGGGGGACCGCTTCTCCTTAGGAAGATGGGCAGACAGACGGTTCGAGGTGATCCATCCAGGATAGGAACAGTTAAGGGTAGCCCGTTCAAACACAGAACCTGAAGAATCAAAACGGTTGGAAGGGGACCGCTCAATTGACGAGCGGTCAGTGGATAACCGATCTTCAAACTAAGAATTGGATCTTGAGAATTTTTATTTAAACGAATCAATATGCATGACTAAATCATTAATATGAATGAAATGCATGCAGGGGAAGCTTAGGACCCGCACCTCGTGGCTGCAGGTCCGTGCAGTGTACTTGGCGCTGCCGGACTTCCAGAGGGAGCGGTTGACCGCCATGGGGTTCGCCCCCTTCCTGAGCATTGAGGTGTGTCGCTTTGACGCGGCTCTGCTCTACGCCCTGCACGACCGTTGGGATCCAGTGAGTCGCACGTTCCTTTTCCAGTGGGGCCACATGGTCCCCACGCTAGAAGACGTGGCCAGGCTCACTGGCCTACGCGTGCACGGGTCACCGGTCAGCGGGACTACCTTTCCTGACTACCGGGGGATGGCTCGAGAGTTACTCGGCTTACAGCTGTGACGCCCCGAGAGGCAGTCGACCCTCCTTCCCCGGGCTGCTCTCCAGGACAGTCTGGGTCTACGACGTGCGGGAGTTGCGGTCGGGGAGCGACCGGAGGAGCACTTGGAGTGGCTCGTGGGGCTAGCGAGGTCGAGAGTTGCTGCAGGACCGAGACCTGAGGCGGACAGAGTTCTACGACGGTTCCTGATGCTGCTGTTCGGGCGGCTTCTCTTCTCCACGCGGGCGGACGTGATGAGCTGTAGGTTCCTTCCCTTCCTCCAGGAGCTTGAGCACGTGGGTGACTGCGCTTGGGGAGCGGCAGTTCTCGCTTTCCTATTCGACACGCTCAGCTCGACGGCACGTCAGACGATGCTTGGGGGCTTCTCCCCCTTACTCCAGGTACAACTTTCTACCCTATACTCGGTTATGCTATCCTACATGCTTGCTGAATGTTGACACGACCTTGTGATGCAGGTGTGGGCCTACGTACACCTACGTGGGCTGGGCAGAGGCGAGGAGACCCGTCCTGGGCTCCTGCCGATTACGCGGAGGTGGACAGCACCTCGGGAGATGACAGCCCTGAGACGGCAGGTTCAGGAGCTACATGATGACATGGACACCCTACCGTACAGTTCAGTATGCTCCTAAACTCAGACTCCTTAGTTAAATTCAATCCTTTCATGATTATGATGCTGATGAAGTTTCCTATCTTTTATAGGTGCGGTGGACTCCTTACACAGAGGAGAGCCCGGAGGGCCAGCCGTGGGTGGCCGAGGCCTTGGCCTTTTCTGGCCGGGACGTGTGGCTTCACTGCATGAATGTGGTGGAGCCACTGTACTTCAGGTTGGTGCAGAGGACCATCGGGGTCCACCAGCGAACTGTTGAGTTCCCTGCGCCTGAGAAGGCGGGGGAACGGGTGACGAGGACGACCCGGGGACTCCGCGAGGCGTTTGATTGGACAGTGAGGAACGCCAAGCAGGTCGCCGACTGGACCGCCTGTGGGCGAGTGGTGACCGCCCGGGCAGAGAGCGACAACGCATACTACACTGCGTACGCACGGCACTACCGGGACCAGGTGTTCCGGGGCGCCCACCGACCGGTACGACTTCTAAACTTAAACTTTGTCTATTATGCTTATGATGATGCACTGACACATGGACTTCTAAATGTAGGTCGACCCCGCAGGACGAGTGGCAGAGTTGCAGGGACTCCTGCACTCCACCATCCGGGAGAGAGACGAGGCCCGGCAGGCCCTGGCCCTACTGGTGAGTTTTCTAAACCTTAGACTCTTTAAATTATGCAGTTTTATATGATTATGCATGCATGTGACTGACCTGGAGTATTTGGATGCAGCGTGCCGAGGGGACTCAGAGGCAGGGACCAGACGCTCCTTCTTCTTCTTCTGCCCAGACCCCAGCAGACCGTGCCGAGCGGGATGCTGACTTTACTCGGATGGTGGAGCGGGCCAAGGCGGCCGAGGTGGCACTTACGGAGAGGGTACGCCCTTCTAACTTCCTCTTGCTTATTATGCTTATGAACGACATGCTTATGCAACTGACTGACAAGTGATGTGTGGATGCAGACATCGGAGTTGACCCGCCTTCGGATCGAGTTGGAGCGGAGCCGAGCAGCGGCTCGAGAGGAGGTAGCTCGCGCGCGGGCGGAGGCCGCACTGAGCCGACCGGCAGACACAGTGGAGACCGCGCTCCTCCAGGCCGAGTTAGAGAGACTTCGAGCCGGTGCGGCTGAGGCAGAGCGATACCGGACCGAGGCGGCCGAGTTACGCGGGGAGCTGCGAGCGTATAAGGACATCAGTCGGCGCTCACGCAGCGGGACCCCGAGCGTCAGCCACGGTACACATGGTTCTATTAGGAGCTACTTCACAGGTTCCTCCGGCCAGCGGAGGAACGAGGAGGATGAGCAGCGCCGGAGACGCCGTCGTGACGAGGCGACCTCAGCGATGCCTCCCCCGAAGAGGCACGAGGGTGAGGGAGACAGCGACGGGAGCCAGGGAGAGGGAGCTACTTGACTTGTTGTACTGGGCCCGTCTTTTGTACATGATGTGACATGATAGTGATGTGCATATTTTTTGTTTTTTTTATTTTTGCTTGCTTTGTGGATGAATGTATGTATGCATGAATGGATGAATGTGTCTTGACTACTAGATAGAGTGAGACAGACGGGCGAGTTTGAGAGATGCGCTCAGCTAGAGAGAGGGTGAGACAGAGGGACGCCGATTGAGTGACGCACACGCCGACTGGAGTGAGATGAGAGACGAACGCCGACTCGAGTGAGATGAGAGACGCACACGCCGACTGAGTGAGGTGAGAGACGCATACGCCGATTGAGTGAGGCGAGTGACGTACACCAACTTGAGTGAGGCGAGTGACGTACCCCGACTTGAGTGAGGCGAGAGACGCACGCCGACTGAGTGAGGCGAGAGACGCACGCCGACTGAGTGAGATGAGTGACGTACACCGGCTTGAGTGAGGCGAGAGTGGTAAGTTGATTGGGGGGGCAGAGCACATGGGCGGTTCTTGTATAGCCGTTTAGAGATAAGAGCGGTTCTCCACAGACCGCTCCAATTGGATTGGGACGGTTTAATATAAACAGTAAGAACATTTGAACGGCGGATTGTAGACCGTACAAGTCACTGGACTCAGATTTCCTGAGGGAGAGGAATGGTTGATAGTGGGCCGTTCATGAATATGGACGGTCTATCATAAGACCGTCCAAGTGGACATCCTGTCTGCTCGAACGTGGACTCCCTGGAGAGTCCCCAGCCTGAGGGTAAGACGTTTTGAACTTATCAACACCCTATCTTAACCCATCCTAGACTTAACCAAGCCTAATCCTGAAAGGCCCAGGCTTCCTGACAAGTCTTATAAGTAATACATGGGCCCAAACTCGTAGCTCACACATCCCCTCTCTTTCAAGGCTTGAAACCTTCGATTCTCACTACCAAAACATCATGAAGAGGGCCCTAGAGGTGAGTTCGATGGAGGGAGCACTTTTTGAAGGGCCCAAGTCGGCCAGAAAAGAGCGGGAAGTGCTCCAACGGCTGACCGCAATCCCACGACATCTGAGCTCAAGTCCCATGAGAGAGGTAAGCCTATCACGGTACATTTAGTTCAATTTATCTCCTTCCACTTATATTCCTCCTTTCCCTCTCTTTTGGCATCCAGCTTCTTCCTGGCGCGAGGCGGTACTCTATCTTGAAGTGGCTGGCTCCCATGGTCCGTGCTTTGCCCCTAGGAGTGACGGCCATCCTTCGATCCTGGCCTCTGCAACCTCTCCTAGTGCTTGGTCAAAACTATCCAAAACTTTCCCTTGATTGGCACAGCATCTCAGCTATAGTTGAAATATGGCACCCTCAGACCCATACCTTCTTCTTCCCATCCTTTGAGGCCACTATCCTACTAGAGGAGGTGGAGACCTACTTTGGGTTCCCTAGGTCCAAGGTGGGGGAGGAAGACTTGATATGTCATACGGTTGCCCCTATAGACCCGAGACTCATTCTAGGGGGATTCATCTCGGACAGTAGAGAGGTTCACGCCTTCGTAGGCCCGCGTCAGATCCACCTTCTTCCCCTCAGCCAGTGGGTAGTGGAACATTGTAAGAACAGGAGTGAGCGGGACGAAGCTATAGCCAAAGCCGCCTCCATTTGTTTCTGCGGGGCCCTCTTGTTTCCCTCAGTCGACCATATCCTAGAGATGCCCCTTCTTAGTACCATCAGCGGACTGTGGCAGGGACTTTCCATCTCCCAGGCCATCCTTACTTATTTGTACGAGGGTCTTACTTCAGCAGCCTTGGGAGGTCCCCTCTTTGGTTCCATGATCCTATTGGAGTGCTGGTTGGGAGTTAGGATGAAATTCATTCAAAGGGAGGAGGTCACTTCGGCGAGCAGGATCTTTGGGAGCCACCCCCTCTTCTTCATAGGTGGCGCGTTCAGATTCTCCCCACAGGTCGAGTGCAGGACAGCTGAGATGAAGACCAGGGACGAGTGGCGATTGTACATCAATCGGCTGCCCCTGGACAGGTTCGTGATGCGCCCGGGCTTCCTTCATGACACCACCGTCAGAGTTCGCAGGAGGATCGGCTTGGACTTGAGGCTTGTGAGCGACACTGCACTGGCGATGTACAGCCCACACCGGTGCTACTTACAGGTCGGGCTACCCCGGACGGTTCTACCGGCACTACCCCACCTTCCCGCATTGCAAGCGAGGAGGATCGGTGCGGAGGAGGACGAGCAGGCAGTCAGGAGTGCCCTGATTATGTGGGAGGTGAGCAGGGTACTTACCCTACCGGCCGAGGTGGAAGAGATCTCGGCGATACGCCAGGCCTATCTTAGTGAGCTAAGAAAGATACGTCCTCGCGGGGATGCCCAGCGGAGGATCGAGTGATTTCCCTTTTCTTGTTTGATGATGATTGTTGGATGAGACTTATGTTTAGACAGTTTGATATATGAAAGGAATAAAGTGGATGAGTTTGATTGAATTTGGGCTTTGTGGTTTGATCATGATGTGATTGCATAAGTCAAGGCGAGGATTGAACATTCATGTGGTCACGAACCGACTGCCCTTCCAATCTGCCCCTGTACACATGCAAACATGAAAAAGATTAAATCTATTTTAGGCTTAGCCCCTTGCCTATAGTAAGTCAGGAGATGACCGTTTTCTTGATTTTTGGTCAAGGGGTTAAGCCTTATCAAATAGGCAAATATCAAAATGTGAAAAATGCAAATGAATGCTATGAATGCAAGAGGGAAACATATGATTTGTGAGTTTTGGAATATTTGATTTTTTTTCGGGTTTTGAAATATTCAATTGTTTTGTTTTTTGGTTCTGAAATATTCGATTTTTTTTGGGTTTTGAAATATTCGATTTTTTTTGGGTTTTGAAATATTCGATTTTTTTTTGGTTTTGAATATTTGATTTTTTTTGGGTTTTGAACCAGCTCGGGTTTTAATAGCAGGGACCTTCTCATCTTGCCATGGACTTCCCAGGCCCAGCGTGTGCAGGAGAGGGACTGCCTGTGGTCGGAGTCAACTTTGCTCAACGGTGTTTCTACCGAGGCCATATCCGGGGTGGGATTCATTCCTTGGGAAAGTAAAAAAGGATCGAGTGGAAAGCTGACGATAGGTGTAGAGGTTTTTAGGGCTTGAGTTCTTTCCCAGGACACCCCCTTTTCAAAGAATCCGGTCTGTTGCGCTGGGGCTTTGTATCCGTTATCGAACCTTCATCCGCTCTAGGCACGCATGCGACCGGGCTCATAACGTCCCGCGGGGAAACTGTACTGCCACTCTTGCCATGCCTAGTTGTATCCTTTTGGGGATTTTGAGAGCTTCGAGCTTTGTGCTTTCGGCCTTATCTTTTGAGTTTGCCCCTTTTCTTTCTTTTTTCTTCTTGCTTTCCTTTTCTTTCTTTGCGGAGTGAGGTCTTAACGGATTGCCCCTATTTGAGACCTCTTTTAATGGGGGATCTAGGTCAGTTCTCGCCCCCTTATTCACCACTTGTCCCTATCTTCAGCCGAGAGAGAGGAAATACAAGGATTTCCACCTTCCCCGAGCATGGCCAAAGGAGAAACGGTGTCGGGTAGCATGAGAGAATACCGAACCACAGGCAATCGTGTAGTGTGTGAGATGCTGGACCTAGGTCCTCCTTTCGCAATCTGGTGGGGTATACCCTGCCATCGAGCCGTTGCTGGTTTTGACTTTATGGATAGAAACGTTTTAAATACAACCCATTCCACGGGTTTGGCAATTCTTCACCCTCCGCGTTGATTAGACGATACGCGTTACCTGGATAAGCCTCTTTGATTACGAAGGGCCCTTCCCAGTTGGGTTGTAGCTTAGACCTGGGACCTGCTGACCTGATGAATTTACGTTTCAAAACCATATTACCTACTTGGAATTTCCTTTCAATGACCTTCTTTTGAAAATATCGCGAGACACACTTTTGATATATTGAAACATGATTGGCCGCATTCAAGCTTTTCTCGTCTAAGAGTTCCAGTTGGACTAGCAACGCCTCTCGACGTTCGTCAAGATTAAGTTCCTTATCCAGCTGCACTCTTAGGGAAGGGATCAGAATCTCATACGGGAGTACCGCTTCCATCCATATGTGAGAGCAAAAGGAGTCTGCCCTGTGGGAGTGCGGACGGAGGTGCGGTAAGCCCATAGAGCTTCTATCAGTTTGTCGGCCCAATCAGCAAATTTATGTGATTCGCATGTTTTCTTGATAATTTTAAGAAGGGTTTTATTCGTGGCCTCAGCCTGGCCATTACCTTGGGGGTAGTATGGTGATGAATGATGCAGAGCTATGTTGAATTTCTTACAGAGGTCCTGGAGTTCTTGTGAGACGAATTGAGGCCCGTTGTCGGTGACGATGTCGCTTGGCACTCCAAATCGCGAGATGATGTTCTTCATAATGAAGCGGCATACCGTGGTGGCTTTGATTTCTGCATAAGCTTCAGCTTCCGCCCACTTGGTGAAGTACTCCGTAGCCGTCAAAATGAAGGACTTCTGCTTAACTGCGGAATTTGGATCACCAAGGGGTCCGATAATATCAAAGGCCCACATGGAGAATGGCCAAGGAGCAGACAGGGGGTGAAGAGAAGAAGCGGGAGCGTGGATTTTGTCAGCGTGGATCTGGCACTGAAGGCACCTACGGACATAGGTGGAACAATCTTCTTCTAGGGTTGGCCAGTAGTAGCCCTGCCTAAGAATCTTTTTCGCCAACGCCTGTCCATTCACATGCCCGCCACACTCACTGGAGTGGGCTGCTTCCACGACTTTCCAAGCCTCTTCGTCATCTAGGCACCTCATTAGAACTCCATTCAGAGCCCGCCTATATAATTCACCAGCAATGATAGTGTATCTCGCGGCAACTCTTCTAATGGCCTTTCGCTGCCCAGCGTTTGCCTCTTCCGGAAATGTACCGTCCTTGCAATACTGCTCAATTTCATAAAACCACGGCAATTCTTCTTCTTCGGTGATCTCCTCGAGCTCAGCTAACGATACTTCCTTCACTTCCTCTCTTTCTATCTTCCTCTCTACGGACTTTCGAAGGTTGTCGAACCAGGGATCCTGAAGAGAAGGAGCATCTAGCCGTTGGACCACAATGGTCTCAGTGGCACGACTTAGGGGAAATGATAGGGAAGAAGCGAGCGATGCAAGGGCATCAGCCAAGATGTTCTGAGAACGAGGAGTATGAATGTAGACGAGTTTCCTGAATTGCCTAGCCAAGAGCGTGACCAGATCTTGATAGGGTTTAAGCTTAGGGTCACGGGTGCGGTAAGTTGACAAAACTTGGCGCAGCACCAATTGAGAATCTCCTATGATGTTAAGGTATCGCGCGCCCAAGATGTAGGCGTGCTTCAGGCCGGCAAGGAGAGCCTCATACTCGGCTATATTGTTAGTGGTAGAAATGAGAGTTGATATGCCACAGGGATAGTTACCCCTTCCGGAGTGAGAAGAACGGCGCCAATTCCGCTGCCCTGGGAATTAAGGGCACCATCGAAATGAAGAGACCAGAAAGGAAGATGAGTGATCACCGCCAGGTGTTCATCGGGGAATTCATCCTGGATGGAATCAGTACGAGGGATAGGAGAATGAGCCAGGTGCTCGGCAATAGCATATCCCTTGATTGCTTTCTGCACGATGAAGGTGATGTCGAACTGGGAAAGAAAGCTCTGCCAGCGAGCTAGTCGACTAGAAAGGACAGGCTTTTCCAAAAGATAACGAATGGCGTCCATTCTAGAGATGAGCCTAACCTCGTGGGCGAGGAAATAGTGTTTAAGCTTCTGAGCTACCCACACCAGCGCCGCACAGGTCTTATCCATGGTAGTGTACTTGGATTCAGCGGGATTAAATAACCTTGAGAGATAGTACGCTGCCCTTTCCCTCCCTTCATCGTCTACCTGTGCCTATACAGCTCCTAGGGAGTCCTCAATCACAGAAATGTACAGGATCAGGGGTTTCCCAGGGACAGGTGGTTGTAGAACCGGTGGATTAGAGAGGTAAACCTTGAGTTCCTCATAGGCCTTCTGACACTATTCATTCCATTCAAATTTCGCGCCTGCCTTTAGCAATTCATAAAATGGGCGGCATCTTTGCGAGTGCTGAGATATGAATCTCCTAATGAATTGCAAACGCCCGATCAGACCTCGAAGCTCAGTGATGTTCTTCGGCGGCGGCATTTCCATAATGGCCTTCGCTTTGTTTGGATCGATCTGAATCCCCCGTTTGCTAACTACAAACCCGAGCAATTTCCCTGATGCGACTCCGAACACACATTTCTTTGGATTCATCTTTAACTTGTATTCCCTAGCCCTTTGCAACACCTTGGCTAGAATGGCGGGGTGTTCTTCTTGCGACCTCGATTTGACCAAAATATCGTCCACGTAAGCTTCTAAGTAGACGTGCATCATATCGTGGAAGATAGCCATCATTGCCCTTTGATAGGTGGCACATGCGTTCTTCAATCCGAAGGGCATAACGACGTAGCAGTATATTCTCCATGGTGTGGTAAACGAGGTCTTTTCTTGATCTTCCGGAGCCAGAAGGATTTGGTTATACCCAGAATAACCATCCATGAAGGAGAGGGCTTCGTACCCAGCTGTATTATCGACCAAGACATCGATGTGAGGAAGTGGAAAATCATCCTTCGGACATGCTTTATTCAAGTCCCTGAAGTCAATACAAATTCGGATTTTACCATCTTCTTCATTACTGGGACTATGTTTGCCACCCATTGTGGATACAGCACAACTCTAATGAACCTGGCCTTATGCAACTTATCAACTCTTCCTTAATCTTAAGGCCATCTGCGGGTGGAATCTCTTGCTCTTCTGCTTAACGGGGATTGCCCCTGGTTTGAGAATCAATCTATGTTCAACCAAGCGCGGGGTCAAGACCCGGCATGTCCTCGTAGGACCAGGCAAATGAATCGCTGTACTCCCTCAAAACTTTGACAAGCTCCTCTTCAACTTGCGGAGGGAGGTTAGCAGAAATAAGTATGAGCCTGGGATCCTCTTCTGTTCCGAGGTTAATTTCCTTGGTGGGCTCATCCACTGCTTGGAAGGTTCGTCAAATTTCTTCAAGCCTTGTGCGTATAAATCGGCAGTGTCATCCACCTCATCTTCCTCATCATCTGCTGGGTCCTTCTCATTCATAATTTCATATACTCCTAATCCATCATTGCTCCATACCCCGTCAATTCCCTCATCATCTTCCAGGACAATCGCGGTCTCTACAAATTCCGGACATTTCAGCAGAGCATGACATCTTCCGGCCAAATCTTGTAGAAATCTATCGGGAATGCTTTTGGGAGGACGCGTTACGGCAGGCGCCGCAGACGTGGAAGGGCTGACTAGACACGAACTAGATTCTACCCTGACTGATTCGACTATCCTAGGAGACTCTGCACACTGCACATCTAATCTAGGGGAGCGGAAGTCTACCGGAAAAGGAACAGGGGCCTCATGCCCCTGGGAATTTGGGCAGAACATAGCGTAATCTTCCATGGAGACCTCCGTTTTGAAATTGGTGTTTTTTTTTGGAGGCCGGAGGTGATTACGCAGCAGGAGGAGGAAGAGGATGGAGGAGGAGGTAACTGCATAGGAAACAACTCAGGGAAAATGCAGTCAAAGAAGGGATCAGAAGAGGAGAACCACATTTCATGGAGCTGAGCTCCTGGGGGAGGAGGGGTGAACAGGGTGGATAGATCAATGGGCGGGCAGCGCCCGCAAGCACATGGAACGAATAAAATTTTAGGCCTCTCCGCGAAGTACGGGTCGACCATGAGTGGAGGGGAACGGGGAACAGAATCCAACTGTTGAAACCAGGAAGCAAGACGGGACAGGGATGTAGAATAAGTAGTGATAGAGCTTCCCATCTTTCGTGGCCCCTGGCGGACCAATGGCCTCGGAGGACGCTTCACCAGCTGCGTCTCCCTCTTCTTCGACTTGCTTTCTTCTTCACGAAACATATTCATGAAACCATCAGAGAAATCTTCTGGTTCATCAACTAGCCCTTTCGGCGGCGGTGGTGGATCAACAACAGCACAGGCTTCATCTGCCTTTTCTTCAGAACTGGACGGCAATTCCTTCAAGGTACCAGGCTGTAACGGACCCCTCACAAAATGTTGCCGGTAATCCCATGTTAAGGGCCCAGAGTCTCCGAGCATCGACATCGAGGACTCATGGTAGCCGAGGCCCCGACGACCCTTTTTCTTGTTTTTGGGGACGGGATTAGTCCGGCCCCGCAATTGCGCGCTGAGCCCCCGGCCCGGCTGGTAGCCTAACTTCAAAATCATATGCCATCCTTTGGAATCTCTAATCTTGGATTTGACTTTCACATTGACTGGCGCAGTAGCGGGCTTGCGTGACGCATATGCCCAAGAATAATTCAAATCCATTACTGACAGAACTGGCCTATTACTTGGCCATAATGTAGGCAGGATCTTGGCTGCTATGGCGTCGACATTTTGGACTGTGGAAATGCTTTTTACCTTGACCACCCGCCCTTGGAAAGGGAACTTCAAGCATTGGTGGGCGGTTGAGGGGACGGCATTTAAACTGTTCAGCCACGGACGACCCAGAATAGCTTTAAACATCGGGTCTATGTCCAACACATAAAACTCCACGTCCATAACCAAAGGCCCCAGCTCGGCCTGCACAGTCACGACCCCGTGACAAGCACGCCTGGAGTTATCATAGGCCGCTATTGTGGTCGGCGTCGGCTTGAGCATGTCCTCTGAGATATTGCAGGCACGGAGGGTACTCAATGGACACACATTTATTGATGCTCCTGTGTCCACAAGGGCAGATTCCACGGCCGTTTTGTTTAAAGAAATGGTTATACACAACGGCATCTGCCGGGCCTCAGGGGGTGCTAGCTCTGACTCGAAAATGAAATAGAAGGCCCCTTAGTAATCGTTGCCAAGACCGAGGGCAGGCTGTCTACTGCCACATCTTCACTCACCATAACTTTCTGCAGGAAGGTCTTCAAGGCATCTTGGTGGAGTGGCGACCTCTTGATCAATTCTAACACTGAGATTTTAGCCGGCATCCGGTCTAAATGCTGCAATAAGTCATATCTTGTGCCTGGCACGGGGTCTGCTTCTTCTGTTTCAGCTGTGGGGGGATGAACTTGGAGATTAGGTGCAGATGCACCGGAAGGGGGGAAAATTCTCTGGAAGGGACGCCCGCTCCGAAGGGCGCACTGTGATGCCGACACGGCCTGAGACGGACCCCCGCTTGGCCCGGTGGGATAGGTGAACGGCGTAGAAATGGGGGTGAGGATGGCGGAAGTGGGTTTAATAGGCCCTGGTGAAGAGGAAATGGGTAAAGGGTTAAGCGGAGGGGAGATAACGGAGGGTATGGCGGGTGGTGGTGGAAGGACGGGTGGAGCGGAGGGGAATGTAATGGGTCTAAGGGGCGACGTGGAGGGAGCGACAAGCGGTGTGGTAGTCAAAATAGTGGGTCTGAGGATGGAGGGGATAGTAGGTGTGGGAGAGTAGTTGTGGTGGAGGGCCAAGAGGTGTGCGGGGGTTTCATCGTCAAACGTCCACCCAGCGTTGGGGGCCGGGCGCTGGACCATATTTACTTGTGCTGGGGCCGGTGCCGGCGGCTGTTGTTGTTGCTGGGGAGCGGGTTGATGTACTGGCATGGGATTCTGATGGATCCCGAGGTCTTGTTGCTGTTGCTGGGGTTGTTGTTGCTGCTGGGGTTGTTGCTGCTGCTGCTGCTGGGGCGCCGCCTGCTGCGGCCTGGCCTGTCTCTGTCTCTGCTTGATATCCTCAATCAACTGGTGCATCTGGGCCCAATCAATCCTCTGGCCCTCATGCAAGTCATATACCAGATCTCTGAACTGATAACACCGTTCTATCGTGTGCCCGGGCTGCCGATGGAATATGCAATATCGGGACTGGTCGGCTGCCGGATTCCAGTTTGGGCGCTCAGGAGGCAACTGAAGATCACCAGTATACATTAGAGCAGAGAAGATATCTGGCAAGGTTTCTGGAAGAGGAGGGTAATGGGCCCTCTTTGGAGCTGGTCGAGGAGAGCCGTAGGCGGCGGGTGGAGGAACATTATTGTACTGCGGGGGCCGCTGAGGCTGTTGGGGTGGCGGAGGCGCCTGTTGAGGGTATTGTGGGACTTGGAAGGTGGGCTGGGGAACTTGCGGAGTGGCGAACTGGGGGTTGCGCTGAGGCTGTGGGAAGCGAGGTGGAGCGGCTTGGTGGGGAAACTGAACAGCCTGGACATGCTCATTAATTTGTACTCCCTCAGTAACGGGGCCCTGGGATTTCTTGGCAGCCTTGGGTTTCTGGGCCTCGAATAAAGAATGGATGGGGGAGTCTTTGAACTGGGTTTGTATGAACCGAGCCCTGCTGTATAACTGGTGCATGCTCGAGATATCATTCATTGCTAAAATGTTCCTGAAAGTTGGTGTAGCATTGGAAATTAATAACTTCACTTTTTCTTCTTCCGGGATCTGCCCAGGCACACGTGAGGCCATCTGCCTCCAGCGGTCTGCGTAGGTTGCGAAGTCTTCTTCCGGCTTCATCTTCTCTGCCACTAAATCAGTGAAGGAGTATTCGGGTCCAACCCGATCCTGAAATCTCTGTATAAACCTCTCCTTGACTGTCTTGAAATTCTCGGCCTCCTCCATAGGCAAGGTGTATAACCATTCCACAGCGACCCCTTCCAATGACCGGCGGAACAAATAGGCCATCAGGCGATCGTCCTGCTGGAACTGAGCTGACTCGTACAAGAACTCCCGAACATGGATGAACGGGTTGCCATTCCCGTCGTATTTACGGTACACGGGGAGCTCGGACTGTGCTGGAAAATGAATGTCCCTGAAGTTAGGGATAGGGACGTCAGCAAGGGATTGCGGACCAACCCGCCTTTGGAGGAGATCAATCTGTTGCTGCATAGCAGCCCACTTGTCAAGGATCTCCCGTTCCCGGGAAGGAGGAGAAGGAGCAGGAAGAGCAATATTTGGATAGGAAGCCGGAGGGTGAGCCGTCTGAAGGGGCGGCGCGTAAGAGGGATAATGGGCTGAGGAGGGGCCCATATCCGTGCGAGCCACCTGAGCCGCCCCCGGCTGCAACCTAACGAAATCCGCCGGGGCCACGAGGGCTTGCGGCGATGGAGAAGCTGTGGTGTAGGGATCAGGATAAGGAATGGAGGGGATCTGAGATTTCCCCTTATCAAGCTGTTGATGGACCGAGGTGGAGGCCTGGCCCATTTCCATGTTAGAGGAGCAAAGGATCTGAGGACGGAGAGGAGTGAGATCAATGGGTGCCACAGAGGTGGTCCCGCTAACAGGGGAAGTGGTGGCAACAACAGTCGTGCCACGAGAAAGAGCTGGGGTCGGGGCATCGCCCCCTTGCAAAGCCTGCCGAATGAGGTGGAGCTGGGTCGGATCCAGCTGAGCCATCATATTGAGAATTTGACTGGCGGGATTCTGAATGGAGGGATTTAGAAGAGAGGGTTGAGAACCGTCACCAAGAATGGTCGGGAGCGGAGGGGCATTCCCCTCTCCCCCTTGTATATGGGCGACCCGAGGTGGGTCCTCGAGAAGGCCACGAGGAAGAGAATCCTCGTGAGACTGAGAGAAGTCGTAAGACGACATCGGGTAGGCTGAATCAAACAAGGGGTTGAAGTAAGAATGGAAACGAGAACGGACCCTAGGAGATGATCCTGAGGGACAGAGACAACCCCACATGCACTAAGAGACCTGAAGAGGGGAAAGACAGATAACCCTAACCCAACTGAATCAAACAAACAAATCAAACCACGAGCATGCAAAATGGAATGAAGAGATGAGAGGAGAATCACCCCAATTGTGCAATCAAGTTATTAAAATGATGCTCGTCGGATTTCTTAAAATTTCCCTTTCGAACCTTAGTGGATTAATGACAATATGAATTCTCTCAACCACTAGGTGCCTAACTGGGATGGGAAATGGGGAACTGTGTGAGTCTACTAGGATTTCTCACCGGCGAGTGCAATCCTATACTGGGGGTGGATACGGTACAACCTGCCCGGCGTCCGTGTGGGAATCCACGGCTCACGGGGGCTTACGGAGGTCCTCGGCGGGATCCCTAGTCGGCTCCAAGGAATATGGAGACGAGAGGAAACCCCACCTCGGTAGGAATGCAGCTAATATGAGAACAGGTGAATGTTCCTATGCGCACCGGAGTGCATGCACAATCTAGCCTAGCAGCTAACAATCAATGAATAAGCACACACACGAGCAATAAAGAAACATGGTGATGCAATGATGATAAGGAAATCGGGGGGATCAATGAATAGCGCCAGAAATAGCAGACCACATGAAATATGATAATCAAAGCATAGCGTAAGTACGCTGTGGCAGCAGATGAACGGCTCTTCCTCGACCGCTCCAATAGTAGAACGGTCTGTCTGGGACCGTATAATGCAGGGAGAAAGCAAAACTACAACGTAATCACAGGACCTGAACACATGGGGCAGCAGCGGGGGCAAAGATAATACCAGACAGACGGTCCATCAGCAACCGTGCGGCATCCCGAACGGTCCCCCAGCAGCCGCGTACCTACAATAAGAGCAAAGCGAAACGCACCTGTGCTGGAGGACTGAACGGCTAGACCCAGACCGCTCTAAATATTGGACGGTGTATATGGCACCGTCTGTAACAGGAAAGACCGGCGAAGCTGGCTCGGACTGCAGGGTTGAACGGTGGAATGTCAACCGTGTCTGTGTTGGGCGGCTCTGGGAGAACCGCTCAGGTCCCAGGGGACGGAAACGCACCCCAACCTGCAAATCACTCTTGGGAAGAACAAAAAACTTGGACACAAAGAAAGAGGGTCAGCAATCTCAACAGCACGATGGGCATTAGGGTCCCACCATGATCGTCACAAAAGGGGTGTAGATATATATTTTTCCTCTCCTCTCTCTAAGAATCAGGGCGCATCAAGTGCGTGGACCAATGCGTAATGGGCAAATAACGAAAACGAGAGGAAAGTAGAGAACAAAAGAAAGGACCGTGATCGCCACCAAGGCGCCGCACGTGACCGGCACGCCGTACCTTGGAAAGGAGGGAGCTGCAGCACTGGAGAGATGAACGGTTCTTTAGGAACCGCTTGACTTGACGCGGTCTTATTACAGACCGTCCTTGTACGCTGTAAAGGAGGCGGGAGGAGCTGCTGCCGTGGGACGGACGGTGGAAGGTAGACCGCACTCCAAGGAAGAACGGTCGTCAATGAACCGCACCACACGTTGAACGGCCAAAGTGAAGCCGCTCAATCCCTTCACGCAGCAAGCTGACAAGGGTTCGACCTCCACCCTCTCCGGCCGGCCAGAGGGGATGGGCCTCGTGCTGATGAAGTGCTGACCTGCAAAACAGTGTAAAGACACAAGAGAAACACCCAAATTAGAACTAAAAGACGTAGTACATGTTCACATAAGGAGGATTAAGCATAAATTAATGAAAAGGGGAATACCTGGGGGATTTTAAACCCCTAGGGTGACAAAAGCATGGGTGGATGTGTGCATGGAAACGAAAACGAGGGAAGACGTGGGGGAAAAGCAATGCATGCAACAGACGACGAAGAAATCGAGAGACGACACTATGACTCAACACGCGGACTACTCCCTGAACCGGAGGCTCGTAAGGACGTAGAGAGCCTCCCTCCTTGGTGCTATGCCGCTCAGGAATGCGGCAGGGCTTCGCCGTCGACCAAAAAAATCTCCCCCCTTTCGACGTCCGGCCACTAGGGTCTATTTATAGAGCCTAGAAAGCCAGCCTCAAAATTAGGGTTTTTAGGTATTTTCAGGTCGAGATTATAAAAGATAAATCATAGATATTATCATAATCTCTTATCCAGTCGAAACGGCATCAAAAATGGTTAATTATCCACGGAGAAATCATCAAAACAAACTGGGGATAAGGCCATGAATAAAAGAGATAAAAGACTGTTAAAAAGCCTCATCCGACGGGATGAGCGGTCTTACGATAGGCCGCGCAACATTTGGGCGGTTTGGTTCAGACCGTCCAAACTGTCGGTGGAAATTCGGATAATCAGAAAATCAACCCAATTATCTCTCTAACTGGCCGAAACGCCCGCCGTTGGACCCTCAAAGGTGAACGGTTCTAGTGAGACCGTTCTAGTGTAGAGCGGCCAATAGCCAACCGTTTCACTCTGTCGGTGATAATTCGGATAATTGGATAATTATCTGAGAAAATGGGCGTGCGTAGGACTCTGAGGTATAGGCGGTTGTAATAAGCCCGTCCATTGGTTTGAACGGTCCTAATAGGGCCGCACCACGGCCTGTCGGTGAATATTCAGAAAAGACCTCAGAAATTAACAAAATATATGAACGGTCCATATTCAACCGCTCATCTTCTGAACGGCTGAGGTTGGGCCGTTTATGCTATGAAACGTTCAATTGACCAAAGCCAAGGCCCATTAAGCCCTGAATCGCCACGGGCTTCACCAAGGAGGGAGACGACCCATAAAATGAGCCCAAGACGTGCCATAAAAAATGGCCCAATGAATGATGGACAACTCGAGGCATCAACTAATGGGAGTAAGAGAAACGACTCAAATTATCGGTATAAAACGGGTGTCAACATATACATTGGACTGTGCTCAACTGAAGTCTATACATTGGTCTTCACACCTGAAGTCTCTACATCGTCAATTGTCTGTCAAGTCTTCATATTGCCCAAGTATGTACAGCGAGCAGGCTGAGCAAGTCCATACATTGGTCGGTGGAAAGTCTGTACACTTAGAAGTCTGTACATCCACCGTCTTCCTCAGCGTCTCATGCAAAAGTCTGTACAGTCAGTGCTGGTTAAGCATCCTCTCATTTTACGTCTCAGTTTGCAAAGTCTATACATTGCTGCTGAACGCAAGTCTATACACTGCACTGGAGCATGCATCTCATGCAAGTCTGTACATCGCATTTGACGAAGGCATTGAAGTCTATACATTGGCCTTAAGCTGAAGCCTGTACATTCGTTTGGGACCATGTCTATACATTGCCTTTGGGATCTAAAGTCTATACAGTCTGAAGTATATACATTGCTTCACAACGTGAAGTCTATACAATGCCATAGCTCTGCTTATGTGAAGTATATACATTGCTTTAGCTTCACTAAGTCTATACATTGCTTCGCCTTCACAAGTCTATACAGCGAAGTCTATACACTGCAATGCACATACTTAATCCGATACTCTATCTGACAGGTGCTCTGCTCGTGAGGCTAATGAAGAGCACGTGTTCCGAGGATAAGGAGAGTGCCCAGATGAGGACCCGTGTACTGACAGCCTGCTGGATGCTGCCACGTGGTCCGAATTCTTAGGGCGGGAACTGTGGAAGCCACACGCGCCCTGGCTGCTGCTGCTGCCGCTATATATACGAGCCTTCTTCCACAGAAGAAGACTGATCGAAATTGACAGAGCAGAAGCTGTGAAGAAAAAGCAGAGTGCAGAGAGGTCTTCGATCCAGAGAAGAAAAAGGAAGAGGAGAGAAAGAGAAGAAGAGAAAGAAAGAGAGATTGAGTGAGAGATCGAGAGAGCGGAGTGTGAAGAGAAGAAGAAGAAAGAGAGAGAGAAGAGAAAAGCAGAGAAGATCGTTCCCACTGGAAGTTGGATTAGATCCACTCCAGTCAGCTCTTTAAGAGCCACATTTTGTGCTTCACTGTTTACAGCTTTCCGGTGCTGTTTGGTTCTTGTTTTCATTTTCCATTTTATCCTTTCTTCAAGCTATTAGCCAGCGGTTTGCAGAGGTGCATTCTCTGGACGGCAAGCTGTGTTGCCCAGCGGTTGTATGACAAGCTGTGATGCCCAGCTGTTCAAGCTGTGAGTCAATAGAATCCACACTCGATTTGAGTGTGAGGTGGATGTAGGTGTGCAGGACCGAACCACCTAAAAACCCCTTGTGCACTGTGGTTTGATCTCTTTGTGTGTTTGGCGCTAGATGCTTGCATAGGGGTGATATGGCTTGATTGCATACCATGTGCTTGACTGTGGTATTGAGTATTCTTTGATTGGTTATTCCGCTGTTGTTCTTTGTCCTTCTGAAGAAGGTAGATTTAATTCCACAGCTCTTAATATTAGATTTAATTAGCCTTCAGATTGTCCAATCTGTCTTGTTAGCATTCTAGTTTTTAATTGGTTGAAATTTTTATAAGGGCTATATTCATTCACCCCCCCTCTGAATACTTCACCGAACCCAACACTTGGTATCAGAGCGGATCTCTGACTGAACAGATCTAACAATCTGCAGAGGATCCTGCTAATTGTTGGTGCATTTCAGAGTGGGTCTTTTGGAATCATTTTTGATTTACTGTTTTAGTGCTTTACGTTGATCATCTGGTTTACTGCATTTCTGTTTGGTGCATTCCATAGTGTGTTTTTCAGTGTTCGGTGTTTAGTTTCACCGACTTAGTGCCTTGTCTCGTTTATTTGGTCTAGGTGTTGTAATTTTCTGAGCTTTCAGATTATTTGTAATGGAACCAATCGTGCTGAAGGTTGGTTCCATCAAAGCAAACAGATCCAGCCACAGTGGATCATTAAGCGAGAAAAGCAGCTTCTCGGGGTCTGAAATTAATGGAGACCACATTGCAATGATGATCAGTGATTTCAGGAAATTCCTGAGAAAAAAGGAAGGAAAGCTTGGTGATGGCAGAAAGTAAATAAGGTACAGATCTAACCCTGCCAAGATTATTGACTCTAACCTTTGCTACAAATGCAGGAAGGCTAGCCACACGAAGGCTGACTATCCAGAATTCTCAAAACTCAAAGGTAACACCTCGGACAGTGATGAAGAAGGAGAAAAGTCAATATACTTAATGGCCAACCGGGGAAGTGATGATGAGGAAACCTCATCTCAGGTAAGCTCCGAATCAGATGGATACACTTTTGATGAATTGATAGTGATGTATGAAGATTTGTTTAAAGTGTCCAAGAAATTAAAATCTGAAAATAAAAAATTAAGAAAAGAAATGAATAATTTGAAATCTGAAAATGAATCATTGCTAGAAAAGAAAACTGAAGCTGAAGAAAGTAAAGAAAAGTTGGTTGAAGAAAATGCTCATCTGAAGGAACAAAATAAAAAGTTAATGGTTCTTAACACTGTTTTCTCTGAAAGATGGATGACAATTGAAAAAGAGAAATCAGTATTGAAAGAGTGTATCAATTGCAGTGATGAAGAAATTACTAGTTTTTTAATACACACTGCTGATTTGGAAAAAGAAATTAGTTTGTTAAAAGAAAAACTGGCTGGTCATGAGAAGGAGAAAGTTGATTCAGAAAATTTTATAATCTCTTTGGAAAGTAAAATTATTGAGCTAAATAGTACTTCATCTAAGGTTGCTAAGGATAAAGGTAAAATGAAAATATCCTCGAAAGATGAAGTAAGTGATCAATGTGAGGAGATTAATAATATTTCTGAAATTAAGCAAGCTAAGAAGAACCAGCTGTACACCACTTTTATTCGTAGCTCTGGTTTAGCTAGCACTTCAGCTTCTTCTTCATATGTGCATGCTATTCAGGAAATTCAAAAATGAAATAAAAATCAGAAAACCCCAAAAACTCAAAGGAACAATCTGCATGCTAAAAACTCATCTGATAAGTGCCATGTTTTAAAGAAATCTAATGGTTCTTGTTCTTGTCATTATTTTGGTAAGCATGGACACTTTATGAGTGAGTGTTTTGTGATGAAACAAGATGACAAAAAGTATGCTAAAAAAATTCAATCTGATCAGAAAAAGGGTAATCTGAATGTTAAAAAATTTCATGCTAGAAATCATGTTTCTAGGAGAAAGAATCTAAATTGTTTTTTTTGTGGAAAGTTTGGCCACATTGCTGCTCAATGTTGGCAGAATCCGAGAAAGAGATTTAATTCTGAATTTGTTAATTTCCATGTTAACAAAAATGCTTTTGATAGGAATAACCTTGGCTTCAAAAGTAAGCACCTGAGGTGCTATGAGTGTGGGAAGCATGGCCATACAGTCAAGAACTGTTGGCATGCTCAAGTAAGTCATGTTAATGACAAAGCCTTTAAATTCTCTGCAAAACGACCTGTGAATTTTTCATACTTTAACTGTGGTAAAAAAGGTCACAAATCTGCTGAATGTTGGGTGAAGAAGAATAAGAAACAGAATGTCCATGTAAACAACAGAACAACTCATGTTCAATCTCATAGGTCTCATGCTTCTTTTGATAAGCATCATAGGACCAGACAATCTACTGTTTTTTGTCATTATTGTGGAAATTTTGGACATTCCATGGACAATTATTTTCTGATGGAATATGATGATAATTCTGCTAAGAAACTGTTCAGAACACCTGTTAGGGCTCATACAGGACCCAAGACTTCTTGGGTCCCTGCAGGGTCAAATTGATTAAAATGTTGCAGGTGTGCCTTGGAACAAATTGATTAAAATGTTGCAGGTGTGCCTTGGAAATGAATAAAAGGGGTTGAATTTAGCCAAGGCACTCAAAAAGGGAAAACCCCAGGATTCAATTCTTTAGGTCAGTTCTGAACTTTGTTTTAAATTCATCATCTGAAATTGTTGTTTTTGCTTGTTTGATTTTTGATGATCTCTTCTTGTCTAGCTGATCAGTCTGTATTCCAGACTCAGCTACTGAAGTTAAATTCTGCTCAAATTGATGTTCTCTTGCCATCTATTGCACTAAGCGTGAATGATTCTTTAGTGTAGACAGTTGATGCATTATATAGACTTTGTGTCAATACACTTGTATGATTGTTGCTAAATGCATAACTTGCACTGAGCTTGAATGGGTCATTTAGTACTACAGTCAATGCATGTGTCCAATGACTGCATATCATAATGATCTGTCTATGCTAAATCGATTTATCTTGAAAAGTTGATTACTTTCTCATGATGCTATTTGAATAAAGAATGCTCTGATGTTTGAGTAAACATTCCGCATAGCATGTTAAATATGATTTTTGAATTTGAGTTTTGCACATTCTTTCATGTTCAGCATTGTCAGGTTTAGATTTTCTGAATTCTCCTCATACATGATTTGCATATTGATGATTGTCTGAAATTGCATATGCATACATATAGTGAATGCATTGCGCATCATCATACTGAAAACTCCAAAAGAAGTAGCTATCTACATATCGAACTGCATTAGCACTGCAATTGTCATTCATGGCCATCATGGTATATTAAATGGAACAGTGCTGAAGGGCAGATGGAGTATGTCTTGATGCTACTGCCATGTGTGAGGTGGTCCTTGGACCAAGTCATCCGCCCAGTACCATGGGTCTAGTTTTCATATAGAATAGTGTACTACATATCATCAATTTGAAGAAAATTAAATTTGAAAAGAAATGATTCATTGCATATCATGCATTTTGTAAGGGGGAGCTTGTTTGCTGCTGCTTGGTCATCATGCTCTCCTTATCAGAATTGTTGCATACTTCTCATATGAAGGGCAGTGCATATCATAAATTTTTTTTAAAAAACCTAAAAAGAAATTTCATTGCATCTAGACAGGGGGAGCATTTAGACTTGGTGTTTTGATTGTCACATCTTGAACACCTCTTGTCTAATAACTGATCAACTCTCATCTGATATCATATTTTTCTCTCTTGAAAAAGGATTTTGCCTTCTATTTGTTGAGCTGTTAAAGAAGAATTTCTTTCAACTCCCTTCATGATACTATCTGTCAGCTGATCTGTCTGAATTCCAGACTCAGCCACTGTATGTTGATGTACACCCTTCTGAAATATTTTTCTCTTGCTGATTGACTCCTCCACCAGCTTGTACTCTTTATTCATATACCTCTTAGCTGGTGTGACTATTTTGGCTCCATTATTGAGTTGTTGGTCAGCTAAATTTACTGATCTGGTCTGAGGAACTTAAGCTGCATGTGATGCAATTCAGTCTGAGAATTTTGTAGAAACTCCTATCATATAGGTTTAAGAATTACCACTAAACCAGACTGATATAAGATTAATGTATCCTCAGATTTGTAATTAAATGAATTGAAAATATCTGAATGATAAGGATTAATAAACTTTAACCACATGTGTCAAGTAAACCTTAAACTCTCTCATCTGATATTTGAAAATATGAAATCAAGGCTCTTTGGTAGAGATTCATAGAGTGAGTACTGTGGTTAAACATTAACTTGAAAAATGTTGACGAAATGAAAAATTGTGAATTCAGAGCAATGTCTTGGTCACTGAGAAACTGGGTTCTTTGTCAATGAAATAAAGTAACTCATGTCATGAAGTGCCATAGTTATCTCTGATAAAAATTTATCAAAACCTGACAGAGCAATGGCAAAATTGTGTTGAGTAGCTGGGGAGTCTGGCCTCTAATCAAGGTGTGTCCTCATGCAAAAAAACACTTATATTGCTAACTCTGGTCTCAATGTTGAGAGGCGATGACAGTTATCACACTGAGTAATTGGGTCACTTCAACTAAGACTTGTTGTGCCTCATGTAAAAAGGTGTTGATCAACTTAAATTGCTCAAGAAAAATATAATGTGCTTCAAATAAAAATATTGAAAAGTCTGTCAACTCATATTCTTGGAAAAAATGTTTAACATCTATACTAATCTGTGTAACTCTTGAAAGAGTCATTGAGATCATGTGTGTAAGATAAAAGATGATTGTTTTTGAGTGCTTTCTGAATATTTGGTTCACCTTTATTAAAACTTGGATTCAGATATGAATATTGAGTTTAATTTGACAAATTTGGTATACATCAAAATTAAATCAGATTGGTTAAGCTGCAAATTCATAACCCCTTATGATAGAAGAGTCTAATCTTCTTAAGACTTATTGTTGTGATGGATGCTTTAAAATTTCTCATGATCAGATTCTTTTCAGTCAGCCTGATCAACATCTTGCTAATGAGTGATTCATTGAGATGTATTGTGCTTTGACTATTTCTCTCCCTTACCCATGGCTAAATCTTACATTATCAGTTGATCCACACTGTTGGAATCTTCCATCCTGTTTCACAATCAGCTCTGGTTCTATTTCATTCTGTTCATGTAACCATAATTCAGATTCCTTGTATTGACATATTTGAGCTGGATTTATTGGATAACCAGAGTTCATTCCTGTGCTTCAGGGGGTGTTTTGGTTTATCTGCAGTTAAGGGGAGAGTGGTTTATCTGTAGTCAATCATGCATGTTGATAGGGGGAGAGCTGTTTCATTGTCATAAGAGAGAACTTCATTTTAATGAACCATGACTCATTCTCTGAATTTATGTGCTGTCTTTGTGTACTAAATTTGTCTCTCAAACCATTTCCCTTCTTTTTGATTATGTCAAAGGGGGAGAATAGTTTGACGAGTCAGTGGGACTCATTATGTTGCCATCATCAAAAAGGGGGAGATTGTTGTGCCCCTTGTGCTTTGTTGATGATGTGGTGTTTTAATGATAGCAACATGAATGAGTCACCACATTGAATGATAGTAACATGAATGTTTATAACTGATATGAATGCATAATTGATATACTCTGTGGAAAATGCATATGACTGTGACTGGTATATTCTCTGGAGAATGCTTGAGTATGTTATATCTGATCTATTTTGTGGAGAATGCATGAGTGTGCTAAATCATGCAGTGTTCCATACTAAGTGCATAATGTGTTTTGTGTTTGAATCAAGATCATGCATTGCTTCTTATGTGCATATACTGCATCAGTGCACTTAGATGGGTCGACCCCCTTCCTTGATGGGTCGACTCCCTCAGAACACAAGTCTATACAACTGTCCATCTTACTTAGTGTCTCATGCAGCGTCAACGCTGTAAGTGTGTACGTTGCATTCTCAAGTCTACAGCGTCAACGCTGTAAGTCTAGACAGCCTTTGTGTGTTCTATGCATTTCACAAGTCTACACACTCAGCACAGTCTATACATCGTGTTGTGTCTATGTTGTGTTTGGGCATCGTTGAGATCACAAATCTATACACACGTCTCATGCAGCGTCAACGCTGTAAGAGTGTGCATTGCATTCTCAAGTCTGCAACGTCAACGCTGTAAGTCTAGACAGCCTCTGTGTGTTCTATGCACTTCACAAGTCTACACACTCAGCATAGTCTATACATCATTTATGCATGTGCACAGTTCGTGGACAAAGTCTGTACATCGTCCTAGATTGCATTAGCAAGTCTATACATTGTCAGGGCTTCATGCACTAAGTCTATACAGGCTTAGTTTGTACATCGGCTTGTTCACGCTTAATCATGTCTGTACATTGTCAGTGCATCATGTAAGTATGTACAGAGTATTGTTGAAAGTCTGTACATCGTCTTCTTATTTATGCATAGCATGCATTGTTCATGAACTCTGTACAGCCCAAGTCTCTACATCGCATCATATTGTTCATGCAGTGTCTTGGTGAAGTCTATAGATCGTTTCATGGTACAACTCCATACAATGCATGCACTTTCATTCAAGTCCACACATTGATGCACTGTAGATAGCTCGAGGTGAAGTCTGTATAGCCCAAGTCTGTACATTGCATCATGAGCAACTAAGTCTATACATCGTGCATCAGCAAGTCATTCATAAGTCTGTACATCACTGTAGCTGCATCGTATCATGCAGCGTCTCATTCAAGTCTGTACAGCCGTTTGCATTGGATTTCAAGTCTAGACATTACACTGTTGCATCCATCGTCTTGGCCAGTGTCTCATGCAAACTCTATACATTGGTCTTCACTTCAAGTCTGTACAAGCATTGCTTAAGGCAAGTCTGTACATCAGACTTTTCATGCTTTCATCGTGAAGTCTGTACAGTGCATGCCTTCCACCAAGTCTATACATTGGTCGGTGGCAAGTATGTACATTGGCTTCTCATTTGAGTCCAAGGTCTATACATTTCTCAGTCGTTCATTCAGCACTGTTAAGTCTATACATTGATCATTACCTACGTTCTGAACTGAACTGGGTAAGTCTATACATTCCTCATATCTTTTACCTACACTCAGTTTAGTAAGTCTGTACATTGGCTTCAAAGACTCTCAAGTCTATGCATTCGTTTCTGAAGGGCAAGTCTATACATTCCCAGCCTTTACCTACGTTCAGAACCCCAAGTCTATACATTGGTTCAATCTTCCAAGTCTATACATTGGACTGTGCTCAACTGAAGTCTATACATTGGTCTTCACACCTGAAGTCTCTACATCGTCAATTGTCTGTCAAGTCTTCATATTGCCCAAGTATGTACAGCGAGCAGGCTGAGCAAGTCCATACATTGGTCGGTGGAAAGTCTGTACACTTAGAAGTCTGTACATCCACCGTCTTCCTCAGCGTCTCATGCATAAGACTGTACAGTCAGTGCAGGTTAAGCATTGTCTCATTTTACGTCTCCGTTTGCAAAGTCTATACATTGCTGCTGAACGCAAGTCTATACACTACACTGGAGCATGCATCTCATGCAAGTCTGTACATCGCATTTGACGAAGGCATTGAAGTCTATACATTGGCCTTAAGCTGAAGCCTGTACATTCGTTTGGGACCATGTCTATACATTGCCTTTGGGATCTAAAGTCTATACAGTCTGAAGTATATACATTGCTTCACAACGTGAAGTCTATACAATGTCATAGCTCTCCTTATGTGAAGTATATACATTGCTTTAGCTTCACTAAGTCTATACATTGCTTCGCCTTCACAAGTCTATACAGCGAAGTCTATACACTGCAATGCATATACTTAATCCGATACTCTGTCTGACAGGTGCTCTGCTCGTGAGGCTAATGAAGAGCACGTGTTCCGAGGATAAGGAGAGTGCCCAGATGAGGACGCGTGTACTAACAGCATGCTGGATGCTGCCACGTGGTCCGAATTCTTAGGGCGGGAACTGTGGAAGCCACACGCGCCCTGGCTGCTGCTGCTGCTGTCGCTATATATACGAGCCTTCTTCCACAGAAGAAGACTGATCGAAATTGACAGAGCAGAAGCTGTGAAGAAATAGTAGAGTGCAGAGAGGTCTTCGATCCAGAGATGAAAAAGGAAGAGGATAGAAAGAGAAGAAGAGAAAGAGAAAGAAAGAGAGATTGAGTGAGAGATCGAGAGAGCAGAGTGTGAAGAGAAGAAGAAGAAAGAGAGAGAGAAGAGAAAAGCAGAGAAGATCGTTCCCACTGGAAGTTGGATCAGATCCACTCCAGTCAGCTCTTTAAGAGCCACATTTTATGCTTCACTGTTTACAGCTTTCCGATGATGTTTGGTCCTTGTTTTCATTTTCCATTTTATCCTTTCTTCAAGCTGTTAGCCAGCGGTTTGCAGAGGTGCATCCTCTGGACGGCAAGCTGTGTTGCCTAGCGGTTGTATGGCAAGCTGTGATGCCCAGCTATTCAAGCTGTGAGTCAGCGGAATCCACACTCGGTTTGAGTGTGGGGTGGATGTAGGTCTGCAGGGCCGAACCACCTAAAAACCCCTTGTGCACTGTTGTTTGATCTCTTTGTGTGTTTGGCGCTAGATGCTTGCATAGGGGCGATATGGCTTGATTGCATACCATGTGCTTGACTGTGGTATTGAGTATTCTTTGATTGGTTATTCCGCTGTTGTTCTTTGTCCTTCTGAAGAAGGTAGATTTAATTCCGCAGCTCTTAGTATTAGATTTAATTAGCCTTCAGATTGTCTAATCTATCTTGTTAGCATTCTAGTTTTTAATTGGGTGAAATTTTTATAAGGGCTATATTCATTCACCCCCCCTCTGAATACTTCACCGAACCCAACAATCCCGACTAAACCAGTCGATCGCTCGACAGGAGCTGATGCGGGCCTGAGTAAGCTGGCCCTCTTCTTCGAGGCTTTGCAGCAAGAGTCAGCCGCGGAGACTTCGAGTGCTCCCAGAACGGCGGGCGAGCCCTTGGAGGAGGGGGAGATCGCCCCCGAAGGCAGCATCATCCCGGTGGCCGAGGTGAGTACGCGGGTCTTGTGGTTCCCTTCTGCCTCTTGATCCCGTGTGATTTATTCCAGATAGCGAGTAGCTGACTCCTCTCCACATGGTCAGGCAATGCCGATGCCAGGGAAGACGTCTGGCCGTTTCCGGAAGGCCGTCGCCAAACAGAGACCGGCCATTGGTCCGATAGATGTGGAGGGGTCAGCTCTGGTCTCGGGCCCGGGGGCGGAGAGCCTCGTAGCACTTGTGCAAGCGGGAGGCATACCCCACCTAATGATTTCGCTTCCGCCTCTCCCAAAGCTTCCGGCCCAGATGGAGGACCCGCTTTTGAAGAGGATATTTACGGGACTCCGTGCGCATCTGGAGGGGTCCCAGGCCCAGGAGAGGGGTCGACCAGCGATGGCTTCGGGCCTGGCTTTGCTAGAAGCCCCTCCTTTGCCTGTAGCAGGGCACCTGCATCCCCGTCCAGGAAGACGGCGGCGACGTCAAGCGATACGGCGATGGCCTTATCCACTCCCCTAGCGATGACCCGCCAGGGGTCTTCTATCGAGCTGCGCCGGCCAAGAGACTTGGCCCTTGCTCTTCCATCTTCTTCAGTCACCGTGGATGCTAATTTGTGGGCCGAGGTGGACAGCTCTGTAGATTTCATCCCTCCGGCTGTGCCCTCAGTCAGCCACACCTCGTCAGGCGCACCGGTCCGACAGATGTTGGTAACACTGCGGATAATGCTCTTCGCCGATCTTTCTTTGTCATACCGAGAGGTGCAGAGTATAGTGACGCAGCGGATCGGGGCACTGCAAGTGCTGGGCTGTCCACTGGGGGAATGGTCACGGCGGGTCTTGTTGCTGCTGAAGTATGTCAAACGTCATGAGTTCCTCGAGACCCAGGCTCCCGACGAATGTGCCGCCCTCGATGCCCAGGCAGACGAGTATTTACAGACCTTGGAGGCACGGTGCCATGATGAAGAGCACCGTGGGAAGGCTTTGGGGAAAGGCCAGGGCAATGTTTGCTCCCTCAAGAGCCGAGTCGCAAAGCTTGAGAGCTACCTTGCTGCGGCTAGGTCTGACCTTGCCAAAGCTGAAAGAGTGGTCGAGACGGAAGGCGAGGCTCTTGCCGTTGCCCAGGTCGAGACGGCGTCCGTGGAGGCGGAGCTTGCTCGACTCGAAGAACGGAGGGGCTGATTACGCGACATGACAAACTTCCCTTGCGTTGGAATCCTCACTCTCGAGGACATCTTCAGGGGCATTGACTAGGCGCCGCTCCTTTGCTCCTTTCTCTTCTCTTCTTCTTTCTTTTTGAGATGTAACCTAGGGGTATGCCCCGAAGCACATGTAGTTTAATCTTTCTTGAATAGAATAGATCATTTACTACCTCGCATGTCCTTTCAGTGTGCGTTCATCCCAGGGGGGATCTCTTTTCTCCTCCCTTCTCTTTTGTGCATATTATCTTCTTCTTCCTCTTTCCTCCCTTTTGCTGTGCCAAAACACATTGGCAGGGTGTGAATGTTCACGGTGATTCGCTCTGGGAGAAACAGGCAGGAACCCACGTCAGGGCACGGGAGAGTGCTTGCCCTCCCAGGGGGAGGACGAGGGAACCACTCCACCATACCAAATGGGTGACTTACCGGTCTCGCCATAATGTTGGAACCGTGCACTGGCCTCAGGCGGGGAGCCTTGGTCAGAGACCGGGTTTTTTCGTTGCCCGGAGGGGACGGAGAGAAGAGTCTGTTTAGCCAATGGTCTGGACAGAAGGTCCAAACCAAAGGGGTACTCACCGCCCGAGAGGACGGAGAGAAGAGTCTGTTTAGTCAATGGCCTGAACAGAAGGTCCAAACCAGAGGGGTACTCCCCGCCCGGGGAGGACGGAGAGAAGAGTTTGTTTAGTCAATGGCCTGGACGGAAGGTCCAAACCAAAGGGGTACTCACCGCCCGGGGAGGACGGAGAGAAAATTTTGTTTAGTTTTTAGTATCTCAGCTGATATGGGGTGATGACTGGAAATGGGGGGCGTTCCCCCTTCTTCTTAGCTTTTATTCTTCCCTTGCTCTTTTCTCTTCTTCTTTCTTTTCTTTTCCTCTTCTTCTTTTTTTTTCTTTTCTTTTTTTTCTCCTCCTCTTCTTTTTTTTTCTCTCTTTTTTTCTTCTTCTTTCTTTCTTTTTCTCCTCTTCTTTTTTCTTTTTCTCTTCCTTTTTTTTACTTTCCTCTTCTCTTCTTTTTTTCTCTTTTTTTTTCTTCTTTCTTCCCTTCTCTTTTTTTGAACACATGGATAGCGATCAAGTCGTTTAGACATTAATCACGCGAATCCGCCCAAAATAGGGCGGAGAATAATATTATTGATTGAATGGGGGCACCGGAGCGTGGTACAGTCTCAAGTGCCTTCCATTAAGAGGCAGGAATTGAAGTTCCCCGCGGTGGTTGACAATTACATAGGCTCCGCCTTCGTAGACTTGTTGGACTACGTAGGGTCCGAGCCAGTTCTCATTCAGTTTTCCCTTGGGGTTGGCAGCCATGACGTCTCTTCTCTTGACCATGACAAGGTCACCCTTCTTGAATTCGCGTTCCTTGACGAGCTTGTCAAAGGCACGCGCTATTCGGGCCTAGTAGACCTGAATGTTCTGTTGGGCCTGAAGCCGCTTTCCTTCCAGGCTGGAGAGCTCTTCGAGCCTTCGCTCGACGTTGGTCTGCCCTTCATGGACAAGGCCGTGCTGAATGGCGACTCTGAGGGAAGGTATCCCCAATTCAATGGGGACGATTTCCTTCGAGCCGTATACTAGAGAGAAAGGCGAGCAGCCTGTTGGGGTCTTGTATACGGTTCGGTACGCCCATAGCGCCTCATACATCTTCTCCTCCCAGTCCCTTTTGTTAGAGCTTACAATCTTGGCCAGGAGGGTGCAGAGTGTCTTATTAAAAGCTTCGGCTAGCCCATTAGCCTATGGATTGTAAGGAGTCGATGTCCTGCAATCAATTTTGTATTTTTCTGCCAGCCGATATACCTTCTAGTTGCGGAAGTGGCTACCGTTGTCTGACACAATCCTGTCGGGCACGCCAAACCGGAATATGATGTTACGGCGGACAAACCTGGCCACGATCTCTCCGGTGACCTCCCTTAAGGCGACAGCCTCTGTCCAATGGGAGAAGTAGTCGGTTGCCGCCAGAATGTATTTGCAGCCGACGGATGATGCCGGTAAAGGACCCACGACGTCTGTTCCCCACTGGGCAAACGGCCAACTGGGCACGGTTGGATGCAGCTGCACGGGTGGCCTTCTGGGTATGGTGGCATGCTCCTGACACTTCTAACACGACTTAGCGTATTTGTAGCAGTCATCAAACATTGTCGGCCAGTAGTATCCAAGCTTCTTTATTTCAATCTGCATTTTTGGTCCCGCTTGGTGTGCACCAGCTGTCCCGGCATGGACTTCCTTCATGACCCTCCAGGCCTCTTCAATCAAGAGACATCGAAGGAGTAGCTTCTGTTTGGCGTCGGCCACAATTCAGAATAATACTCTGTTTCAGAACTCATAGGAGTCCTTGGTTCTGGTTAGCTTGATATTCTCTTCTCTTCGTTTGGGTAGTTGCCGGTATTTGAACCACTGCATCAGGGGGTCTCTCCAGTCAGGTAGGCCGACGGCTTCTGCTACAGTGACTTCTAGCTCTTCTTCTTCTGGTTCTTCTTCTATCATGCTGGGCACTTGGCGTTGATTTATTACTTGGATATTGAGAGATCAATCTGGCGGCACTGCTAGTGAGCTTGCCAATTTTGCCAAGGCGTCGGCTTGTGCGTTCTCCCCTCTGGCGACGTGGCCTATCTCGAGGAGGTAGAACCGCTCCATGAGCCCCTTTGCCTTAGTGTGATAAGGGAGCAACTCAGGTTTCCGGACGTGGAACTGCCCCTGGACCTGCTTGACGACCAGCATCGAGTCGCCGAATACTTGGAGCATTTTGATCTCCATTTGGAGGGCCACCTAGAGGCCGATGATCAGAGCTTCATACTCTGCTTCATTATTTGTTCAAGGCATGCTAATGCAGCAGGAAGTTGTTGACACCTTGAAAATGAACAGAGGTGGAAGCAGAATTGAAAAGGGAAGTCAGACCTACAGTGAAAGATCACTGATGAAGCTCGTCAACCATCTACCCGGTCGAAGTCTTTTCAGACTGAAGCTGATGTCCGGTCTTGTCACCGTTCGGCTGACAATGCTGATGAAACATACCCGGTTTTGTCATCGTTCAGAGGGCAATACTGATTAAACCCCAGTTTGTTCACTGATGGAACCTCAAGAAGATCTCAACAAAGTCATGTCGCTACTAAAGAGGCCTTATTCGGTCTTGATGGAAATCAATTCAAATAAGAAAGAGAATCCTAAGGCACGTGTGAGGCCTAAAGGCACCAGATGGGCCGGCCGTTTGGGCTTCTGAGATTAGCGCCGGGAACCTCAACGAGGGGCCACTTGTCGTGCCGGGAGCTGTGTCGAACGGAACGAGCCACGCCGACTGCCCTCCACCGAGAGGACGGGAGGATGGGGTCTATAAAAACAAACCCTCTTTGAAATGAAAAGGGGATCGAGGTCGGGCGGTGGATCAAAAAGAAAGAAAAGAGAAGAAACCTACAGAGAGAGAGAGCCTCCTCCGCTGAAAAAAAAGAAAGAGAGAAGAGATCAATCCCAAGGGAAGAAGCTCCAGGTGGGCATCCGGGGAGGGAGAGGAGTCAATGCTCCGCCCTCCCCCATGTTTTCTTTTCTTCTGCTTCATGTAATCGTTCAAGTTTTGTTTCGATTCCTTGAATGTAGCTGGGATATCTCGGCGTCTGTCTTATCCCCTTTCCCTCACTCTCTCCCTGTGATCGGTCTAAGTCTTGGAATGATGTATCGCCTGGGTTTTCTTACTATGTATCTTCCCTGATGGATGTCGTAAAATGAATAAATATGATGGGCTACAGTTCAAGCCTGATTTTGATTCCTCTGAAGCTCTATCATCTTTCTTCGTGTTATCTGTCTTCTCTCAGACTAGTAGCATGCTGATCCCCTTCCCCAGTGGATTAATGATCTGCCGATTCGTCTGTTTTCTTTTCGTTGCAGCAATGTCCGTGCTTATCTCAGAGCCCGGGACAGACCATCCCTTGGCTTCCGGGATGATGCCGTGCTATGCAATGATCGAAGATTGTGAGACTCCGGAGTTCTAAGTGCTTATACTTTATCCGTTGGCATCGTCGAAATCGCCTCTGGGTCCAGAGACAGTCATCTGTTGGCTCCCAGGGCGATGAATGACCATATCAAGGTTGTCCCTAGGGCCCTGCGTGATAATGGCGATAGATGGGGGCCTCCAGACCTCGGCCTCCCCAAATCCCTCCTGAACCCTGATGCCTCTATGAAGCCTAAACCTAATCCAGCTCAGATTTGATAACCTGATCAGTTTCGATTCCATAGAACCTGTTTGTTTCGGCCTGGATCATCATTAAATCCAAAACAGAGTGTCGTAAAACCCTAAACCCATCTCGGTGCCCTCATCCATCTCGGCCCCGTAAACAGTAAAGCAAGTGAATAGCCCTCGGCGCGAGTCTTCCCGCGCCGATAACCCCACCTCACCTGTGCCGAGAGCTCCCCTTTGCCAGTTCCCCGCGCCCAAACAGTCCCCCACAAAGCGGCCTTCCCAGCGCGAAGCTTCATGCGCCGAGAACCCCCACTTGTGTTTGCTTCCCGGCGCGCCGAATAGTATCCTATGAAGAACCCTTCCCGGCGTGATGGTTTTGGCGCCGGGAACCACCCTTTTCCAAGCCGAGGGCCTCCTTAAGCCGTGAACCCTCCATCTCTTGAACCTTGGACGAAAATCCTTGCTATCATTGAAGAAACCCCACAGATACCCTTGTGAACTGCTCAGTATACCCTACATTCTATCAAGAATGCCTTGAGTCATCACATGCACTTCAGGGGCGACAATTAGTGGGAACGACTCCCCTTTTTCCACGTGGTTTCCCGAACTCGATCGGCTTTTATAACCTTAAGGACCAAGGAAGCTCTGCCACTGCATAAGCTTCTACGGTCTCAAAAGGAATATCAAGATAGTGCTGCAAGCACATACAGGCGTCAGGGGCCCTATACCCCTCTGTTTTTGGCTTTCACCCCGGCATTCCATGGGTGATCGTCTATCATTCTCTGGCAAATATCAAGTCCAGGGGAGGTGCTGTCAAAATTATCCCAGGATGACAGAGATGACATGAAACCTATCCCCGGGACCTTATCTATCAATGGTGACAGAGGCTCCCTATACTTCATTGTTCCCCTCCCAAAGTTTTCTATGTTCCTGGCCTTCCTTGGGAACCTACACCGAAATAGGTTGAAGTCCAGTGAATTGAGCCATTTTGACTCCTTATGGCCCATTTGCTTCAA
Organism: Amorphophallus konjac; assembly: GCA_022559845.1. Taxonomy (NCBI): domain Eukaryota; kingdom Viridiplantae; phylum Streptophyta; class Magnoliopsida; order Alismatales; family Araceae; genus Amorphophallus; species Amorphophallus konjac. The sequence continues at coordinate 531,307,695 of CM040121.1, forward strand.
CCCGATCATCATGAAACCCCAAAACAGAGTACCGTAAGCTCTGTTCTTATCCCGGCGCCCTCACACCTCTCGGCCCTGCTTACAGGGAACTGGATGAACAGCTCTCGGCGCCACTTTTCAGGCACCGAGAACCATCTTGACCTCCTCCCCTGCGCGCCGGAAGCCCCTGCACCTTGGCCGCGCCGAGAACCGGCTTGGCCTTCTCCCCTGCGCGCCGAGATCCCCCCTTGGCATCTTCATGTGCCGAGAGCCTAACCCACTGGTATCTTTCTGGCGCCAGGAACCCTAACTCCTTGGCATCTTATGGCGCCGAGGACCTAACCCCTCCTTGGCATCGCATGGCGCCGAGAACACTCCCCTCATTCATGCAGAATGGCATTAACACCAACTTCCCGGCACCTCAAACAGTACCTCATGAAGAACCCTTCCCGGCACGGTGGTTTTCGCGCCGGGAACCTACATGCACACCCAACCTGCCCCAGGAGCCTACTCCTCCATACAATTGAACCCCCCGTCACTTTAATCAAGCCAATCCAGGGACTCCCATGAGTCATCATATCTGGCCCGGGGATAAATTTAAAAGGAAGTTAGACTCCCTTATGCTCCGCTATCCTATATCGGACTTATGAACAACCCCTTTTGCTCGCGAGGATTCTGTCACTGCATGAGTCCCGCCGACTTTCCACAAAGGGAAAATCATACATTGCCCTATAGCCTATATATACGGGTTGGGAGGTTGGACCTCTCTCTTTCTCTCGGCTTTCATCCCGACACTCCGTGAGTGATAGCCTATTTCCCTCTCGGCATAATCCAGATTAAGAGGAAATGCTGTCGAAATATTGATCGATGCTTTAAACCTACATCATGGTCGTGGCTCACCTCGACCGTGATTGATATCTTCCATCTCCTGGTTCCCCCCTAAGCATAATTGTTTTGAACCGCCGATTCAACGATATGGTCTGTTTCTGTGGTTGATGTTATTATCTTACCCGCCTCCCTGGCCCTGGTATGAAGTTTAAAATTAAGCATGTGAACATCTGTTCGCCTTATGAGGCCTCCTATTCCGGCGTTTAATCAAGGGTTATCCTTCCTTGGAAGGGCGTAATTAACGTCATAGCCTTTATGGTATGGCGGACTTCTGATCCCGACTCGGACTTCACAATCGACTGACCAAGTCAAGTCGAGCGCACAATGAAATCGTCACGCATGTGACTGGCACGCCTAATAAATAGAAATAAGAGAAATTCCCGAATAAATAATAATATAATCAAATATCAAAAAATAAAAATAAAATAAAAAGAAAAGAGACCAAAATCCCGCGTTCGCAGTCTGGCACGCCCGGTGGGACCCAGTCTCCCTTCATCTCTACGCCAAAAATAGGAGGCCCAGCGGGCCCCCCCCCTCAAAATTCTGATTCCGTGTGCTTTCCTTATTTTCAAGAAACTATGATAACAACAGAAATCGCGTCTGTGTGCTTCGATAAGCAACCGGTCGACATGCACGTTCAGGAGGGATACCTGGCGGTACCACTGGCGTTTGGATTATTGCCCCTAGCTGTCGGGCTGCCCAACTGCTTGGGCGTCGTCTTCACCGACCTTCTGCAGGTCGATGACAATGAGCAAGGCACTGCTGCAAGTGCCCCGGTGAAGATCACTGACCAGAAGAATATCTTACCAGAGAAAACGGTCCCCACGGCCGTCGCCTGCTACGTCCATCATGTCCAAAAAAGGGACATGGTCCCTGCTGCTGCTCAGAAGGGGAGAAGAACCAACCGGAGGAGCCGGTATGTTGCTGTTGACCGTCGTCTTTCCAACTCCGGAAAGACCATGATGATTGGAGGTGTCCGGGCAAACATGAATGGTTGCCCAAGGGCGGTCAAGCCGGACGTGATCGTCCCGATGGTGCCCACTACCAACAGATTCCAGACTCTGGCCACCAGGCAGGCCAACTGGGAGGCTGATGAGAGGAAGCCGCTGGCGCCCAAGCCATCAAAATACAAACAGGTCTGGCGACCGAAGAGGATTCAGAGCTGGGCTCCAGCTCGAGATGAGGAGAAGGCTGCTGAAGATGCTGTTGCCCGCTTCAGGGTAGGAAGCCGAAGAAGAGAGGGAAAAGAGACAAGAAATGTTGTTGCTGCTCGCCCCAAGGCCTGGGGCAGAAGAGATGAGAGAAATGATGAAGAAAGAAATTTGACTGCTGCTCGCCCCATGATGAGGGGCAGAAGGGATGAGAAGAAAGAAGAACTTACTGTCACCCGTCCCAGGACTGGGGGCAGAAGATGGCAAAGAAAGAAATATGATGCTGTTGTCAACTGCTGCCGAAACGGCAATGTGGGAATGAGCGAACCAGTCACGGTCGCCATCCCAAGAAGACCGAGGGCCTGTGCCAGACAGGCCGACTTGTTCAAATATTCCAAAGCCGAGCATTTGAATGCTCAGATAACAAGACTGGCCTATCAGCAGAGAAGCCAGGAAAGACTAATGCTCCAGCCTAAGCCACAGAGGCACAATTCTGAAGAGATGAAGCAGATAGTCCAAGACTAATTCCACTACCTGGGGAGCTCTGCCCTCGGTCAACAAAGACTATCCCGTGCCTTGGGCACCAGAGGTGAAGAAAAAGAAGAAACACTTCAAGAAATGATGATCGGAGCCTCTTCCTCCGATTCAAATCACTATGAAGAAGGTCTCAGGGCCGGATATGACAAAGAAGACCTGTACCGGGAAGAAGCCAAAGAAAGAATATCGGTCTTTGACCGGCTCAAATATCCTGACCAGGCCAAAATAAAAGTTTGCAGGCAGAAGGGAAGAATGCAAATCTTCGCCTGTAACATGGCTGGACTTGCCAGGGGGCAAGATATACTACCAACTCGGCCAGATGAACTGCTCAGGTTGGCTACTAGACCAGGCCCCGTCACAAGAAGAGGTCAGGCTGCAAAAGATAAGATGAAGAATGATGAAGAAACCCGCAAGATCACCACCATGACGGTCAATGTGGTGACAACAGAAGAAGAAGACAATCCCTTCGTTGATGATGCTGAAGGGACTTCAGAAGATATACAGATCCCATCGACTCTGGATCCCATGATCTAGATGATGTTTAGAAGATATCAACAGGAGATCAGTGCTCTCAGAAGACAGCTAAATGAGAGGCAGGAAGCCACACCGGTCTCCAAGCAAGCCGAGCCTGTGGGGCATACTTCCAGCTCAACAGATACGGCTATCCTAGCTAATCCTTACCTGGCTGATAAGGGCAAAGCACCGAGCCAACCTGTTCCACAGCAAATAGTAGCTCAGCCCTCTGCGTCTCAGACACAGCCTACCGCGCCCACCTTGCACGCCACTGCGATGACAACTCCTCATAGTCAGCAACAAGCTCACTTCTTCCCAGAAGACATAGATCCAGCCGTAGCCCACAAGCTGATGATTGAAAGAATTGTGGAGATGAAGCTGTCTGAGAAGACTGGCGATGATGTTAGTACCTATGATGTGTACAAGGTGCCATATCCTCTCCAATATGCTGCTAAGAGACTACCTCCAAGCGTCAGTAAGCCGCCTAAGTTCGAAAAATTTAACGGCCAGGGCTCCCCCAGAGAGCATATAGCTTACTACACCACAATCATGGGCGACCTGGCAGTCGACGAAGCTTATTTGCTTAAGTTCTTTGGCTCATCCCTTACTGGGTTAGCCTTTGAATGGTATTCAAGCCTGCCAGCTGGATCGGTGGTTGATTGGCCTGATATGCAGAGAAAATTCCGCGATAGATTTCATGTCACTGCGAGAGAAATCACAATAGCAGAGCTATATGCAACCAGGCAGAAGCAAGATGAGACTGCACTGGACTACATCAAAAGATGGAGGAACTTAGCCATGAGATGCAGAAGACCCCCTCATCAAGAAGATGCAGTGCAGATATGTAAACAGAGCCTCAGGAGAGAGGTGCTAGAAAAGATGATTGGTGCAGATGTCAGAACATTTGACTGATTGAACAATATAGTGGCGGAGGTCGAGACGTTCCTGTCTAAGCGTCCAACCGCCAATGCTCCAACTATGCCGAAAGGGAAATCTAGTGATCGACGACCATCACACTCTGAGGCCAACACCGTCGATTTCAGAACCTTCGAGCAACAGAAGGGGAAGAAAGGGGCAGATGAAGCTCCCCCGCTGGCAGATACAGCAGAAAGAAAAGATAAAGTCTCTCTGAGAGACAAGATGAGAAAAGCATATTCCTTCCCAAAAGATAAGACGGCCGCACTGTTCAACTGGGCATACAAATTCAATAAGGTAACATTGCCTGAACCCAAAGGACCAGCAGATGCAGCAAAGAAAGAGGATCCGCTGTTCTGTCCATTTCACCGTGCGCTGGGGCACGCAATTGAAGATTGTTATGTCTTCAAAGATATCATGGAAGGAATGGTCAAGAAAGGTGAGCTGCAGCTGGGAGATTACCAGGTAAAGCCGCCCCATCCACATGAGCCTCCACCCTGGAGAATGGCTGCCAATATGATCTCAGTCTACCAACAGCTGCCCAAGGAAGCCATTGAAGAATGCACCAAGCATACCTATGAAGCTTGCTTCCTCACCCCACAGAAGGATCAGGAAGGATGGCAGATGATACCCATAAAAAGCAGAAAGAAGATTCCTGCAGCCAGTACCAGCGGAGCAGTTATCCGAGGTGTTACCCCAAGGCCCGAGCCGCCTCCAATAAAGCCAATATGGCATACAGCTGAGACCGGACCAGTCATCCGGATCCCTACTCACAACCGGAGGAGACAAACTCCCCTCCCTACACATAAAGAAGTAAGCCCTGCAGCTAGGCGTCTGCAGCAATATATTAATGAGCTTGATGAGTACGAGCAGAAGAAGCCCAAGCATCTGCTGATGAAAGACTGTATACTCTAGGAACAGCTCGAAGAATTGAAAATCAAAGAGCAGCCAGAGGTAGAACAAGAAAAAGCTGAGAATGAACCCTTCTGGGGGCAGGAGCTAGTAAAGCCAAATTCCCAGAAGAAGAAGAAACGACCCAAGTCCAAGAAAGGAAAGAAGGTCACGACAGTACAATGTAACACTCTGTCGGTACTCTTTTCCTTGCCCGGGGAGGATGATGAGCCAGAAGCATCCAACGCTCCGCTAGAAGCTAACCATGCCGAAGCCTCTACCTCGGCCCATGCAACACGTTCTGGGAGAAGATGGGGGCGCCCACCACCAGCCAACCATAATATTATGTTCAGAGGGGAGCAACCCTATCAAATCCCGGAACCAGAGATACGAGGTGTCCAGGTTCCTCCCCCTGCCAGTCTGTACCAAGACAAAAAGAAGGCAGATGAAGCCCCTTCATTCCTGGAGTTCCTGTCCAGCTTAGAAAACGAGCAACCGGCTCATACTGCTCCAGCTAAAAGTAATAAATGCCAGCAGACAGCAGCTAGAAAGTAGAAACAGCATGAAGAAAATGAAGAAAGTAACCCTGATGCGGGACGGGACCACGGACACGACAAGCTCACGATCGTCCCTTAACGAGGGAAGCGTCGGACGTGCACGGTTGAGAAACCGGCAAGAGCTAGGGTGGTCGGCTCGCACTTTCGTGCCCGGATCGGGTCACGGGACGGTCTCGCTCACTCTCTCGCAGCAGCGGTGATATGAAATTATAGCAAGCTAGGTCCTAAAACATGCTCTCTAGCAGTGGCATAAACAAGCATATATGAAATAAGCGAAATGCCAAGTGTAGGAGCGAAGACGATACCTCCACGCACTCGGCGTGGGGACGACGGGCCCGGCCGAACTCGTGCTCCCGGGACAGTTAATACATGAATAGTACAGTAATGGAAATATACCCACTCCACGCAGGGAGGTAAAGGGCGACACAACGGGGCCCGGGAGGACCGAATACGGGTTGACGGGCGGCTTTCCGCGTAGCTTCGGCAGCACTCGAACTAGTGACGGTGGGGCCCACGTGCTGTCCGGAGGGACCGTGTGGGACCCGGTGTCACCACTGTGGTGGGGACACTGGTGGAAGTGATCCCCGGACTGGCGGCACGCTGGAACGTCGCCCGGAGGTCGGGCGGCTCCGATCGGCACCCGTCGGGTTTGCTGTCCACGGACTGGTGGTTGCTGTTTTGCAGCGCGCGCTCCGGCGAGAATGGGCGCTGCGATCAGCCCCAATGTCAAATCAACACGGGACTGGCGCCGTTGGAAAGCTAGCTTGAAGTTCTTCAACCTAGGCCCAAAGATCTGGCCTGGATCTGCTCGGATCTTGACTTATGGAATTTTCAATCTCCTGTTGTACAGTAACCGAAGACTCAGACCTGCAGTGAACGTGACTGTGGATTGACTTTGACCGTGAGGTAGACGTTCGAATCTGGGGTTCGGTTCTTCAGCAACATTGTGGGAAATTGAGTTGGGAAGACAGCAAAATTGGTTTGGACACGTTTGGATGTGTCTATGATTTTCTGTGATTTGTTCACTAGACGAAGATCGGATCTGGGATCTGACTGAAAGTACTGTAGCTCCGGTAGAACATGAATTATTAAAAATAGGTAGAGGGATGATAAAAAGTTAAGAAAAATTGTGGTGGTAGGGGACGATGGACAGAACACCTAGTTAAATTGGGAGGTCTAACATAAATCAAAAGGGTGGTCTAAGGTGGAGAACGTAAGGCTACTGTCACTGTAGATAGTGACAGAACAGATCTGAGATAGAGGGTTGAATGAAATGGGAAAAATATGAAACAGTGGCTTTTAAACCTGGATTTTTTTGTGGAGAAAGGGATAGAAGATAGGAACCAACCCTCAAAATGTCAAGTCGATCAGAACTCGTGGCTGGCTTCAGGAATTCACGAACCACACCTTTATCTAGCAGGACAGAAAACCGAAGATGATCCCGTGGCGGCTCGAAGGCGGCACGAACGGCGGCGGCGGCACAAACGATCACCGAAGGTTGAGAGGGGATGAAGGAGATAGAATCCACTCTAGATCTGGGGTTGGGGAAGGAAGAACACCAAGGGAGGAGAGAGGGGCGCACCAAGCTTCAAGAACACTCACAAATTTTCTGATTTTTCCTTGAATTTCTCATGAAAATACAACATTATATATGACTCCAATCAAATCTAATATGGACCCTTGGATCAAGGGTTGGGGATTGAATGGCTGAGATGAGGTGTGAATAACACACCAAATACAATTTTTTAATCTACCTTGACCATCTCCATTCAACCTTAGACTAATTACATTCAAACTCCACCTAATACACACCAACCAAGCCTAATAAGGCCAAAAGAGGGGGCGCCCCCTTCATGGGCCTCTCTTGGGCCTAGGCTGGTCCAAGGCCAGCCAACCCAATCCATAACCCATGCTTGGTCCATGGATTCTCCCATCTAGATAGCCCATGAGAGGGAGTGGCCCAATTGGGCCTTAAATGGCTATTATGGTCCATAAGGGTGGCATAAGGTCCAATATGATAATCACTCCTAATAGACTCTACTAAGGCAACCTAGTAATGGACTCTTCCTAGAAATGTGGCCCAATGGCTTAATGAAGCCTTACAAAGAGAGCCCAAATGAAAGAAATCAAAAATTACACACTTTCAAGCCAATACAACCCATAATACACACCTATACAAGCTAATACACACTAATACTCATCCCATAAGCTCATGATGTCCTCATCAATTCTCCCCGGGTGGGAGGAACTCGACCCCGTCGAGTAGGGGTAGGGATGCTCGAGTACTCCGGCGGATCCGTCACCGTGCCAAGTAGCGCGGGTATGCTCCGCTCCAAGTGATCGTCACCTGCTCATTCCATATATACTCGATATGCGAACTGCTATGGGCTAAAGGTGGTTACTCCGAAGGGGCACTCTCAAAAGGAAAGAAAACAGCTCGAAGACTCACTAGGAATCACTGCTGAGTCCCTATAGGTGACTGATCCGGGTATAGAAGTAGAACCGATCCCATACTCATCAAGTGAGTTCAATCACCTCTTACTCATAAGAGAACGACAACGAGCTTGCACAAGACACATGCAGACTCACCATGCACTAACACACGTATGCAAACCACACAAACAATCGACTCAAAACACACCACACAAAACAAACCACACAAGGAAAACACACCGACTTATGCATGACTCTAGACGAAGGTGGTAGCATCAAGCCCACTAGGTGGCTGTATCCTGGGCGGCAGGAGAGCCGTCCTGCTCTTCCCCTCCCAAGGCATAGTACTCCTCGGCTAGTGCCTCATCGGCCTCGTAATCAACACACTCAGGCTCGGGAGGTACGAATCCTCCAACACCTAAGGCTAGGGCGGTGCGAGCGGGACACTCGCTGGCAATGTGGCCAAACCCATGACAGTGGAAACATTGCACTCTCGACCGACTACTCTCTCCTATAAAAGGGGCCTTACCCTTATCATCCCGTCGGGTAGGGGGTGTAGGCAGTAATGGGGGAGATGTAGGTGCTTTGGACAATAGTGGAGGGGGTGCCGGTGCCAGAGGACGGGCTATAGGAGCCAGGGAACGGGCAATGGGTGCCGGTGGTTGGGGTGGAAATAGATCCCCAGGTGGAGGAGGACGAGGCCGTGAAGCGAAGTGCTCCTGACGGGTGGACTCCTGAGGTCGAGCCATGGGAGACCGCTGATGCAGGCCTATGGAGTGACGGGGCTCGGCACTACGGAGAGGGGTGGGGCCCAACCGATGGCTAGACTCGAACTCTCCCTCAAATTGCTCCATCTCGAGAGCAACCTGGTATGCCTCTTCCAATGTCTTGGCATTGCGGCGGAAAAGCTCATACTGGTAGTGTGGCCGCAAACCACGTCGAAAGCGGGACACGGGCATGGTACTCTCCTCCGTGACACCACATCGTAGAAAGTACTCATCAAACTCCGCGATGTATTCGGAGACGGACCGGTCTCCCTGGCTAAGACTTTGCCATCTATCGATGAGTCGCTGGCGGTATGTGGGAGGAAGGTACTTTTGCCGAAGTTTATTCTTCATCTCGGCCCATGTGTCGATCGGGGGTTCTAGCCGTTGAAGTAGCAGGTGTAGACACGCCATTCTTGACGCCTCCTGAGAAAGTCTCATATTACTATACAACGCCCCGCAACGGCTTACGCATTCTGAATCACTCGAGTGCTTCCTTTTCTCGGATCTTCTTCTGCCTTTTTCGGCATCCGAAATCGTCTCGTCACGGCATTCGGACGGCATCAACACCAGTCGGACGCATCAAGAGGTTCCGGAATCAAGAAGGGGGTCTGCCGGGCGGCCGCCGACACCTGATTTGAGGACCCGGGTGGGTCTTAATGGGGGCGTCCAGGCCCCTGGACGCCCCCATCTTTTTAATTTATTTTATTATTTTATTATTTTTCTTAGGGCCCAAAAATAAATAAAAATAAATATATATTAATGGAGGCGTCCAGGACCCTGGACGCCTCCATAAAAACTAATAATAATAAATATTTATAAAATGCCAGTTGGCATAAAAAAATAAAATAAATAAAAAATACATATTAATGGAGGCGTCCAGGCCCCTGGACGCCTCCATAAAAATAAATAAAAAAAATTAAAATGCTAGCCCTTGTATAAAAGACAAAAGAAAAATAAAAAAAAATAATAAACTTTTGGAGGCGTCCAGGCCCTTGGACGCCTCCATCAACTTCCCTCACGGGCGCCGCCCACCGAACGACGGTTTGTCGTGTGTGAAAAAAGCCAAATTTAGAGACGTCCAGCTGACTGGACGCGCCCATTTCTGAATCACGAGGCGCCGCTCACAAAACCACGCGTTATGCCAAACCGCGTGCGGCCGTCGTCGGTTTTCGGTGGACCTGTTAGAGGCGTCCGGGACCCTGGACGCCCCCATAAAAGTATTCTAAAAAAATCAATAAAAATAGAATAAAATATTATTTCGGCCCTGATGGAGGTGTCCAGGGTCCTGGACGCCTCCACCTTCCGGAGCTCTATAAATAGAGGCCCACCCCCTCAGTTCTAGGGGAGCTAAGCAGTGATCCGATAGGCTGCCGGAGCCCAGAGGCTACGGAGTCATTTTTCTAACCCGTGGGGTCTTTTGTAGGTGGAGGTTCTGCCGGCTTCTCGGGTGCCCACGCTCGCGAGAGGAAGATCGTCTTCATCCACCGCGCTTCCCCGTCGTCCCCACGCTGCCGAAGCTCCGCCGGATTTCACCCTCGGCTCATCCAATAAGCCTTTTCTTCCCCTTTTTCTCCATAGTTCTTTACATTCATCATATTGCATCCTCTATCCCCCTTCACAAGGGCGCCTCTTCTCTTATACTTCTTGCATCCATCATCTCATTTTCCTCCTACTCGAGTCCGAGAGGGGTTTAAAAGATAACACCAACCAGGTGTGTGTCTTGCCATCATTTCGTTATTTTTACCGCGAGGATTTGAATACTACACCTCCATCTTTCTAATCCACTTGTCATTTATTTGTCGTTGTTTTGCAAGGGTACCCGAGGAAAGCCCTCTCCGTCAGCCGGCCGGAAGGAGAGGAAGAAGCAACCCGCCATGTCCCGCTCTTGAGGTAGGCGCGATCACTTTCTTATTTTGGGGTCTTTCGGCCCCTGGCGATCACATCTTTTCATCGAGGCCGCGGCGAGTCACTTCCCCAATGGCCGTTTAAATTTCCGTTTCCTATATTCTCTTTATATTTTGTTAAATTCTGCTTATATCATCGAGGCCGCGGCGAGTCACTTCCCCAATGGCCGTTTAAATTTTCGTTCCTATATTCTTTCTATATTATATTATATTTTGCTCATATCATCGAGGCCGCGGCGAGTCACTTCCCCAATGGCCGTTTAAATTTCCGTTCTTATATTCTCTCTATAATCTGTTATATTCTGCTCATATCATCGAGGCCGCGGCGAGTCACTTCCCCAATGGCCGTTTAAATCTCTGTTCTTATATTCTCTTTTATATTCTGCTATATTCTGCTCATATTCTCGAGGCCGCGGCGAGTCACTTCCCCAATGGCCGTTTCAATTCTTGTTATTTAATTTCTGCACCATTCCCGTCCCCCCGAGACCGCGGCGAGTCACTTCCCGCTATGGCCGTTTGAACCCCATATCTTGCTATATTATACTTGTCCCGCTCGCCCCACCGGAGCAATCTCCCGTGGTGGCCCCTTCCCTCTTCTCTATCATTTCTGTGTTGCAGCAAAACAACAAAACAAACAAAAAAAGAGGAGCCAGCGCGCTCTCCGCATCCTCTTCCTCGCACCATCGAACTCCGAACCACGTGACGTCGCTCACAGATTGGCGATCACGGTGGGACTTCACTGCTTCCTCCCGGCTACCCTTGCAAGTTCGGCACCACCCGTGCCTCTCCACCTTGGCGCCCACGCGCGCCCCCGTTGTGCTCACGGCAGCACCGTCAGTTCTGATTGGTTCTTTGTTTATTACATGTTTGTTATTTCTGTTGTTTTCCCACTCCATATATCTGTCAGCATTCCATTGCATACATCCATTCCTCTTTTCTATCCTTTTTTTCATTTTTTTTGAGGATCACCCTTTCCCGGTGAAGGAAGGACTCTCCGTTTGGGAATTCCTCTCAACGGACTAGAATCTCCTACACTGGGACCTCCGTAAGTCCCCGACATCGAAGAATCTCCTCTTCGTTCACTGGGCTGGTTGTACCATTGAAGTTCCCCGAAGTTAGTCATTTCATTCGTGGTGAGACGAGAGACCCTAGCTGACACGGCGGTGAAACAAAAATAAACTAGGGTCCCTATCTTGTGTAAACTTCGGATCTCGCTAAAAACACACAAAAAAAAATCATCAAAATCAAAACAAAAAAAAGGGTGTAAAGGCATCCACTTGTTTGATAATCTCTGCTACCTACTTGCTAGTGTATGTTTTTGCGTTCTGGGAGAACTGTGAGCATGTCTCACGAGTCTTCTGAGGAGAACCACCCTAGCCGTGGTTTGACAGCCGACCCGCGAGTCTATGCTATGGACTCGGGTCCTTCTCATGACCCCTCGCATGAGGTGCAGGTTATTGCCGGGGACACGTCCCCGCCACAGGATATCACTTCCTTACTGGGCGTCGTCGCCAACACGGAGCTTACCTCTGAACAGCTCCGGGCCTTCCAGGCCATTCTAAAGGGGAAATCTGTTTCCCCCACGCCCCAGGAGTCAACTCCGGCTATCGCACCTCTCCACGAGTCCGTGCAGGCCATTCCATCTCCTTCATTGGCGCAAGCCATCCAGTCTCCCTCGCTTCAAGGACAAGCGAGCCAACAACCTCCCTCATTCCAATTCCCGTCACAATCTCAAACTCCCGGTGTTCCTCACACACCGTTTCAGCCAGGGCCAACTGTCGGTGGTCCGACAGTTCCCTCTCATTCCGGGTTTCCCCCTCAAGTCTCCGGGAGACAGTTTCTCCCCTAATGGCAAGTGCCACCTTCACCCCCAGAGGAGCTCGCCCAATCGCTCCTCAATAGGTTCAATCGCATGGACGAGCAGTTTCAAAATCTGAGAAGAATGGTGGACGTGAAAGCCACCCCGGAGGTTGCTTTGCCAATCCTCCCCGTCATTCATCTCCCTCCCTCCGAAATGCCCACGTACCGCAGATACAATGGTACCGGCAACCCCTTCATTCACCTCAAGGACTTCATGTATGAGTCCTCCTATTGGCAAAACGATCAGAGGTCCCTGGCATACCTCTTTCGGAGATCATTGGATGGTCCCGCGCTTGAGTGGTTCTATTCTCTGGAGCCCCGCGAGGCCGAGAATTTTGAAATAGTGCAGAGAAGGTTCTTGCAGAAATATAGGGATAGGGTCGGTCCCTCACTCTCCATTACCGACCTAGTGGCCGAAAAGATGAAACCCGACGAGGATTTTGTCCGATATGCTGATAGATGGAGTTCTCTGGCGGAAAGAATAAGGGATACCCTCTCCGAGCCCGAACAAGTGAAGATGATTGTGTCTAATGCAACCCCGCAGTTTAGACACGTCCTCGCCATGAATAAACTTACTACAATGGAGGAACTCTATGAAAGGGCCCGATACATCCAAACCCAGCTAAAAGACTCCCCCATCATGAACATGTTTGAGTCGCCAAAGCCCAAAGTGGTCAGAAAGACAGGCGCTGGTGTCCCGGGCGGAGCCACAGAAGGGGTCGTGACAAATGAGCAAGTCAGTGCGGTCAACAATGCCAACTATGCAGTCAACCCAAGGCCTCAACAAATGCCCCGACTACCCCTCCAATCAGGTCCTTTCCCTCTCCGTCCTCCACCCCAAAATAATCCACCCCAGGATAATATGCCTCCATTACGCCAACCCCAGCAACAACAACCACAACCTCAGCAACAACAACCACCGCTTCAGTACAACCAAGTTCCACCCCCGGGGAACTATGGTCCCCAACAGCAACAAAGGAGGCCGCTCGGTCCTAAGAGAGCCTACTATCCACCATTGCCTGAAACCTTAGCAGATATTTTTAATGCCCTCATGGCATCAAACCAACTCGCCCTACCCAGAGAAAGGCCCGCCTGGCCCCCCAATGTTGATACCTCCAAATACTGCGTCTACCACAGGCAGCCGGGACACACAGTGGATTACTGCTTCCATTTCAAAGATTACATCCATGACATGAATGATGAACATCAAATAGATTGGGATGAGATGAGACAGTACGTTGCGGCTCTCAAGGCTAGGAGACCTCCTTAGAGGCCACAGCAGCAGTTACAACAGCAGCAGCAGCAGCAACCACCACAACAACAACAGCCTCAGCAGGCCCCACAACAACAGCCCGACATGGGCATAATCCAGAATCCACTACCAGAGCACCAACAGCCCAATCATCAGGTTAACCCCATCTCCTCCTTCCCGGAAGTCGGGAGAGAGCAGGTGTGGCACCAGGAAAGTACCTCCATTCTTTATACCTCCAACCCTATCGTCATGCAACCCCCTCACCTTGCCCGGGTAGCACCTCTCTCTCATCAACCCGCATCGGTATCGCCTTCACCATTTCCACTACCATTACGCCCTCTCATCCGCACCCCGACCTCCTATCAACCGACACTTTCTACTACGCCTTCACACCCTCTCACCTTCTCCCACTCCCCACTTTACCATCCACCTCTACCACATTTACCCCTACGCCTTCTAAACCCCTTATCATCCGTCCACCATACATAACCCCGTCTTTCTCCACCACATCACCACTAATGCCTTCAAAACCACTCATCACCCACCATCCACCTCAAAACCTTTACCCGTTTCAAACCTTACCTCCACCTCCACCTTCCAAACCCCTTATCCTTCATAATCCGCGCGATATCCCCTCTACCTCCGCTATGTCTCCACCTAACAAACCCCTCATCAGAATCCCTGCTCCCGTCATCACCCCTGCTTCATCAACCATTCCTCCACTACTACCCCTCAAACCCCTGTTAAAACCCACTGCTACCCCCACAGAGGTACAAAAGCCGCAGGCAATGGTGCTCCGGAGTGGAAGGATTTTCCACAGGGTTTTCCCCCACAACAGTCAGAATCCCGAGCAATCTCAGCCAGAGAAGGATGATGCAGAACAACCAGAAAGAGCTATCCCTGGAACACAGTATGATCTACTGAAACACTTGGACAAGACGCCTGCCCGGATCTCCATCCTAGAGCTACTTCAAAGATCCACATCCCACCAGGCGGCCTTGATGGAATATCTTCAAAAGGTCATGGTTAATGAAGACCTCCCCGTGGAGAAGATTTCGACCGTCCTAACCCCAACAGACACACAACCAGCCATCATGTTTCACAACTACGAGCTCGCTCCCAAGGAATCTCGGAAATATGCATTGTGCATTTCAATAAAAATTAATGGGGTATCCATAAACCCATGTCTTGTCGACACGGGTGCGTCCATAAATGTTATCTCCATGAGCACTCTTCAGTTGTGTGGGGTTGACGAGGAACAAATAAGACCTTCCTCGATCACGGTCACGGCCTATGACAATAGCAAAAGGCCGCCGCAGGGGATGATTATTCTGAAGGCAGAACTAGGCCCCATGGCAATTCCCACGAATTCCATGTCCTCGACATGGACCCCACATTCAAGGCTATACTGGGTCGTCCTTACATTGAAGCCATGGACGCTGTGCCTTCCACCAACCATCAGTGCCTGAAGTTTCCTTACAACGGGAGAATTATTAAAGTAGTCAGTACACCTGTCCTTCACACAGTGGATGCTATCAACACCTCTCTGCCCTCTGTTTGGCCGTCTCATCGGCCCATATTGTCACTGCTGGACGTGCGTGATCCATCTCGCATGCCACTAGCACCAAAAGAGCCGGTCAGGGCAACCGCAACATCATGTCTCCCTTTTCACTCCAAAGGTTGGGAGATTATGAGGAACATCGGCTATCAACAGGGAAAAGGTCTGGGCGCACAGTTACAGGGTATGCTCAAGCCGCCAAAAGAAATTAGGCCGAACCGTAGGTTTGGCCTAGGCTTCAAAGGACCGTTCAAGGCAGATTGGAAGCCCCTCACGTGGACTCTATCAAACCACTTCGACAGAGGGCCCGTTGTTCAGATGGGAGATCACCCACGAGAAGCATATGGAGGATCACATGCTGTATATTTGGCTGAAAAATGTCCGAGGATCACCAAAAAAGGCAAGATCAAAGATCCGGAATGCGAGTGGGACAAATGGTTCGACATATGGGACATTTCTGTTGCACTGGAAAGGATGTTCTCATCTCCACAGTTTGAAGGACCACCATTGATCTCCGAAATACCAGAGAATATTACCACTCTTGCCAAGATTCCAAACTATCCTCGTCCTCGCCAGAAGGACCATGTCATCGACGGATC